>JAIGNY010001533.1:540000-692500 GCA_020152595.1 Chiridota heheva
TCACCCCCTTTTCCTTTCCCTCTTCCCCCACCCACTCCCCACCTTTCAATGTTGAATGTATTCTTTCTTTACCCCATTTCCAGGAACAGTAACAACGGCCAACATTGAATAAGGAGGGGAAGGAAAGGACAATTTTTATAGTGAGGTAGGGGATGGGGACACTGGCGGCGTCATTGAAATTATTAAAATGTCCTTATAATTCTAAAATATTACTTACAATTGAAAGAGTAGAGATTGAAGAAACAACAGGAAACAATTCCAACATTTCTGATTTATAAATGTGGAATAATTTACAATAAAAAAGTAGCTTCATGAAAAACATCACATATTTTCACAAAGTGTTTCAATGAGTTTTGTCTAAGATTGTAGGTCCGATAAACAATCCCTAGTAGGCCTACTGTTTCTTTCATCGTTGTAGGTTAGTAAGAAAGTGGCAGCGGTAGTTAGACTTAGGGCGTAGGACTAACTTATAGTATAAGAGACAGCGAAGGTCACTGTAGGCTAAGGCTGGGCCTCTGACATGTTGACAAGAGAATATTTTTCAAATTGGTCCCAAACATTGGTAAGACCAAATTATGTAGGATAATTTTAATTCCAAAGTTACGATGTGAAAGTCTGGATAAAATCCAATCAATCTTCTTTGCATTTGTCACTGTTTTTTCGGAATATAAATGCTTTTAGGAAAAAAATCCTCACATGTCAGCATGTTACTTTAACTTGAAGTTCAAGTTCTAGTCTGAATCTGAATAAGTTAAGTCGGCAGAAATCTTTCTAGAGGACATGAACGCCAACCGAGCGTAGCAAAAGTATGAGAAGAAAAAAATCGATTAACAAGCTCAGCAAGTTTAGCTTTGAAACAGTTTAGACTTGGTGCATGTACAATGTCCGGTGGTAAAGCATTCCAATCTTTGAGTGTTTGAGGAAAGAGGGAGTATTTATAAACATTCTTTTTAGCATAAGGAACGTGGAAATTTAGATCATGGTTATTTCTTGTATTAATTCTTGCGTTTGGGATCATGTTATCATTATCAATGGCGACAAGACTGTTATTGATTTTATATAGCATTTTTAGACGGGTGTTTCTTCTTCTTGTTATTAGCAGGGGCCAATCTAATTTATGAAGCATGCTAGTGACACTGGATTTATAAGAGTAATCTGCCATACAGAACCTGGCTGCTCTCCGTTGAATTGATTCAAGCTTATCTACATCGCACTGGTGATGGGGGTCCCAAACTGCTGATGCATACTCAAGCACTGGCCTAACTAGAGCTTTATATGCATTAGTTTTAACGTCAGTGGGACAGTTTGAGAGGTTTTGCTTAATAGGCCAAGTGCGGAGTTTGCTTTGTTGGTGATGTTGTTTATATGTTTATCCCATCTGAGTTTATTATCAATTTCAACACCTAGGTATGGGTGGGAGTTGACAGTTTTAGCGGCTGGTTGCACAATGTATACGCTGGTGATTTATAGCATTTTCTAGGAGATATTGAGAGAATAAAGCATTTAGAGGGGTTGAAATTCATTTGCCATTTATTTTGCCATTGTTCAAGTTTATTACAGATGAAGTTGTTTATAGCTTCTTTTATGATTTTACGGACAGATTTGCTAAAGATTTTAGATGTATTCCAGTCATGGATTTGTTGCGTTTTCTTAGCTTCTTTCAACAGTTTATTATTTTTCTTGCAGAGACGGCGTTGGATATGGGTAAACCAAGGTAGATTTAGTTTAGTTGAGGTGAATTTGCGAGGTGTGTTTTTTCTTCTTCAATAATCAGTTTAATTTCCCTTTCAAAAAAATTCCATTTTTCATCAACATTAATGGATGAGGTATTGCATTTAGAATAATATCGCAGTTTAAGTTTAGACAGGTCTTCTTTCATGCGTTCTGTGTTAGCTTTTTTCCTTAAATAGATTTAACGTTTAGGCAACTTTTTACAAGGAGGGGAGATGTTTAGGGTCAGTTCAACAATATCGTGGTCACTTATACCGGGTATGACCTTAGCTGAGTTAACAGCTGGTGAGTTGTTAGTAAATACAAGATCAAGAATGCTGTTATCTCTGGTAGGTGACTGCACCATTTGAGTGAGGTTGAATGAATCGGCCACTTCAAGAAGCATTTTGGCTGCTTCGGAGGAAGCGTTAGTGCCTTAAATAATGTTTTGGCTCCAGTCAATGTTAGGTTGGTTGAAATCACCAGCAAGAATAACATTGTTTTTGTCAGCATTTTCCCTAACTTTTGTAGTGATTTTCTTAACTCAAGAAGGCTACTAAGGTCATTGTGGCTAGGCCTGTAAAAAGTTTCTACCTACATGCTCTTTTCCTTAGGGAATTGGAATTTGGGCCAGATGATCTCACAGTCAGAGTCTAGTTTAGTGAGCTCAGTGAAAATCAGGTCATTTTTCATTGCATGTAATACACCACCATAACCATTTATACTTCTATCCTTGCGAGTGACTGTGTAGTTGTCGGGAAATATTTTAGAGTTGCTGATTTCAGAATTTAGCCAGGTTTCAGTGCCAATAATGACATCTGGGTCTTTGTCTTTTATAAAGAGTCAGGTAGCTCAGTTGGTAGAGCACATGACTGAGACGCTGGAGGTACCCGCTTCAAGCCTCGGACAGGTCTAACCAGTTTTTTCACAGCTATGCAAACAGATACGCCGATCATCAAAGCGGAAGTACGTCGTTTGCAGCTCCTGCTCCTCATTCAGCTGTTGACATGGTTGAGAAGAGTGACAATGGTTGAGTGGTGCTCGCCGTCCTCCGGAGGGGACGTTAAGCCGTCGGTCCTGATGGTAGTACAGTCACACCCTACCTGGTTCTCTGAACATTTCTCGAAAAGAGTAGGGTGAAAACCCGGCGCTCATCCACTTCCGTCCCGGTCACACGAGACTAGCATCTGAAATGCTATAGCTTGGCATCTATGCTCCATATAGGAGTCTTGCCGAGTTCCCGTAGGGGAGGATCATGTGCAAACAAACAAACAAGACTTTCAGTGCAGGCTTTCTTGTTTCGAACACTTTAAAAGTTAATGACAAGAAATTTTAGAACCTTCCTTTTTACCTTTTTTGGATTAGTTTTTAATTTGACATCGGGATGGTGGTTGGACCTGAGTCAAGGCCGGAAGAATAACTTTGAAGTGCCTCATACGAGGTAGTACAGTTGATGGAATTGTTAGTTGAGAAGAAAGAATCGGAGAAGTTCATGAAGTCACAAGTATCACATATCCAGGTACAACTAGAATGCATGAGGTCGCTGTATTTTGAGTCATAAATGTTGCAGCACTTAGTGTGGATGCATTGATCACAATTGTCACACTGTACAGCTCTATCAGATCTCCTGCACTGCAGTCCACACAGGCCACAAGGAGCCGAATAGTCCGAACAAAACTAATCATCGGTTGATGATGCAAGGGTGTTGTAAGCTGCATTACTAATGTCTGCACACTTACTAGAACCCACGAGTCACAGTCATCGCAAAAAATACCTTTCTGGTTATTTTTGACAGATTTGTTGCAATGTTTGCAAGGAAATATTGGGGAGGGTCCAGGAGTGCTTTCGATATCACCAGAAAGGGTAAGGAATAAGAGGAGTCTG
The DNA here is from genome assembly GCA_020152595.1 of Chiridota heheva. Lineage (NCBI taxonomy): Eukaryota > Metazoa > Echinodermata > Holothuroidea > Apodida > Chiridotidae > Chiridota > Chiridota heheva. The sequence goes on from JAIGNY010001533.1 coordinate 543,595, forward strand.
TATGGAAGCATATGCCGGTAAATATTTGGGTCGCGTAGTAAATATAATTACGCCGCGACGCATGTCCATTTACCACGCGACGTAATTCCAATTACGACGTGACGTAATTCCGAGGTTTTGATCGGCATATGCTTCCATAAGTCAGGCTGCGAGTTCAGCCAGAGAAAGGGCTAATACAAATATTTTCGAGAGGTCCCATTTTATGGGACAAGAAGCTGGAAAGTTGCAAATTTCAGGAACAGTACTGAGATAATAGATAGGTCTTGACTATTCATATCCAAACTTGACGAGATCTGCTTCAGAAACAGTTTCATGGGGAACTATTATACCATGGACTCATGCCAGAATTTGAGTAATTTGGTGAGGTTGTACAACACATCTTCACTTCGGCCTAAAAAAAAAAGGGCCAAAACCTCTGGTCACCCCCTATTGAAAGTATGCTCATCCGAGAGATATTAGATGGTACTTTTTGGAAAACATCACAAAATATTCCAAATTCATAAGATTCTGGTACAAAAAGGACCCTGAACTTGACTCTTTCATCATAGCTTTCAATATTGAGAATAATTAGTTCCGTTCTACCCTAATTCACCTCCCGTTGTCGTCTCGCAACTGACCACAGACCCACGTGTGTTACAAGCCGCGCGAGTGTTCATTCTTTCAGTGTTGAGTATAACGAGAATATGAAGAAAAAACACGTCATTGTTCAAAAAGTGTCTGCTCTGCTCTGACGTCATAAAAAAGACACGCAGTTGAAGACTCTGTCGGCTGTGTATCAGGTGATGTGTCACATGAAGACTGCGGAAAGTATTTTGAGACTTCTTTAATTCCAAAGAGTGGATTTTATTCATGAACCATTTTAAAATCACCGACACGTATGAGTTCCTGATAAGAGTAAGAGCAGTAAACGGGGAGATTAAGTAGGTACAGTATTTTCGGTTACGAAAGTGAATGGTCACGTATTCTTAACGACTAACGTTACTTTATTTCGCGATTTTAGCCTAACGCTAGCCTAGTTAACGTGAGGCTACGTTAGCTAACGTTAACATGATCGAGGTCGGAGTCTTCGTAAGGCCAAGTATACGAGCTCAGTACGGTTTTGATAAGTAGGGGCCCAGGGCCTAGTAATACTAATAGTATTAATAACTTAGAGGGGAAACTTTATCATGACAGTCAATGGGATTTGTTATGAATAATTGTGACGCCTCATCTTATCCACAGGTGTTCCTAACGTTATGGCAACCTATATGCTTACACTATATAGGCTATATATATATAAAGAAAGGTAGGACTCTTTCTAACGCGACTATCGAACCGTACAAAAAAAATCCTTATTTTTGACCACTCGCGAATCTTGATTAAACTTTTAAACTCTACTCACATTTGCTGGAGACTCCCTTCTTCATATACTGGTGTATAAGCTACGGTATTTGTTAGTTTTTCTCCGATTAGATGTACAAACGGTAAATTTTTTACCAAATTACCGTCAAGACAATCTATCTGTCAAACAATTTGCTGCAAACTATAAGAAACGTTGCGATGACGTAATTGCAGCGCTGCTTCTTCATAACGTCATCGCAATACCTCGTTCTCAGCCGTTTCTGGGTGTGGACTTTTTTCGTTTTGCTGGAACATGACAAATTGGACAATAATTACAATTCTGGGAGTTTTCAGTTGAGTTAGGTGACCGTAGGCCTAGCTAGGCCAATGTGCAATTATTGTCAAATACACGAAAAATTGTGTTTTCTCCTATTAAATGTAACCAAAGTGCCTCTATGGATTTTCATTTCAGCAAGCCCTATACACATCCCTCAATACGATTGCTGTACGAGAGTTGTTATAGATTGTATACAATTTCTATGTTGTTTTTTTAGGATTGAAAAATAACTTACTTTTTGGATATTTGAAACTTATAGCAATTAGTCTAAATAATAAACTTTTCCACAAAAAATTCCAAAATCTTTACCTATTTAGCATCACGATGGGATAAAGTACTCTGATTCGATATTTTGGTCTAGTTATTGTTACAACCCACGTACACGTATGTTATCACTGGGACATTTGTTTTGTGTGCGTAGGTTGTTGCAGATACCGTGTTTCCAATTCAAGTCACACCTAAGCAAAATGTATTTTCCAAAATGCGATGACTTTACTTCCTATGCACACAGTCTGGTGGGATTTTACCCTCTTCATTTGATTATCCGTAGAAAAAAATATTCATTGGTTGCCTTTTAACCAAAGAATTTTGCCAAAGTAAAATCCACCGATAGTTGTTGGTCGCCATGTTCCAAAACTTTTGTCGAATGTCACGTCTGCGCATTTATTACTCAGGGCTTCTTTATTGTACTCACGGGTGGAAAAAAAATTCTATGTGTGGTATCTATGTATCGTCTTTAAAATCAGCAAATAATTATTTAACTTTTTTCTGTTTTAGAGCTATTTTAACTAAAGTGAACGATAAGTAGTTGCCTTTCTTTACATAATTCAAATTATTATATTGTTAGCTCGACTATCTAAAGAATAGTAGAGCTATTCTACTACCCCCAGCGTTGGCGTCAGTGTTGGCGTCGGCGTCTGGTAAAGATTTGGTTAAAGTTTTGTCATGTGACTTGGGATAGAGGTAGAGGACATGGGTACTGATCTAAGGAGCATGATTAGGGGTTTGTATGCACACACTAATTAGCTTATATGCATAACAATGAAAATATTTGTCAGGTGAAAGTTTTGGTTAAAGTTTTGTCATGTGACTTGGGATAGAGGTAGAGGACATGGGTACTGATCTAAGGAGCATGATTGGAGGTTTGTATGCACATACTAATTAGCTTATATGCATAACAATGAAAATATTTGTCAGGTGAAAGTTTTGGTTAAAGTTTTTATAACTTATGGATGGTGTACATTTATGTGACTTGGCATAGGGATAGAGGACATGGGTAATATTCAAATGAGTATGATTGGGGGTTGTGTATGCATACTAATTAGCTTATTTGCATAACAATGCAAATATTTGTAAGGTGAAAGTTTTGGTTAAAGTTTTTGGTTAAAGTTTTCATAACTTATGAATGGTGTACATTCATGTGACTTGGCATAGGGGTAGAGGACATGGGTAATATTCAAATAAGTATGATTGGGGGGTTGCGTGTGTATATTAAGTAGCTTATATGCATAACAGTGAAAATATTTGTCAGGTGAAAGTTTTTGGTTAAAGTTTTCATAACTTATGAATGGTGTATATTCATGTGACTTGGCATAGGGGTAGAGGACATGGGTAATATTCAAATGAGTATGATAGGGGGGTTGTGTGTGCATACTAATTTGTTCAGTTGAGCATGATTAAGGGATTGTATGTATATAGTAATTAGCATATTTGCATAGCAATGAAAATATTTGCATATGAATTAAAGTGGATATAATGATTTTGCTTAAAGAAATGTCATACAGTATATGTGAAGAGCATTGTTCATACTTAATGGTGAGGTATAGTGTGCATTTGCTGCAATATGTTTGACATGAGATAAAAAATATATGGCTTATGACTTACTAACTTCACATTTCTAGTTTTGTTATGATATTGATATTCCTAACATGAATAGCAATCAAAATGTTTGTCTTGCCATTAATTGAGGGAGCAAATAAAAGTTTCCTCGCTTCTAAACAATGTTAAATTAGGGGTTTGAGAAATATAAACAATAAGGAGAATGTGGGGTAGAAGATGACATGATGATAAAGTAGCTGAAGGAATTGGGATGTGGGACAGGGTGGAATTGTTTGTAGGGGAGGGTGGGGTGGGATGTTGGTCAGGATGTGTTGGCTTGTTAGACAGGGTGGATTGGCATTGGCATGTAGAACAGGGTGGGTTGGCATGTGAAACAGGATGGGTTGGCATGTGGAACAGGGTGGGTTGGCATTAGGAACAGGGTGGGTTGGCATTAGGAACAGGGTGGGTTGGCATTAGGAGCATGGTGGGTCGACATGTGGGACAGGGCAGAATGGCATGTGGTGGAATCTCATCTGGATTTCAGTTGTGATGGCATTCTAGTTTGTCATAGGTTGAGCAATATTGTTTCGCATAATTTTGTATTAATGTTATTGTACATTTTTCATGCTGCTTGACTTTGCTTGACACACATTTTTTCTTAAATTGGAAGTTGTATATTACAATTCAGGATGTACAGTGGTTCTAGGAATGTGTAGAAGCTAGGGGAGGGTACAGGTTGGAAAGGGGGTTGAATGGCATTCTTTCATCGACATTGTTAATTCAGGGCCTCTCTTTTCTTTGTTATTTAAATGATGGAACTAAAAGAGGAGTTGTAGTTATAAAGACTGCTAGGTTTTGCATGTTTTCTGAGTTACTGGGTGAGGTAACCTTGAGCTTTTTTTGTCTTAAAATATCTTGGAAAACTCAAAAAAAAAAATTGAAGCTTGTAGTGCAAATGAAAATGTAAGTGCATCATTCAAAGCTCAAGTAATTTAAAATCATCTAAATCTTATGACGCAGGTACAACCTGTGTCATAAGAAATTTCAATCATGGCGTAATATACGACAAATTTGTCTTTAACGCGATCTCTGCTTCCCTCTATAAGCCCATTCTCTATACTAGCTTAGAATAGTCCAGCATATTGTCCTTCTGACAGTTCTAGTATCTCCATGATCTAACAAAAATTTAAAATGAACCTCATGTAGAAATTGCAAACACAATTGCAATTATTATCAGGCAGTAGTCACATGACTATCATTTTTGGTGAGCATGCGAAGCATAATGCGAACCTATGTTATGGCGATTTCATCTGTCCGTCCAGCAGTGCACAGTTTTTCCTGCGATTTTTTCAGAAATGGTAAAGTTTTTTGAGAATTCCTCAGAAAATGTTTAAGTTTGTTCAGAATTCCTTAGAAAAAGTTAAAAGTTTCTTCAGATATCCTATTGGAAGGTTAGAGGGCATACCTCTGCCCCATTACAATTCCAACATGCCTAGAATAATTTTAGAGTTCATTTGATCCCCATACCCAAAATAATCTACCTCAGAAATCCTAGGCCCACCAAGATTCATCCCCAAGTTTTGATCTGTAATGAACATTTGCAATCTGAACACTTGAAGATTATCTGCTGACTGGATTTCTTCCACCATACCATTGCTTTTAGTTTTATTCAAATGAAGCATCATTGTTTGAGCTCCATTCAGCCAGGATTCACATTCTATCATTTTCCATTCATGGCAGAAACCAATTGTTTCATTTTCATTGATTCCAGAGAACACTTATGTAAGTTTCTTTGAGTCCACAAAATTGATTGTTTGGATCTTCATTAAGAGCACAAAGTCATTATTCAGCACATTCCATTGGAAAAGTTCAACTTAGTCTTGACAACTTAAGTCTTGACAGATCTCATCCTAAAACATCCCCACCCCACAATTTCTGCCCTTCCCCTGTTTCAATTAGTCCCAAATTTTAATCACTTCTTTATGAAACAGCAACAAAACCTCACACAAAATTTAATCAAAATGCAATCATCTGTTCTGGAGATATTTTGATGACAGACAAACTCACCTTAAAATGTCCCCACCCCTCCATTTTCAACCTTTATCTGTTCCAGTATATCTTACACTGCGTCCTTAGGCAGTAACAAAACCACTCACCAACTTTGATCAGAATCCAATCATCATTTCTTGAGATACATGTATCTTGATATCGAACAAACATATTTACAGAGGCAAAAACATAACCTCTGTCAAACTTCGTTGGTGGAGATGATAATAAACACAAAATGGTAGAATAGAGAATATCTAAACATAAAAGTTCAAGTCCTTGTGCACATGACAAGAAGAATTGTTGCTTAGTTAATCAAGATGGTGGCAAAGGTTCCTTGCATGGTTTCACAAATACTGTAAGTCATTCTGCAATCCACATCTGACACGACCATGACATTGCAGTTGTGTCGCGACAGTGAAAAATATAGATTTTTGACTGTCCAACTCAAACCTTTACTATGAAAGAGTTTCACTAATGTATATAGAGAATGTACAAGGATCATGTGTAGCTCAGATTTGACCTAAAACGAACTCGTTCATCTCTGGACAAAAGCTAATTCAATGCTCCAAACTGGCGAAGTTACACGTTGATTAGATTAATAAATTTTCCATCAGAGGGGAGATGAAAATGATTCACATCATTCTTTAACTATCACAATAAGTCAAACACCCTCCATAAGTCACAATAAGTCAAACACCCTCCATAAGTCAAACACCCTCCATAAGTTACAATAAGTCAAACACCCTCCATAAGTCAAACACCCTCCATAAGTCACAATAAGTCAAACACCCTCCATCAGTCACAATAAGTCAAACACCCTCCATAAGTCACAATAAGTCAAACACCCTCCATCAGTCACAATAAGTCAAACACCCTCCATCAGTCACAATAAGTCAAACACCCTGCATCAGTCACAATAAGTCAAACACCCTCCATAAGTCACAATAAGTCAAACACCCTCCATCAGTCACAATAAGTCAAACACCCAATAAGTCAAACATATCAGTCACAATAAGTCAAACACCCTCCATCAGTCACAATAAGTCAAACACCCTCCATAAGTCACAATAAGTCAAACACCCTCCATCAGTCACAATAAGTCAAACACCCTCCATCAGTCACAATAAGTCAAACACCCTCCATCAGTCACAATAAGTCAAACACCCTCCATCAGTCACAATAAGTCAAACACCCTCCATAAGTCACAATAAGTCAAACACCCTCCATAAGTCAAACACCCTCCATAAGTCACAATAAGTCAAACACCCTCCATAAGTTACAATAAGTCAAACACCCTCCATAAGTCACAATAAGTCAAACACCCTCCATAAGTCACAATAAGTCAAACACCCTGCATCAGTCACAATAAGTCAAACACCCTCCATAAGTCACAATAAGTCAAACACCCTCCATCAGTCACAATAAGTCAAACACCCTCCATCAGTCACAATAAGTTAAACACCCTCCATCAGTCACAATAAGTCAAACACCCTCCATCAGTCACAATAAGTCAAACACCCTCCATAAGTCACAATAAGTCAAACACCCTCCATCAGTCACAATAAGTCAAACACCCTCCATCAGTCACAATAAGTCAAACACCCTCCATAAGTCACAATAAGCAAGACATTCTCCATGGATCAAAAGAACTTGAATAATCTCTATGGATCAAAAAACTCAAATATTCTCCATTCATTTCTGTTAAGATGTAATATCATGTTCCCTCCCTGATATAATGTCCAGCACTGGATGCTTGCGGGATGTTAAACCTTGCCATAGTATGCTATGTGGATGCAAACCATGCCATGTGGATGCAGAAATGTTGGGAGTGAAACATGCTTCCTGTATGAATATTCATCAGTTTATTCTGGTGGCATCCCATTGGTCAAAAGGCAACAATCACATGGCCAGGGTGTAGTGTAGTACATGAAATCAGCCCTTTTATGGGCATATTTTATAATGTTCTTGAATGGGACAATGCTTACAGTTCATCCCAGTAAAAATGAATAAAATAGATGTAACTTCCTCTGTGACTCACAAGAAACAAAGAACTAGTTAACACTGAAATATTTGTGGTATGTGACAGAGGAAATTGGAAGGCATCCTCACACAAAAGCAATCATAAGTAGAGCATGGTCAGATTTGTATGTATATAATGTACTGCCATAATTTGAATAAAAGTAACCAAAGATTAGGGGAGGGGGGGGGTGAGGGGGAAGCCAAAAAATGCTAAGTATCTATCTATGTAACTAAACGCAAGTAACTAAAACAAACATCCTAATCATAAAGATACATGTATACAATGTACATTTCTAATACCCATCACACAAATTTCCTACCTCGAGAATAGGCCATGCTTAAATGGCAAACACACATGTATGGGTCATTACAGTGTTAGGCTGCTTACGGAAAACCTCAAATTTTGTTAAATTTTAATTCTTATTTAAAAACTCTTGCATGCCTGGTCATGAAATTCCCATCATGACTGCATTGTGTCCTTGAGCAAGACACTCTACTTGCTCCAGTCCATTCAGCTGTAGAATGAGTACCTGCACTGCAGGGGAGTTAACCTGCAATGGGCTGGCATCCTATCCAGGGGGAGGAATGTAAAGTCATTCACTTATGCTAAGGAGACTGGTGATAAGCACCACCTTTCACAGCTCAAATATCAATTTAAAGGAGCACTAGACTGAGGGTGCTGGTTTTTGCAAATTTCACAGATATATTACCCACAACAGATTGATCAACTTTACTTCATAGCCCACAAACGACATGAGGGCAAAGGTCACTTGAATATTCATTTCTTACTATACCGTTGCGTGCGTGCTACTTTTCGGTCTAGTGCTCCTTTATTTAGAATATAGAATAAGGAAGCCCGTCCATTGTCCAATAGGATTTGCAAAGATCATCCGCTCGCTTCATATAAACATGAATATTCATGGTATGTTTTTCTTCTTCTATTTTGTTTTTCTCAAAGGAGGCAGATTTGGGGCCGTAGAGCTCAGTTGAAAAGTGACACAGGAGGGGATTCATTTTCACTCAAACAAAAGAATATTGCTGTCAAGAATATAGAAGAAAATTTGCATATTTCCAGAACGAGTCTTAGATAATTTGTGACAAAAAACTTGACATGTATAATCATTCACGTGAGAGGGTTGCCATTCAAGAACACAGCGTGGAAAATGATGATCCAAAGAGGCTATTCCAATGCCCATACGATGAGTTACACATGGTGTCAGCAGCAAGGATGCCTTATCATCTCATGAAATGCAGAAAGGTAGTGCTTTGTTGTGTACTTATATCAGGGTGTGCACCTTTATGTGCACAACAAAGATTGTTATTATCTTTAAATTATATTAAAAGCACCGGCAATATTGAAGTAATGGCTAATATCAAAGTTTGAAGAGCTTTCTAGCTCAACCAACCCAGTGTTGTGTTAAAGAATATAAAATCATACAAGAATTTCACTTTTTGGCCTTTTAAAATGTTTTAACTTTTTTGTTTTGACACCTGTAGTCTTGAACTTTTGGCTCATAGAAGATGTTCTCTTCATTTCTAATCCGTGTATGCTGATAATTGTAAATCATTGTAATTTTGTAGCTATAGCTAAAAATGGTGCAATTTTTACTCAACATCTCTTTAAGGGATTTGAGCTCATGCGATGACTAACTTGAATGTAAGAGCCAGGTTCTCGCCAGGATACGTTCGGATTTTTGCAGCGTTGATCAAATCCTAAGTGTTTTGCTGTGTTGCTATGTTTGCAGTGTTGCTATGTTTGCTGTGTTGCTATGTTTGCCTCAAACTGATTGATATGTTGGTGCAATAACAGTTCATATTGTTGCGTAGTTTGAACAAATTCTGCATTCAAAATTCACTAAAAATGTTTCAAATACTCGGATTTCACTATAGGCAATCTGACGGAATTTAGCATATATAATAACATTGGCTCGGGAAATACCACCGAATATCTCCGAATAAAAAACAACTATATTTTCATTGGCTGGAGCTTCAAAATACCGTCTTGCGCATATGCTAATTGAGCTTGATGTCCCGTTTGGAATTTCTCCCTATGTGTAGTCCAATTGGGGTATAACTTTTGTAGTTGTATAGCTCATTCGGGCTATCAATTGGGTTTAAAAATCCTTTTACAATCTAAAGAATGGCTAAATAGCCTAAATAGGTATTCAACCATATAATGCGATCAGAATCTCTGGCTGTAAAATCACCAGTGTTGATAACTCACTGATAAAACACCACCTTTGAAAATCCAGCATGTGTCCCCTGTAGCATTAGACACATGACCTGGCTTCCCAAAAAACTTATTTGTTGTTTGCAATGCTACAGACTGTATTACTGTAACTTATGCAAAATTCAGTGCCTTTTTAAAGAAATTCTTATTGGTGCACATGGGGATCCCCTATACCTATCTCCTTCCCCCTTCCCCCTCCCTCCCCCCGCTGGTAAATTTGCTTTCTTTTTTGGACAATTTTGTTTGATTTTCAAACCATTTTTGGGTAATTTTGAGGTAATTTCCTTCAGTTCCAGACAATGTTCTTTGATTTTCAGAACATTTTCTTGAATTTTGTTTTTAATTTTAAGTAGGCCTACTATGTTTTAATTTCCTGAAAAATGTTCTTGAATTATTGGAAAAGTTTGCTCATTTTGGGAAAATTTTGCTCATTTTGGGGAAATTTTGCTTTATTTTTGGTTAAATGTGCCCCCTTTCGGAAATTTTTGGCTAGTTTTGGGGTAATTTCTTTCATTTTTGGACAAATTATTCTGATTATAGTAAAGTTTTCTTCCGTTTTCGGGAAAATCACTGTTATATGTGATGCTTATCTTAAAGGATTCAGGGGTCAAGTAAATATATCTTATATTAAAGGGGACTTCAAAATGAAGTTTATAAATTGTTTTAGTTATATTTTGTTATAATGACTGCCACTTGTTGTGGGATGCTATTAGGCCAAGATGCTTATATTGATTATTTGTGATTCATTAATTACAATAATTAATGATTTGCTCTGAATGGCTGATACATTAGCAATAGTTAAAATCATGTCTTGTTGCAAGAATGTAAAATCCATCTGGATTTTATACAAAAGTATTTTGCTGTTATGTCTGTAATATGATTTCTATTTCACTTAGAAGCAAACATTGTTAATGTAATTTGCATCATATTGATGTTGAGGCTTAGCTATTTTAGGCTTACTTGAAAAACGTTTTTCACGTATTCAAATAATGTTAAAGCTCCCATATGCAGTGGGGCAACTGGAGTCCTGGGGGCCCAAAGGGATTTTGGCATCTGCAGCGATGTCGGAACCACAACGGCAAGGGGGGTGGGGGAGGGACATTGCCCCTGATCTAAGAGTATGAGGGCAGAAGGTGCCTTTTAAAATTGTGCTGACGGGGGCACAAGGTGTCTTTTTGAAAGTTGTGGGCGGACTGGTCTGGAGTCGCCCTTTTGAAACTTATCTGAAGTTATTCTAGGTCATTCTTGAAGCTTGAAAACACAGTAGATATCCACTCACTCACAAATACTACATAATACATCCAGGTTGTCACATACACTTAGCATTCATTTAAGAAAATTAAAGCATATCATTTTACCAGGGGTACCTGGGTCCATAGTGGAAGGAGGTATACCCCTAATAATTTTCTAAGCAGCAATTTTCAAAAGAAGCCTTTTACTTGTTCGCCCCACATTGATCCTGGCTCCCCAACCTTTGAACCCTTAGGTGGAATTTGCTACAGAATATGTAGGAAAGTCAAAAGTAACAAGCAAAAACTGTCAACTGACAAGAAGAATGCCCCTTTTTTAAAATAAAAAGTGCCCCTCAATTACTGTCAAAAAATGCACATAAACTTGATTTTCTGCTCTATCCGCTTCTCCGAGTTCCTTCTTTGGTGCTTTGGGTCCCATAACAAAGATATTGCAGTGTCATTGTTCAGGGCTAGACCCAAATCCATTTTGTCCAGGGCCTGTAAGGTAAGGTTTTTCCACTCTTCCGGGCATTCCCAACCTTTTGTTGCGCCACTGCTAATCAAACTTATATTCCTTTCTAACAACCTAAGCCTATCTAATGATCCCCTCCAACAAAAAGAGTCTTATACCCGCCCCAAACATATATTGAGCTACTACATCATTTATGTTCTAGCATCACAGGGATATCAAAGCTCCCTTTGCATTTCCCCTTAAATAAACATGAAACATGTATTTCTTTCCTAACAACCCCAGCCTACTCAGATTAACAACCCCAGCCTACTCAGATTAACAACCCCAGCCTACTCAGATTAACAACCCCAGCCCACTCAGATTAACAACCCCAGCCTACTCAGATTAACAACCCCAACAAAAAACAGGCTTGTAACCACCCAAAAAAATTTGTTGAGCTACTACATCATTAATGTTCTAGTTTCATACTTTTAGAGACTTGGAGGTATTCCATGTTGTAATGTTTTAGGTATTCCATGGTGTAATGTTTCACACAAGCTCCCCTCAGGAAGTTTCTTCCAGGAAGAAGTTTCTTCCAAAAAGAAGTTGTGGCGTTGTTATAAAAACAGTGGTTGTTCTGCGGTGCATGTAGGTGTAAGGATCATGAAAAGTTCACAAAGGGTTTGATAAGAGCTACTAAAGTGCTTTTACACGGGGGACGTTTTTAGAGCACATCTTTACTCAAAAATATTTCAATTTTTTTTTTTGCTTTTTTTCTCTTAAATAAACTGAAAAAATTCTTCCCGCAAATTCCCAATTTTACACGGTTATAACAGGGCAACCATGGATTTTTTCCACTAAATAAATCATCAAGCTTAATCCGCCATTAATGCATTGTTTGATATATTGTAAAGCTTAATCTGCCATAAATGACTCTCAGGGCGCATTGTGTGATATATTGTAAAGCTTAATCCGCCATAAATGACTTTCAGGGCGCATTGTTTGATATATTGTAAAGCTTAATCTGCCATAAATGACTCTCAGGGCGCATTGTTTGATATATTGTAAAGCTTAATCTGCCATAAATGATTCTCAGGGCGCAATGTTTGATATATTCTAAAGCTTAATCCGCCATAAATGACTCTCAGGGCGCATTGTTTGATATATTGTAAAGCTTAATCTCCCATAAATGACTCTCAGGGCGCATTGTTTGATATATTGTAAAGCTTAATCCGCCATAAATGACTTTCAGGGCGCATTGTTTGTTATATTGTAAAGCTTAATTTGCCATAAATGACTTTCAGGGCGCATTGTTTGATATATTGTAAAGCTTAATCTGCCATAAATGACTTTCAGGGCGCATTGTTTGATATATTGTAAAGCTTAATCCGCCATAAATGACTCTCAGGGCGCATTGTTTGATATATTGTAAAGCTTAATCTGCCATAAATGACTTTCAGGGCGCATTGTTTGATATATTGTAAAGCTTAATCTGCCATAAATGACTCTCAGGGCGCAATGTTTGATATATTGTGAAGCTTAATCTGCCATAAATGACTCTCAGGCGCAATGTTTGATATATTGTAAAGCTTAATCTGCCATAAATGACTTTCAGGGCGCATTGTTTGATATATTGTAAAGCTTAATCTGCCATAAATGACTCTCAGGGCGCAATGTTTGATATATTGTAAAGCTTAATCTGCCATAAATGACTCTCAGGGCGCAATGTTTGATATATTGTGAAGCTTAATCTGCCATAAATGACTCTCAGGGCGCAATGTTTGATATATTGTGAAGCTTAATCTGCCATAAATGACTTTCAGGGCGCATTGTTTGATATATTGTGAAGCTTAATCTGCCATAAATGACTCTCAGGGCGCAATGTTTGATATATTGTGAAGCTTAATCTGCCATAAATGACTCTCAGGGCGCAATGTTTGATATATTCTAAAGCTTAATCCGCCATAAATGACTTTCAGGGCGCATTGTTTGATATATTGTAAAGCTTAATCTCCCATAAATGACTCTCAGGGCGCATTGTTTGATATATTGTAAAGCTTAATCCGCCATAAATGACTTTCAGGGCGCATTGTTTGTTATATTGTAAAGCTTAATTTGCCATAAATGACTTTCAGGGCGCATTGTTTGATATATTGTAAAGCTTAATCTGCCATAAATGACTTTCAGGGCGCATTGTTTGATATATTGTAAAGCTTAATCCGCCATAAATGACTCTCAGGGCGCATTGTTTGATATATTGTAAAGCTTTATCCGCCATTGTTTGATATATTGTTGTAAATATATGACTCCCAGGCGCATTGTGTGATATATTGTAAAGCTTAATCCGCCATAAATGACTTTCAGGGCACATTGTTTGATATATTGTAAAGCTTAATCTGCCATAAATGACTTTCAGGGCGCATTGTTTGATATATTGTAAAGCTTAATCCGCCATAAATGACTCTCAGGGCGCATTGTTTGATATATTGTAAAGCTTTATCCGCCATATATGACTCCCAGGGCGCATTGTGTGATATATTGTGAAGCTTAATCCGCCCTAAATGACTCTCAGGGCGCATTGTTCGATATATTATAAAGCTTAATCCGCCATAAATGACTTTCAGCGCGCATTGTTTGATATATTGTAAAGCTTAATCCGCCCTAAATGACTCTCAGGCGCATTGTTTGATATATTGTAAAGCTTAATCTGCCATAAATGACTTTCAGGCGCATTGTTTGATATATTGTAAAGCTTAATCCGCCATAAATGACTTTCAGGCGCATTGTTTGATATATTGTAAAGCTTAATCTGCCATAAATGACTCTCAGGCGCATTGTTTGATATATTGTAAAGCTTAATCTGCCATAAATGACTCTCAGGCGCTTTGTTTGATATATTGTAAAGACTTAATCCGCCATAAATGACTTTCAGGCGCATTGTTTGATATATTGTAAAGCTTAATCTGCCATAAATGACTTTCAGGCGCATTGTTTGATATATTGTAAAGCTTAATCTGCCATAAATGACTTTCAGGCGCATTGTTTGATATATTGTAAAGCTTAATCTGCCATAAATGACTCTCAGGGCGCATTGTTTGATATATTGTAAAGCTTAATCTGCCATAAATGACTTTCAGGCGCATTGTTTGATATATTGTAAAGCTTAATCTGCAATAAATGACTCTCAGGGTGCATTGTTTGATATATTGTAAAGCTTAATCCGCCATAAATGACTCTCAGGCGCATTGTTTGATATATTGTAAAAGCTTTATCCGCCATAAATGACTCTCAGGCGCATTGTTTGATATATTGTAAAGCTTAATCTGCCATAAATGACTCTCAGGGTGCATTGTTTGATATATTGTAAAGCTTAATCCGCCATAAATGACTCTCAGGGCGCATTGTTTGATATATTGTAAAGCTTAATCTGCCATAAATGACTTTCAGGCGCATTGTTTGATATATTGTAAAGCTTTAATCCGCCATAAATGACTCTCAGGCGCATTGTTTGATATATTGTAAAGCTTAATCTGCCATAAATGACTTTCAGGCGCATTGTTTGATATATTGTAAAGCTTAATCTGCCATAAATGACTTTCAGGCGCATTGTTTGATATATTGTAAAGCTTAATCTGCCATAAATGACTTTCAGGCGCATTGTGTGATATATTGTAAAGCTTAATCCGCCATAAATGACTTTCAGGGCGCATTGTTTGATATATTGTAAAGCTTAATCCGCCATAAATGACTCTCAGGCGCATTGTTTGATATATTGTAAAGCTTAATCTGCCATAAATGACTTTCAGGCGCATTGTTTGATATATTGTAAAGCTTAATCTGCCATAAATGACTTTCAGGCGCATTGTTTGATATATTGTAAAGCTTAATCTGCCATAAATGACTTTCAGGCGCATTGTTTGATATATTGTTAATCTGCCATAAATGACTTTCAGGGCGCATTGTTTGATATATTGTAAAGCTTGATCTGCCATAAATGACTTTCAGGGCGCATTGTTTGATATATTGTAAAGCTTAATCGCCATAAATGACTTTCAGGCGCATTGTTTGATATATTGTAAAGCTTAATCTGCCATAAATGACTCTCAGGCGCATTGTTTGATATATTGTAAAGCTTAATCTGCCATAAATGACTTTCAGGCGCATTGTTTGATATATTGTAAAGCTTAATCTGCCATAAATGACTCTCAGGCGCATTGTTTGATATATTGTAAAGCTTAATCTGCCATAAATGACTCTCAGGGGCATTGTTTGATATATTGTGAAGCTTAATCTGCCATAAATGACTCTCAGGCGCATTGTTTGATATATTGTAAAGCTTAATCTGCCATAAATGACTCTCAGGGCGCATTGTTTGATATATTGTAAAGCTTAATCTGCCATAAATGACTCTCAGGCGCATTGTTTGATATATTGTAAAGCTTAATCTGCCATAAATGACTCTCAGGCGCATTGTTTGATATATTGTAAAGCTTAATCTGCCATAAATGACTCTCAGCATTGTTTGATATATGTTTAATGCCATAAATATGACTCTCAGGTGCATTGTTTGATATATTGTAAAGCTTAATCTGCCATAAATGACTCTCAGGGCGCACTGTTGATATATTGTAAAGCTTAATCTGCCATAAATGACTCTCAGGGCGCATTGTTTGATATATTGTAAAGCTTAATCTGCCATAAATGACTCTCAGGGCGCATTGTTTGATATATTGTAAAGCTTAATCCGCCATAAATGACTCTCAGGGCGCATTGTTTGATATATTGTAAAGCTTAATCCGCCATAAATGACTCTCAGGGCGCATTGTTTGATATATTGTAAAGCTTAATCTGCCATAAATGACTCTCAGGGGGCATTGTTTGATATATTTTAAATGACTCCCAGCGCGCACTGTTTGATATATTGTAAAGCTTAATCTGCCATAAATGACTCTCAGGGCGCATTGTTTGATATATTGTAAAGCTTAATCTGCCATAAATGACTCTCAGGGCGCATTGTTTGATATATTGTAAAGCTTAATCCGCCATAAATGACTCTCAGAGCGCATTGTTTGATATATTGTAAAGCTTAATCTGCCATAAATGACTTTCAGGCGCATTGTTTGATATATTGTAAAGCTTAATCCGCCATAAATGACTCTCAGGGCGCATTGTTTGATATATTGTTGTAAAGCTTAATCCGCCATAAATGACTCTCAGGGCGCATTGTTTGATATATTGTTGTAAAGCTTAATCCGCCATAAATGACTCTCAGGGCGCATTGTTTGATATATTTTAAATGACTCCCAGCGCGCACTGTTTGATATATTGTAAAGCTTAATCTGCCATAAATGACTCTCAGGGCGCATTGTTTGATATATTGTAAAGCTTAATCTGCCATAAATGACTCTCAGGGCGCATTGTTTGATATATTGTAAAGCTTAATCTGCCATAAATGACTTTCAGGCGCATTGTTTGATATATTGTAAAGCTTAATCTGCCATAAATGACTCTCAGGCGCATTGTTTGATATATTGTAAAGCTTAATCTGCCATAAATGACTTTCAGGCGCATTGTTTGATATATTGTAAAGCTTAATCTGCCATAAATGACTCTCAGGGCGCATTGTTTGATATATTGTAAAGCTTAATCTGCCATAAATGACTCTCAGGGCGCATTGTTTGATATATTGTAAAGCTTAATCTGCCATAAATGACTCCCAGCGCGCACTGTTTGATATATTGTAAAGCTTAATCTGCCATAAATGACTCTCAGGCGCATTGTTTGATATATTGTAAAGCTTAATCTGCCATAAATGACTCTCAGGCGCATTGTTTGATATATTGTAAAGCTTAATCTGCCATAAATGACTCTCAGGCGCATTGTTTGATATATTGTAAAGCTTAATCTGCCATAAATGACTCTCAGGCGCATTGTTTGATATATTGTAAAGCTTAATCCGCCATAAATGACTCTCAGGCGCATTGTTTGATATATTGTAAAGCTTAATCTGCCATAAATGACTCTCAGGGCGCATTGTTTGATATATTGTAAAGCTTAATCTGCCATAAATGACTTCAGGCGCATTGTTTGATATATTGTAAAGCTTAATCCGCCATAAATGACTCTCAGGCGCATTGTTTGATATATTGTAAAGCTTAATCCGCCATAAATGACTCTCAGGCGCATTGTTTGATATATTGTAAAGCTTAATCCGCCATAAATGACTCTCAGGGCGCATTGTTTGATATATTGTAAAGCTTAATCCGCCATAAATGACTCTCAGGGCGCATTGTTTGATATATTGTAAAGCTTAATCCGCCATAAATGACTCTCAGGGCGCATTGTTTGATATATTGTAAAGCTTAATCCGCCATAAATGACTCTCAGGCGCATTGTTTGATATATTGTAAAGCTTAATCCGCCATAAATGACTCTCAGGGCGCATTGTTTGATATATTGTAAAGCTTAATCCGCCATAAATGACTCTCAGGGCGCATTGTTTGATATATTGTAAAGCTTAATCCGCCATAAATGACTCTCAGGCGCATTGTTTGATATATTGTAAAGCTTAATCCGCCATAAATGACTCTCAGGCGCATTGTTTGATATATTGTAAAGCTTAATCCGCCATAAATGACTCTCAGGCGCATTGTTTGATATATTGTAAAGCTTAATCCGCCATAAATGACTTTCAGGCGCATTGTTTGATATATTTTAAATTGATTGTTTGATATATTGTAAAGCTTAATCTGCCATAAATGACTCTCAGGGCGCATTGTTTGATATATTGTAAAGCTTAATCTGCCATAAATGACTCTCAGGCGCATTGTTTGATATATTGTAAAGCTTAATCTGCCATAAATGACTTTCAGGCGCATTGTTTGATATATTGTAAAGCTTAATCTGCCATAAATGACTTTCAGGGGCATTGTTTGATATATTAATCTGCCATAAATGACTTTCAGGCGCATTGTTTGATATATTGTAAAGCTTAATCCGCCATAAATGACTCTCAGGCGCATTGTTTGATATATTGTAAAGCTTAATCTGCCATAAATGACTTTCAGGGCGCATTGTTTGATATATTGTAAAGCTTAATCTGCAATAAATGACTCTCAGGGTGCATTGTTTGATATATTGTAAAGCTTAATCCGCCATAAATGACTCTCAGGCGCATTGTTTGATATATTGTAAAGCTTTATCCGCCATAAATGACTCTCAGGGCGCATTGTTTGATATATTGTAAAGCTTAATCTGCCATAAATGACTCTCAGGGTGCATTGTTTGATATATTGTAAAGCTTAATCCGCCATAAATGACTCTCAGGGCGCATTGTTTGATATATTGTAAAGCTTAATCTGCCATAAATGACTTTCAGGCGCATTGTTTGATATATTGTAAAGCTTTATCCGCCATAAAATGACTCTCAGGGCGCATTGTTTGATATATTGTAAAGCTTAATCTGCCATAAATGACTTTCAGGCGCATTGTTTGATATATTGTAAAGCTTAATCTGCCATAAATGACTTTCAGGGCGCATTGTTTGATATATTGTAAAGCTTAATCTGCCATAAATGACTTTCAGGGCGCCATTGTTTGATATATTGTAAAGCTTAATCCGCCATAAATGACTTTCAGGGCGCATTGTTTGATATATTGTAAAGCTTAATTGCCATAAATGACTCTCAGGCGCATTGTTTGATATATTGTAAAGCTTAATCTGCCATAAATGACTTTCAGGGCGCATTGTTTGATATATTGTAAAGCTTAATCTGCCATAAATGACTTTCAGGCGCATTGTTTGATATATTGTAAAGCTTAATCTGCCATAAATGACTTTCAGGGCGCATTGTTTGATATATTGTAAAGCTTAATCTGCCATAAATGACTTTCAGGGCGCATTGTTTGATATATTGTAAAGCTTGATCTGCCATAAATGACTTTCAGGGCGCATTGTGTGATATATTGTAAAGCTTAATCCGCCATAAATGACTTTCAGGGCGCATTGTTTGATATATTGTAAAGCTTAATCTGCCATAAATGACTCTCAGGGCGCATTGTTTGATATATTGTAAAGCTTAATCTGCCATAAATGACTTTCAGGGCGCATTGTTTGATATATTGTAAAGCTTAATCTGCCATAAATGACTCTCAGGGCGCATTGTTTGATATATTTTAAATGACTCCCAGGCGCATTGTTTGATATATTGTAAAGCTTTATCTGCCATATATGACTCTCAGGGCGCATTGTTTGATATATTGTGAAGCTTAATCTGCCATAAATGACTCTCAGGGCGCATTGTTTGATATATTGTAAAGCTTAATCTGCCATAAATGACTCTCAGGGCGCATTGTTTGATACATTGTAAAGCTTAATCTGCCATAAATGACTTTCAGGGCGCATTGTTTGATATATTGTAAAGCTTAATCTGCCATAAATGACTCTCAGGGTGCATTGTTTGATATATTGTAAAGCTTAATCTGCCATAAATGACTCAGGGTGCATTGTTTGATATATTGTGAAGCTTAATCTGCCATAAATGACTCTCAGGGCGCATTGTTTGATATATTGTAAAGCTTAATCTGCCATAAATGACTCTCAGGGCGCATTGTTTGATATATTGTAAAGCTTAATCCGCCATAAATGACTTTCAGGGCGCATTGTTTGATATATTGTAAAGCTTAATCTGCCATAAATGACTCTCAGGGTGCATTGTTTGATATATTGTAAAGCTTAATCTGCCATAAATGACTTTCAGGGCGCATTGTTTGATATATTGTAAAGCTTAATCCGCCATAAATGACTTTCAGGGCGCATTGTTTGATATATTGTAAAGCTTAATCTGCCATAAATGACTTTCAGGGCGCATTGTGTGATATATTGTAAAGCTTAATCCGCCATAAATGACTTTCAGGGCGCATTGTTTGATATATTGTAAAGCTTAATCTGCCATAAATGACTTTCAGGGCGCATTGTTTGATATATTGTAAAGCTTAATCTGCCATAAATGACTTTCAGGGCGCATTGTTTGATATATTGTAAAGCTTAATCTGCCATAAATGACTTTCAGGGCGCATTGTTTGATATATTATAAAGCTTAATCCGCCATATATGACTCTCAGGGCGCATTGTTTGATATATTGTGAAGCTTAATCTGCCATAAATGACTTTCAGGGCGCATTGTTTGATATATTGTAAAGCTTAATCTGCCATAAATGACTCTCAGGGCGCATTGTTTGATATATTGTAAAGCTTAATCCGCCATAAATGACTTTCAGGGCGCATTGTTTGATATATTGTAAAGCTTAATCTGCCATAAATGACTTTCAGGGCGCATTGTTTGATATATTGTAAAGCTTTATCCGCCATATATGACTCCCAGGGCGCATTGTGTGATATATTGTGAAGCTTAATCCGCCCTAAATGACTCAGGGCGCATTGTTTGATATATTGTAAAGCTTAATCTGCCATAAATGACTCTCAGGGCGCATTGTTTTATATATTGTGAAGCTTAATCTGCCATAAATGACTCTCAGGGCGCATTGTTTGATATATTGTAAAGCTTAATCTGCCATAAATGACTTTCAGGGCGCATTGTTTGATATATTGTAAAGCTTAATCTGCCATAAATGACTTTCAGGGCGCATTGTTTGATATATTGTAAAGCTTAATCGCCATAAATGACTTTCAGGCGCATTGTTTGATATATTGTAAAGCTTAATCTGCCATAAATGACCTTCAGGCGCATTGTTTGATATATTGTAAAGCTTAATCTGCCATAAATGACTCTCAGGGCGCATTGTTTGATATATTGTAAAGCTTAATCTGCCATAAATGACTTTCAGGCGCATTGTTTGATATATTGTAAAGCTTAATCTGCCATAAATGACTTTCAGGGCGCATTGTTTGATATATTGTAAAGCTTAATTTGCCATAAATGACTTTCAGGCGCATTGTTTGATATATTGTGAAGCTTAATCTGCCATAAATGACTTTCAGGGCGCATTGTTTGATATATTGTAAAGCTTAATCTGCCATAAATGACTCTCAGGCGCAATGTTTGATATATTGTGAAGCTTAATCTGCCATAAATGACTCTCAGGCGCAATGTTTGATATATTCTAAAGCTTAATCCGCCATAAATGACTTTCAGGCGCATTGTTTGATATATTGTAAAGCTTAATCTCCATAAATGACTCTCAGGCGCATTGTTTGATATATTGTAAAGCTTAATCCGCCATAAATGACTTTCAGGCGCATTGTTTGTTATATTGTAAAGCTTAATTTGCCATAAATGACTTTCAGGGCGCATTGTTTGATATATTGTAAAGCTTAATCTGCCATAAATGACTTTCAGGGCGCATTGTTTGATATATTGTAAAGCTTAATCCGCCATAAATGACTCTCAGGGCGCATTGTTTGATATATTGTAAAGCTTTATCCGCCATATATGACTCCCAGGGCGCATTGTGTGATATATTGTAAAGCTTAATCCGCCATAAATGACTTTCAGGGCACATTGTTTGATATATTGTAAAGCTTAATCTGCCATAAATGACTTTCAGGGCGCATTGTTTGATATATTGTAAAGCTTAATCCGCCATAAATGACTCTCAGGGCGCATTGTTTGATATATTGTAAAGCTTTATCCGCCATATATGACTCCCAGGGCGCATTGTGTGATATATTGTGAAGCTTAATCCGCCCTAAATGACTCTCAGGGCGCATTGTTTGATATATTGTAAAGCTTAATCCGCCATAAATGACTTTCAGGGCGCATTGTTTGATATATTGTAAAGCTTAATCCGCCATAAATGACTTTCAGGGCGCATTGTTTGATATATTGTAAAGCTTAATCTGCCATAAATGACTCTCAGGGCGCATTGTTTGATATATTGTAAAGCTTAATCTGCCATAAATGACTCTCAGGGCGCTTTGTTTGATATATTGTAAAGCTTAATCCGCCATAAATGACTTTCAGGGCGCATTGTTTGATATATTGTAAAGCTTAATCTGCCATAAATGACTTTCAGGGCGCATTGTTTGATATATTGTAAAGCTTAATCTGCCATAAATGACTTTCAGGGCGCATTGTTTGATATATTGTAAAGCTTAATCCGCCATAAATGACTCTCAGGGCGCATTGTTTGATATATTGTAAAGCTTAATCTGCCATAAATGACTTTCAGGGCGCATTGTTTGATATATTGTAAAGCTTAATCTGCAATAAATGACTCTCAGGGTGCATTGTTTGATATATTGTAAAGCTTAATCCGCCATAAATGACTCTCAGGGCGCATTGTTTGATATATTGTAAAGCTTTATCCGCCATATATGACTCTCAGGGCGCATTGTTTGATATATTGTAAAGCTTAATCTGCCATAAATGACTCTCAGGGTGCATTGTTTGATATATTGTAAAGCTTAATCCGCCATAAATGACTCTCAGGGCGCATTGTGTGATATATTGTAAAGCTTAATCTGCCATAAATGACTTTCAGGGCGCATTGTTTGATATATTGTAAAGCTTTATCCGCCATATATGACTCTCAGGGCGCATTGTTTGATATATTGTAAAGCTTAATCTGCCATAAATGACTTTCAGGGCGCATTGTTTGATATATTGTAAAGCTTAATCTGCCATAAATGACTTTCAGGGCGCATTGTTTGATATATTGTAAAGCTTAATCTGCCATAAATGACTTTCAGGGCGCCTTGTGTGATATATTGTAAAGCTTAATCCGCCATAAATGACTTTCAGGGCGCATTGTTTGATATATTGTAAAGCTTAATTCGCCATAAATGACTCTCAGGGCGCATTGTTTGATATATTGTGAAGCTTAATCTGCCATAAATGACTTTCAGGGCGCATTGTTTGATATATTGTAAAGCTTAATCTGCCATAAATGACTTTCAGGGTGCATTGTTTGATATATTGTAAAGCTTAATCTGCCATAAATGACTTTCAGGCGCATTGTTTGATATATTGTAAAGCTTAATCTGCCATAAATGACTTTCAGGCGCATTGTTTGATATATTGTAAAGCTTGATCTGCCATAAATGACTTTCAGGCGCATTGTGTGATATATTGTAAAGCTTAATCCGCCATAAATGACTTTCAGGCGCATTGTTTGATATATTGTAAAGCTTAATCTGCCATAAATGACTCTCAGGGCGCATTGTTTGATATATTGTGAAAGCTTAATCTGCCATAAATGACTTTCAGGGCGCATTGTTTGATATATTGTAAAGCTTAATCTGCCATAAATGACTCAGGCGCATTGTTTGATATATTGTAAAGCTTAATCTGCCATAAATGACTCTCAGGCGCATTGTTTGATATATTGTGAAGCTTAATCTGCCATAAATGACTCTCAGGCGCATTGTTTGATATATTGTGAAGCTTAATCTGCCATAAATGACTCTCAGGCGCATTGTTTGATATATTGTAAAGCTTAATCTGCCATAAATGACTCTCAGGCGCATTGTTTGATACATTGTAAAGCTTAATCTGCCATAAATGACTTTCAGGCGCATTGTTTGATATATTGTAAAGCTTAATCTGCCATAAATGACTCTCAGGGTGCATTGTTTGATATATTGTAAAGCTTAATCTGCCATAAATGACTCAGGTGCATTGTTTGATATATTGTGAAGCTTAATCTGCCATAAATGACTCTCAGGCGCATTGTTTGATATATTGTAAAGCTTAATCTGCCATAAATGACTTTCAGGCGCATTGTTTGATATATTGTAAAGCAATCCGCCATAAATGACTTTCAGGGCGCATTGTTTGATATATTGTAAAGCTTAATCTGCCATAAATGACTTTCAGGGCGCATTGTGTGATATATTGTAAAGCTTAATCCGCCATAAATGACTTTCAGGGCGCATTGTTTGATATATTGTAAAGCTTAATCTGCCATAAATGACTTTCAGGCGCATTGTTTGATATATTGTAAAGCTTAATCTGCCATAAATGACTTTCAGGCGCATTGTTTGATATATTGTAAAGCTTAATCTGCCATAAATGACTTTCAGGCGCATTGTTTGATATATTATAAAGCTTAATCCGCCATATATGACTCTCAGGCGCATTGTTTGATATATTGTGAAGCTTAATCTGCCATAAATGACTTTCAGGCGCATTGTTTGATATATTGTAAAGCTTAATCTGCCATAAATGACTCTCAGGCGCATTGTTTGATATATTGTAAAGCTTAATCCGCCATATAAATGACTTTCAGGGCGCATTGTTTGATATATTGTAAAGCTTAATCTGCCATAAATGACTTTCAGGGCGCATTGTTTGATATATTGTAAAGCTTTATCCGCCATATATGACTCCCAGGCGCATTGTGTGATATATTGTAAAGCTTAATCCGCCTAAATGACTCAGAGCGCATTGTTTGATATATTGTAAAGCTTAATCTGCCATAAATGACTCTCAGGCGCATTGTTTTATATATTGTGAAGCTTAATCTGCCATAAATGACTCTCAGGCGCATTGTTTGATATATTGTAAAGCTTAATCTGCCATAAATGACTTTCAGGCGCATTGTTTGTTATATTGTAAAGCTTAATCTGCCATAAATGACTTTCAGGCGCATTGTTTGATATATTGTAAAGCTTAATCCGCCATAAATGACTTTCAGGCGCATTGTTTGATATATTGTAAAGCTTAATCTGCCATAAATGACTTTCAGGCGCATTGTTTGATATATTGTAAAGCTTAATCTGCCATAAATGACTCTCAGGCGCATTGTTTGATATATTGTAAAGCTTTAATCTGCCATAAATGACTTTCAAAGATTGTTTGATATATTGTAATGTCTTAATCTGCCATAAATGACTTTAGGCGCATTGTTTGATATATTGTAAAGTTTAATTTGCCATAAATGACTTTCAGTAAACATTGTAGATTAAATACGCTATATAACACCAAATACACTATATAGCACCAAATACACTATATAGCACCAAATACACTATATAGCACCAAATACACTATATAGCACCAAATACACTATATAGCATCAACTGCGCTATATAGCACCAAACACACTATATAGCACCAAATACACTACATTGCACCAAATACACTATATAGTACCAAATACACTTTATAGCACCAAATGCACTATATAGCACCAACTGCACTATATAGCACTATATAGCACCAAATACACTATATAGTACTAAATACACTTTATAGCACCAAATGCACTATATAGCACCAAATGCACTATATAGCACCAAATGCACTATATAGCACCAAATACACTATATAGCACCAAATACACTATATAGCACCAAATGCACTATATAGCACCAAATGCACTGTATAGCACCAAATACACTGTATAGCACCAAATACACTATATAGCACCAAATACACTGTATAGCACCAAATACACTATATAGCACCAAATGCACTATATAGCACCAAATATACTATATAGCACCAAATACATTATATAGCACCAAATACACTGTATTGTACCAAATGCACTATATAGCACCAAATGCACTATAGAGCACCAAATACACTATATAGCACCAAATACACTATAATTGATTGATCGCACTGTATTTCAAACCATAATACAAAATATAACAACAGTGACATATTTACAAAGTTAATTGGTTTGGGGGAGCACTCAGAAGACACGAATGTATCTGTAGGTGAGGTACCCCCTTACATAGTTACAAAAATTGAGAAAAACAAAACAAAAAAAAGAAAACGAAAAGAAAAATTCAATAGTTACGCTATATACATAAAATACCAAAAACGAAAAGTGAAGGACGAGTTAGTTCCTAGAATTACTACTGGATTTGATAAGATGGGCTTTAAGTTTACTTTTAAAAGTCAGGAGAGTGGAACAATTTCTAAGATTGATTGGTAGGGAATTCCATATAAAAATGCCTTTGTATTTTATGAAATGTTGAGAGATATCAAGATTGTACAGTGGAGTTGGTAAATCGTTGGCATTGCGTGTATTGCGGTGGAATTGACTGTATATAGCACCAAATACACTACATAGCACCAAATACACTATATACCACCAAATACCTACATAGCACCAAATACACTACATAGCACCAAATGCACTACATAGCACCAAATGCACTATATAGCACCAAATACTCTATATAGCACCAAATGCACTATATAGCACCAAATACACTATATAACACCAAATACACTATATAGCACCAAATACACTACATAGCACCAAATACACTACATAGCACCAAATGCACTACATAGCACCAAATACTCTATATAGCACCAAATACATTATATAGCACCAAATACACTATATAGTACCAAATGCACTATATAGCACCAAATGCACTATATAGCACCAAATACACTACATAGCACCAAATACACTATATAGCACCAAATACACTATATAGCACCAAATACACTATATAGCACCAAATACACTATATGGCACCAAATGCACTATATAGCACCAAATGCACTATATAGTACTAAATACACTATATAGCACCAAATACACTATATAGCACCAAATACACTATATAGCACCAAATACACTATATAGCACCAAATACACTATATAGTACCAAATACACAATATAGTACCAAATACACTTTATAGCACCAAATGCACTTTATAGCACCAAATGCACTTTATAGCACCAAATGCACTATATAGCATCAAATGCACTATATAGCATCAAATGCACTATATAACACCAAATGCATTATATAGCACCAAATGCATTATATAGCACCAAATACACTGTATAGCACCAAATACACTGTATAGCACCAAATGCACCAGAGAGCACCAAATGCACCGTAGAGCACCAAATACACCGTTTAGCTCCAAATACACCGTTTAGCACCGAATACACTATTAAGCACCAAATACACTATATAGCATCAACTGCACTATACTGCACCAAATACACTATATAGCATCAAATACACTATATAGCACCAAATACACTATATAGCACCAAATACACTATATAGCACCAAATACACTATATAGCACCAAATACACTATATAGCACCGAATACACTATATAGCACCGAATACATTATATAGCACCGAATACACTATATAGCACCAAATACACTTTATATCACCAAATACACTTTATAGCACCAAATACACTACATAGCACCAAATGCACTATATAGCACCAAATACTCTATATAGCACCAAATACATTATATAGCACCAAATACACTGTATTGTACCAAATGCACTATATAGCACCAAATGCACTATAGAGCACCAAATACACTATATAGCACCAAATACACTATAATTGATTGATCGCACTGTATTTCAAAACCATAATACAAAATATAACAACAGTGACATATTTACAAAGTTAATTGGTTTGGGGAGCACTCAGAAGACACGAATGTATCTGTAGGTGAGGTACCCTTACATAGTTACAAAAATTGAGAAAAAACGTAAAGAAAACAAAGAAAAAAATTCAATAGTTACGCTATATACATAAAATACCAAAACGAAAAGTGAAGGACGAAAGTTAGTTCCTAGAATTACTACTGGATTTGATAAGATGGGCTTTAAGTTTACTTTTAAAAGTCAGGAGAGTGGAACAATTTCTAAGATTGATTGGTAGGGAATTCCATATAAAAATGCCTTTGTATTTAATGAAATGTTGAGAGATATCAAGATTGTACAGTGGAGTTAGTAAATCGTTGGCATTGCGTGTATTGTACGTGTGGAATTGACTGTATATAGCACCAAATACACTACATAGCACCAAATACACTATATACCACCAAATACACTACATAGCACCAAATACACTACATAGCACCAAATGCACTACATAGCACCAAATGCACTATATAGCACCAAATACTCTATATAGCACCAAATGCACTATATAGCACCAAATACACTATATAACACCAAATACACTATATAGCACCAAACACACTATATAGCACCAAATACACTACATTGCACCAAATACACTATATGGCACCAAATACACTATATGGCACCAAATACACTGTATAGCACCAAATACACTGTATAGCACCAAATACACTATATAGCACCAAATACACTATATGGCACCAAATACACTACATAGCACCAAATACACTACATAGCACCAAATGCACTATATAGCACCAAATACTCTATATAGCACCAAATACACTATATAGCACCAAATACACTATATAGTACCAAATGCACTATATAGCACCAAATTCACTATATAGCACCAAATACACTACATAGCACCAAATACACTATATAGCACCAAATACACTACATAGCACCAAATACACTACATAGCACCAAATGCACTATATAGCACCAAATACTCTATATAGCACCAAATACATTATATAGCACCAAATACACTGTATTGTACCAAATGCACTATATAGCACCAAATGCACTATAGAGCACCAAATACACTATATAGCACCAAATACACTATAATTGATTGATCGCACTGTATTTCAAACCATAATACAAAATATAACAACAGTGACATATTTACAAAGTTAATTGGTTTGGGGGAGCACTCAGAAGACACGAATGTATCTGTAGGTGAGGTACCCCCTTACATAGTTACAAAAATTGAGAAAAAAACAAAACAAAACGAAAGAAAACGAAAGAAAAAAATTCAATAGTTACGCTATATACATAAAATACCAAAAACGAAAAGTGAAGGACGAGTTAGTTCCTAGAATTACTACTGGATTTGATAAGATGGGCTTAAGTTTTACTTTTAAAAGTCAGGAGAGTGGAACAATTTCTAAGATTGATTGGTAGGGAATTCCATATAAAAATGCCTTTGTATTTTATAAAATGTTGAGAGATATCAAGATTGTACAGTGGAGTTGGTAAATCGTTGGCATTGCGTGTATTGTACGTGTGGAATTGACTGTATATAGCACCAAATACACTACATAGCACCAAATACACTATATACCACCAAATACACTACATAGCACCAAATACACTACATAGCACCAAATGCACTACATAGCACCAAATGCACTATATAGCACCAAATACTCTATATAGCACCAAATGCACTATATAGCACCAAATACACTATATAACACCAAATACACTATATAGCACCAAATACACTACATAGCACCAAATACACTACATAGCACCAAATGCACTACATAGCACCAAATACTCTATATAGCACCAAATACATTATATAGCACCAAATACACTATATAGTACCAAATGCACTATATAGCACCAAATGCACTATATAGCACCAAATACACTACATAGCACCAAATACACTATATAGCACCAAATACACTATATAGCACCAAATACACTATATAGCACCAAATACACTATATGGCACCAAATGCACTATATAGCACCAAATGCACTATATAGTACTAAATACACTATATAGCACCAAATACACTATATAGCACCAAATACACTATATAGCACCAAATACACTATATAGCACCAAATACACTATATAGTACCAAATACACAATATAGTACCAAATACACTTTATAGCACCAAATGCACTTTATAGCACCAAATGCACTTTATAGCACCAAATGCACTATATAGCATCAAATGCACTATATAGCATCAAATGCACTATATAACACCAAATGCATTATATAGCACCAAATGCATTATATAGCACCAAATACACTGTATAGCACCAAATACACTGTATAGCACCAAATGCACCGTAGAGCACCAAATGCACCGTAGAGCACCAAATACACCGTTTAGCTCCAAATACACCGTTTAGCACCGAATACACTATTAAGCACCAAATACACTATATAGCATCAACTGCACTATACTGCACCAAATACACTATATAGCATCAAATACACTATATAGCACCAAATACACTATATAGCACCAAATACACTATATAGCACCAAATACACTATATAGCACCAAATACACTATATAGCACCGAATACACTATATAGCACCGAATACATTATATAGCACCGAATACACTATATAGCACCAAATACACTTTATATCACCAAATACACTTTATAGCACCAAATACACTATATAGCACCAAACACACTATATATCACCAAATACACTTTATAGCACCAAATACACTATATAGCACCAAATACACAATATATCACCAAATACACTATATAGCACCAAATACACTTTATATCACCAAATACACTATATAGCACCAAATACACTATATAGATAGCACCAAATACACTATATGGCACCAAATACACTACATAGCACCAAATGCACTACATAGCACCAAATGCACTATATAGCACCAAATACTCTATATAGCACCAAATACACTATATAGCACCAAATACACTATATAGTACCAAATGCACTATATAGCACCAAATGCACTATATAGCACCAAATACACTACATAGCACCAAATACACTATATAGCACCAAATACACTACATAGCACCAAATACACTACATAGCACCAAATGCACTATATAGCACCAAATACTCTATATAGCACCAAATACATTATATAGCACCAAATACACTATATTGTACCAAATGCACTATATAGCACCAAATGCACTATAGAGCACCAAATACACTATATAGCACCAAATACACTATATTGATTGATCGCACTTTATTTCAAACCATAATACAAAATATAACAACAGTGACATATTTACAAAGTTAATTGGTTTGGGGAGCACTCAGAAGACACGAATGTATCTGTAGGTGAGGTACCCCCTTACATAGTTACAAAAAATTGAGAAAAAACAAAACAAAACGAAAGAAAACGAAAGAAAAATTCAATAGTTACGCGCTATATACATAAAATACCAAAACGAAAAGTGAAGGACGAAAGTTAGTTAATTACTACTGGATTTGATAAGATGGGCTTTAAGTTTACTTTTAAAAGTCAGGAGAGTGGAACAATTTCTAAGATTGATTGGTAGGGAATTCCATATAAAAATGCCTTTGTATTTTATAAAATGTTGAGAGATATCAAGATTGTACAGTGGAGTTAGTAAATCGTTGGCATTGCAGTGTATTGTACGTGTGGAATTGACTGTATATAGCACCAAATACACTACATAGCACCAAATACACTATATACCACCAAATACACTACATAGCACCAAATACACTACATAGCACCAAATGCACTATATAGCACCAAATACTCTATATAGCACCAAATACATTATATAGCACCAAATACACTATATAGTACCAAATGCACTATATAGCACCAAATGCACTATATAGCACCAAATACACTACATAGCACCAAATACACTATATAGCACCAAATACACTATATAGCACCAAATACACTATATAGCACCAAATACACTATATGGCACCAAATGCACTATATAGCACCAAATGCACTATATAGTACTAAATACACTATATAGCACCAAATACACTATATAGCACCAAATACACTATATAGCACCAAATACACTATATAGCACCAAATACACTATATAGTACCAAATACACAATATAGTACCAAATACACTTTATAGCACCAAATGCACTTTATAGCACCAAATGCACTTTATAGCACCAAATGCACTATATAGCATCAAATGCACTATATAGCATCAAATGCACTATATAACACCAAATGCATTATATAGCACCAAATGCATTATATAGCACCAAATACACTGTATAGCACCAAATGCACCGTGAGAGCACCAAATGCAATCAGAGAGCACCAAATGCACCGTGAGAGCACCAAATACACCGCTTAGCTCCAAATACACCGTTTAGCACCAAATACACTATAAAGCACCAAATACACTATATAGCATCAACTGCACTATACTGCACCAAATACACTATATAGCATCAAATACACTATATAGCACCAAATACACTATATAGCACCAAATACACTATATAGCACCAAATACACTATATAGCACCAAATACACTATATAGCATCGAATACACTATATAGCATCGAATACATTATATAGCACCAATTTAATACACTATATAGCAATCGAATACACTATATAGCACCGAATACATTATATAGCACCGAATACACTATATAGCACCAAATACACTTTATATCACCAAATACACTTTATAGCACCAAATACACTATATAGCACCAAACACACTATATATCACCAAATACACTTTATAGCA
The DNA here is from genome assembly GCA_020152595.1 of Chiridota heheva. NCBI lineage: Eukaryota > Metazoa > Echinodermata > Holothuroidea > Apodida > Chiridotidae > Chiridota > Chiridota heheva. The sequence goes on from JAIGNY010001533.1 coordinate 576,232, forward strand.
CCAAATACACTATATAGCACCAAATACACAATATATCACCAAATACACTATATAGCACCAAATACACTATATATCACCAAATACACTATATAGCACCAAATACACTATATAGCACCAAATACACTTTATAGCACCAAATACACTTTATAGCACTAAATACACTATATAGCACCAAATACACTATATAGCACCAAACACACTATATATCACCAAATACACTATATAGCACCAAATACACTATATAGTACCAAATGCACTATATAGCACCAAATGCACTATATAGCACCAAATACACTACATAGCACCAAATACACTATATAGCACCAAATACACTACATAGCACCAAATACACTACATAGCACCAAATGCACTATATAGCACCAAATACTCTATATAGCACCAATTACATTATATAGCACCAAATACACTATATTGTACCAAATGCACTATATAGCACCAAATGCACTATAGAGCACCAAATACACTATATAGCACCAAATACACTATATTGATTGATCGCACTTTATTTCAAACCATAATACAAAATATAACAACAGTGACATATTTACAAAGTTAATTGGTTTGGGGGAGCACTCAGAAGACACGAATGTATCTGTAGGTGAGGTACCCCCTTACATAGTTACAAAAATTGAGAAAAAAACAAAACAAAACGAAAGAAAACGAAAGAAAAAAATTTAATAGTTACGCTATATACATAAAATACCAAAAACGAAAAGTGAAGGACGAGTTAGTTCCTAGAATTACTACTGGATTTGATAAGATGGGCTTTAAGTTTACTTTTAAAAGTCAGGAGAGTTGAACAATTTCTAAGATTGATTGGTAGGGAATTCCATATAAAAATGCCTTTGTATTTTATAAAATGTTGAGAGATATCAAGATTGTACAGTGGAGTTAGTAAATCGTTGGCATTGCGTGTATTGTACGTGTGGAATTGACTGTATATAGCACCAAATACACTACATAGCACCAAATACACTACATAGCACCAAATACACTATATACCACCAAATACACTACATAGCACCAAATACACTACATAGCACCAAATGCACTATATAGCACCAAATACTCTATATAGCACCAAATGCACTATATAGCACCAAATACACTATATAACACCAAATACACTATATAGCACCAAATACACTACATAGCACCAAATGCACTACATAGCACCAAATGCACTACATAGCACCAAATACTCTATATAGCACCAAATACATTATATAGCACCAAATACACTATATAGTACCAAATGCACTATATAGCACCAAATGCACTATATAGCACCAAATACACTACATAGCACCAAATACACTATATAGCACCAAATACACTATATAGCACCAAATACACTATAGCACCAAATACACTATATGGCACCAAATGCACTATATAGCACCAAATGCACTATATAGTACTAAATACACTATATAGCACCAAATACACTATATAGCACCAAATACACTATATAGCACCAAATACACTATAGCACCAAATACACTATATGGCACCAAATGCACTATATAGCACCAAATGCACTATATAGTACTAAATACACTATATAGCACCAAATACACTATATAGCACCAAATACACTATATAGCACCAAATACACTATATAGCACCAAATACACTATATAGTACCAAATACACAATATAGTACCAAATACACTTTATAGCACCAAATGCACTTTATAGCACCAAATGCACTTTATAGCACCAAATGCACTATATAGCATCAAATGCACTATATAGCATCAAATGCACTATATAACACCAAATGCATTATATAGCACCAAATGCATTATATAGCACCAAATACACTGTATAGCACCAAATACACTGTATAGCACCAAATGCACCGTAGAGCACCAAATGCACCGTAGAGCACCAAATACACCGTTTAGCTCCAAATACACCGTTTAGCACCAAATACACTATAAAGCACCAAATACACTATATAGCATCAACTGCACTATACTGCACCAAATACACTATATAGCATCAAATACACAATATAGCACCAAATACACTTTATAGCACCAAATACACTATATAGCACCAAACACACTATATATCACCAAACACACTTTATAGCACCAAATACACTATATAGCACCAAATACACAATATATCACCAAATACACTATATAGCACCAAATACACTATATATCACCAAATACACTATATAGCACCAAATACACTATATAGCACCAAATACACTTCATAGCACCAAATATACTCGTTTACTTCTTGCATATGGGTTTGGTTCCCCTTTAACTAGTTCATTTCTTAAATATGGGTGTGGTTCCCCTTTAAGTCGTTCTCTTCTTACATATGGGTGTGGTTCCCCTTTAACTTGTTCACTTCTTACATATGGGTGCGGTTTCTTTTTAACTTGTTCACTTCTTACATATGGGTGTGGTTTCTTTTTAACTTGTTCACTTCTTACATATGGGTGTGGTTCCCCTTTAACTTGTTCACTTCTTACATATGGGTGTGGTTCCCCTTTAACTTGTTCACTTCTTACATATGGGTGTGGTTCCCCTTTAACTTGTTCACTTCTTACATATGGGTGTGGTTCACCTTTAAGTCGTTCTCTTCTTACATATGGGTGTGGTTCCCTTTAACTTGTTCACTTCTTACATATGGGTGTGGTTCCCTTTAACTTGTTCACTTCTTACATATGGGTGTGGTTCACCTTTAACTTGTTCACTTCTTACATATGGGTGTGGTTCACCTTTAAGTCGTTCTCTTCTTACATATGGGTGTGGTTCCCTTTAACTTGTTCACTTCTTACATATGGGTGTGGTTCCCTTTAACGTGTTCACTTCTTACATATGGGTGTGGTTCCCCTTTAACTTGTTCACTTCTTACATATGGGTGTGGTTCCCTTTAACTTGTTCACTTCTTACATATGGGTGTGGTTCACCTTTAAGTCGTTCTCTTCTTACATATGGGTGTGGTTCCCTTTAACTTGTTCACTTCTTACATATGGGTGTGGTTCCCTTTAACTTGTTCACTTCTTACATATGGGTGTGGTTCCCCTTTAACTTGTTCACTTCTTACATATGGGTGTGGTTCCCCTTTAAGTCGTTCCCTTCTTACATATGGGTGTGATTCCCCTTGAACTTGTTCCCTTCTTACATATGGGTGTGGTTCCCCTTTAACTTGTTCACTTCTTACATATGGGTGTGGTTCCCCTTTAACTTGTTCACTTCTTACATATGGGTGTGGTTCCCCTTTAACTTGTTCACTTCTTACATATGGGTGTGGTTCCCCTTTAACTTGTTCACTTCTTACATATGGGTGTGGTTCCCCTTTAACTTGTTCAATTCTTACATATGGGTGTGGTTCCTCTTTAAGTCGTTCTCTTACATATGGGTGTGGTTCCCCTTTAACTTGTTCACTTCTTACATATGGGTGTGGTTCCCCTTTAACTTGTTCACTTCTTACATATGGGTGTGGTTCACCTTTAAGTCGTTCTCTTCTTACATATGGGTGTGGTTCCCCTTTAACTTGTTCACTTCTTACATATGGGTGTGGTTCCCTTTAACTTGTTCACTTCTTACATATGGGTGTGGTTCCCTTTAACTTGTTCACTTCTTACATATGGGTGTGGTTCCCTTTAACTTGTTCACTTCTTACATATGGGTGTGGTTCCCCTTTAACTTGTTCACTTCTTACATATGGGTGTGGTTCACCTTTAAGTCGTTCTCTTCTTACATATGGGTGTGGTTCCCCTTTAACTTGTTCACTTCTTACATATGGGTGTGGTTCCCTTTAACTTGTTCACTTCTTACATATGGGTGTGGTTCCCTTTAACTTGTTCACTTCTTACATATGGGTGTGGTTCCCTTTAACTTGTTCACTTCTTACATATGGGTGTGGTTCCCTTTAACTTGTTCACTTCTTACATATGGGTGTGGTTCCCCTTTAATTTGTTCACTTCTTACATATGGGTGTGGTTCACCTTAAGTCGTTCTCTTCTTACATATGGGTGTGGTTCCCCTTTAACTTGTTCACTTCTTACATATGGGTGTGGTTCCCCTTTAACTTGTTCACTTCTTACATATGGGTGTGGTTCCCTTTAACTTGTTCTCTTCTTACATATGGGTGTGGTTCCCTTTAACTTGTTCACTTCTTACATATGGGTGTGGTTCCCCCTTTAACTTGTTCACTTCTTACATATGGGTGTGGTTCCCTTTAACTTGTTCGCTTCTTACATATGGGTGTGGTTCACCTTTAAGTCGTTCTCTTCTTACATATGGGTGTGGTTCCCCTTTAACTTGTTCACTTCTTACATATGGGTGTGGTTCCCCTTTAACTTGTTCACTTCTTACATATGGGTGTGGTTCCCTTTAACTTGTTCTCTTCTTACATATGGGTGTGGTTCCCCTTTAACTTGTTCACTTCTTACATATGGGTGTGGTTCCCTTTAACTTGTTCACTTCTTACATATGGGTGTGGTTCCCCTTTAACTTGTTCACTTCTTACATATGGGTGTGGTTCACCTTTAAGTCGTTCTCTTCTTACATATGGGTGTGGTTCCCTTTAACTTGTTCACTTCTTACATATGGGTGTGGTTCCCTTTAACTTGTTCACTTCTTACATATGGGTGTGGTTCCCCTTTAACTTGTTCTCTTCTTACATATGGGTGTGGTTCCCCTTTAACTTGTTCACTTCTTACATATGGGTGTGGTTCCCTTTAACTTGTTCACTTCTTACATATGGGTGTGGTTCCCCTTTAACTTGTTCACTTCTTACATATGGGTGTGGTTCCCCTTTAACTTGTTCACTTCTTACATATGGGTGTGGTTCCTCTTTAACTTGTTCACTTCTTACATATGGGTGTGGTTGCCCTTTAACTTGTTCACTTCTTACATATGGGTGTGGTTCCCCTTTAACTTGTTCACTTCTTACATATGGGTGTGGTTCCCCCTTTAACTTGTTCACTTCTTACATATGGGTGTGGTTCACCTTTAAGTCGTTCTCTTCTTACATATGGGTGTGGTTCCCTTTAACTTGTTCACTTCTTACATATGGGTGTGGTTCCCTTTAACTTGTTCACTTCTTACATATGGGTGTGGTTCCCCTTTAACTTGTTCACTTCTTACATATGGGTGTGGTTCCCTTTAAGTCGTTCCTTCTTACATATGGGTGTGATTCCCTTGAACTTGTTCCTTCTTACATATGGGTGTGGTTCCCCTTTAACTTGTTCACTTCTTACATATGGGTGTGGTTCCCCTTTAACTTGTTCACTTCTTACATATGGGTGTGGTTCCCTTTAACTTGTTCACTTCTTACATATGGGTGTGGTTCCTTTAACTTGTTCACTTCTTACATATGGGTGTGGTTCCCCTTTAACTTGTTCAATTCTTACATATGGGTGTGGTTCCTCTTTAAGTCGTTCTCTTACATATGGGTGTGGTTCCCTTTAACTTGTTCACTTCTTACATATGGGTGTGGTTCCCTTTAACTTGTTCACTTCTTACATATGGGTGTGGTTCACCTTTAAGTCGTTCTCTTCTTACATATGGGTGTGGTTCCCCTTTAACTTGTTCACTTCTTACATATGGGTGTGGTTCCCCTTTAACTTGTTCACTTCTTACATATGGGTGTGGTTCCCCTTTAACTTGTTCACTTCTTACATATGGGTGTGGTTCCCCTTTAACTTGTTCACTTCTTACATATGGGTGTGGTTCCCCTTTAACTTGTTCACTTCTTACATATGGGTGTGGTTCACCTTTAAGTCGTTCTCTTCTTACATATGGGTGTGGTTCCCTTTAACTTGTTCACTTCTTACATATGGGTGTGGTTCCCTTTAACTTGTTCACTTCTTACATATGGGTGTGGTTCCCCTTTAACTTGTTCACTTCTTACATATGGGTGTGGTTCCCTTTAACTTGTTCACTTCTTACATATGGGTGTGGTTCCCTTTAACTTGTTCACTTCTTACATATGGGTGTGGTTCCCTTTAATTTGTTCACTTCTTACATATGGGTGTGGTTCACCTTTAAGTCGTTCTCTTCTTACATATGGGTGTGGTTCCCCTTTAACTTGTTCACTTCTTACATATGGGTGTGGTTTCCTTTAACTTGTTCACTTCTTACATATGGGTGTGGTTCCCTTTAACTTGTTCTCTTCTTACATATGGGTGTGGTTCCCTTTAACTTGTTCACTTCTTACATATGGGTGTGGTTCCCCTTTAACTTGTTCACTTCTTACATATGGGTGTGGTTCCCCTTTAACTTGTTCACTTCTTACATATGGGTGTGGTTCACCTTTAAGTCGTTCTCTTCTTACATATGGGTGTGGTTCCCTTTAACTTGTTCACTTCTTACATATGGGTGTGGTTCCCTTTAACTTGTTCACTTCTTACATATGGGTGTGGTTCCCCTTTAACTTGTTCTCTTCTTACATATGGGTGTGGTTCCCTTTAACTTGTTCACTTCTTACATATGGGTGTGGTTCCCTTTAACTTGTTCACTTCTTACATATGGGTGTGGTTCCCTTTAACTTGTTCATTTCTTACATATGGGTGTGGTTCCCCTTTAAGTCGTTCTCTTCTTACATATGGGTGTGGTTCCCTTTAACTTGTTCAATTCTTACATATGGGTGTGGTTCCCCTTTAACTTGTTCACTTCTTACATATGGGTGTGGTTCCCCTTTAACTTGTTCTCTTCTTACATATGGGTGTGGTTCCCCTTTAACTTGTTCACTTCTTACATATGGGTGTGGTTCCCCTTTAACTTGTTCACTTCTTACATATGGGTGTGGTTCCCCTTTAACTTGTTCACTTCTTACATATGGGTGTGGTTCCCCTTTAACTTGTTCACTTCTTACATATGGGTGTGGTTCCTCTTTAACTTGTTCACTTCTTACATATGGGTGTGGTTCCTCTTTAACTTGTTCACTTCTTACATATGGGTGTGGTTCCCCTTTAACTTGTTCACTTCTTACATATGGGTGTGGTTCCCCTTTAACTTGTTCTCTTCTTACATATGGGTGTGGTTCCCCTTTAACTTGTTCACTTCTTACATATGGGTGTGGTTCCCCTTTAACTTGTTCACTTCTTACATATGGGTGTGGTTCCCCTTTAACTTGTTCACTTCTTACATATGGGTGTGGTTCACCTTTAAGTCGTTCTCTTCTTACATATGGGTGTGGTTCCCCTTTAACTTGTTCACTTCTTACATATGGGTGTGGTTCCCCTTTAACTTGTTCACTTCTTACATATGGGTGTGGTTCCCCTTTAACTTGTTCTCTTCTTACATATGGGTGTGGTTCCCCTTTAACTTGTTCACTTCTTACATATGGGTGTGGTTCCCCTTTAACTTGTTCACTTCTTACATATGGGTGTGGTTCCCCTTTAACTTGTTCACTTCTTACATATGGGTGTGGTTCACCTTTAAGTCGTTCTCTTCTTACATATGGGTGTGGTTCCCCTTTAACTTGTTCTCTTCTTACATATGGGTGTGGTTCCCCTTTAACTTGTTCACTTCTTACATATGGGTGTGGTTCCCCTTTAACTTGTTCACTTCTTACATATGGGTGTGGTTCCCCTTTAACTTGTTCACTTCTTACATATGGGTGTGGTTCCCCTTTAACTTGTTCACTTCTTACATATGGGTGTGGTTCCTCTTTAACTTGTTCACTTCTTACATATGGGTGTGGTTCCTCTTTAACTTGTTCACTTCTTACATATGGGTGTGGTTCCCCTTTAACTTGTTCACTTCTTACATATGGGTGTGGTTCCCCTTTAACTTGTTCACTTCTTACATATGGGTGTGGTTCCCCTTTAACTTGTTCACTTCTTACATATGGGTGTGGTTCCCCTTTAACTTGTTTTTCTTCTTACATATGTATGTAGTTTCCCTTCAACTCGTTTCCTTCTAACATATGGGTGTGATTCCCTTTTAACTCCTTCTTTTCTTACATATGGGTGTGGTTGCCCTGTAACTTGTTTTTTTTTTTTTTTTTAGAATTATAGAGGAAGGGAACTCACAGTCTGCCCCTTTAATGCACGTCATCATATTCCAAGGCCTGAACATCGCCACCACCTTGCTACGTGCCCAGACCGTGTCCTCATAGAGAGAGACCATGAGTATGGTACGTGAAACTCCTCAAAGAAAAGATTATTTTGCACATATGTTAGGGGCTACCTATCATTTTGATGATATTGGTTAAAGGAATACTGTAGTTCAAGCAAGTTTATCTTATGAAAGAGGACTTTAATAGAAACAAAATGGTGAAAAAACTTTCAATATCTTATTCGGCTAAGGAGATATTTAAAGCTTTGTCTTAATCATAGAAGTAAATAGTGTAGTAAATATACTATGGAAAGTTGGTGCCCTCCTCTCATTCTTAACAATTGTTAGTGTAATTTTTATAGAATCTATCAACTTATGTGACCTTTTTGATAAATTTGTATTATTTTTCCTCCAACTTTTTTCAGGTGGTTCATTATAATTATCCCTAATAGATTCTGTTTTACTATTTTCTGACTTATTTAATGATTTTTGAGCCACTCAAAATCTCAGGAAAAAATATGATAGAATACATTAGGACTGTGAGGAATCTGAGTATGTGACATCACAACTAGTCTGATTTCAGTCGTTTCTACATAACTGATACCAAGCTTTAAACTCATATATTTCCTTAATGGAATAATATTTTTGAATGCCTTTTTCTCCTTTTTTTTTAAGTTTTAAAGTCCTGTTCCATATATGAGGAACTTGCTTGACCGATTTGTTATAAAATCCTTATTTTTTTTCTTCTTGAAAATTGACTAGATATATGGTCAAATCTTATGTGAGCAAGCATTCCCTGTGGACACTTTTCACCAACAAACTAATCTTTGAGTAGAGAATTACAATTTAGACATACTGTAGCTATTAGAATCTGCAGTGTCAACAAAACAGTCACTTATCTTATACGTGTACAGTGTGTTCTGAAGAGCCGTGATGAAGAGGGCACTACAATCATGGCCAAAGGTAGCCAAGCCAACCATATCTCTACTCCCTTTCATTGATATTGAAAGTCACATTTTACATTTTTGCAAAGCACACAACATACATTGAAAAGGAAGAGGTGCGGGGGAATTACCACATTAATTTTTTAGAGTGTTTTTGTCCAAACACGTTTGGTCACAGTTGTCTTACAGTACTTACAGTACTGTATCAGTGATTTCTTCTATGTACAGTAGCAGAAACCTGTTGGGTAGGAAACAGGTGAAAGTTGCAATGGCGTCATTGCATCTCATATCACCCCAAGGGTTGCAATGGCATCATTGCATCTCATATCACCCCAAGGGTTGCAATGGCATCATTGCATCTCATATCACCCCAAGGGTTGCAATGGCGTCATTGCATCTCATATCACGCCAAGGGTTGCAATGGCGTCATTGCATCATATACCACCCCAAGGGTTGCAATGGCGGCCTCATTGCATCTCGTATCACCCCAAGGGTTGCAATGGCGCCATTGCATCTTGTATCACTCCAAGGGTTGCAATGGCGTTATTGCATCTCATATCACCCCAAGGGTTGCAATGGCGTCATTGCATCTTATATTACCCCAAGGGTTGCAATGGCGTCATTGCATCTCATATCACCCCAAGGGTTGCAATGGCGTCATTGCATCTCATATCACCCCAAGGGTTGCAATGGCGTCATTGCATCTCATATCACCTAAAAAAATTCAGATTAACACCCTTATGTCCCAGATTCTGATGGTGTGCAGGTTTGTTGGATAAAGAAATGCCAAAATCCATATTTTTAGCGAAATCGGACCAAGTGTTTAAAAGTCATGAAAATATCCTTAAGGGAATAAGATTTTGTAATGCTTTCTTCACAATTATATTTCTTTTAAAGTCCTCTTATATGAGATGGACCTGCTTGACATCTGAACTAATCCTTTAGTTGTGCTGCTCATTGTTTTCTTATTGGTGTCACTAAAATGTACATAAGTTTGCTTTTCTCCGTACGAATAAGCCATTTTATCTTCAATCAAAGATTCATATTGTTTCCCATTTATTATATCAAGAGTTTCTGTGTTGATTTTTATTCAATTTGAGTAAATTTTTAATCTTTTGACAGCGAGCAGAAAAAGCGCATTGGATGATTCCAGTTACCGTGGCAACGTGAGTGTACCATGCTACACATATGAAGGGTATGAACCGCCTCAGTCAAGTGAAAACTGGGATGATGGTAAGGAACCATATTCTCATTCATATTCTCAGAAGCACCCAACCGTAATGCGAGGGTATAATATTATGGTGCCCTGAGAATATTTTAATACTTTTTGCTTGCACCGTTTACCTTTTGTTGCTCGTACCAGTGACCTTTTGTTGCTCGTACCAGTTACCTTTTGTTGCTCATACCAGTTACCTTTTGTTGCTCGTACCAGTTACCTTTTGTTGCTCGTACCAGTTACCTTTTGTTGCTCGTACCAGTTACCTTTTGTTGCTCGTACCAGTTACCTTTTGTTGCTCGTACCAGTTACCTTTTGTTGCTCGTACCAGTTACCTTTTGTTGCTCGTACCAGTTACCTTTTGTTGCTCGTACCAGTTACCTTTTGTTGCTCGTACCAGTTACCTTTGATGTGAATATAAACTGGGTAATCATTTATTACAGGAATAGGTCAGGGATCAATCATGTCCATCTTTTATGAAAGAGGACTTCAAAAGAAACAAAATGGGGAAAAGCATTCAAAAATCTTATTGCGTTATTAAAGGAGATGTTTAAGTTTTAAAGTTTGGTATCATTTGTGTAGAAACGACTGAAATCAGACTAGTTGTGATGTCACTGCCTTAGATTCCTCAGTCTTTATGTATTCTATCATGTTTTGTTCTTCGATTGTGTGCCTTAAAACCATTGGATATGTCAGGAAAGTAGTAAAGCAAAATCTTGTAAAGATAATGATAATTTACCACGTGATAAAAGTTTGAGTGAAAATAATTGAAATGGGAGAAAAGTTGATTAAATTTTTGGTCCGCATTCGAAGCATTTTGCAAACCTATGTAATGGCGATTACAACCGTCGGGCTGTCCACAGATTTGTCATGAGATTTCCTTAGAAATATTAAAGATTTTTGAGAATTTCTCAGGAAATGTTTAAAGTTTTTTCAAAGCTCCTCAGAAAAAGTTAAAGTTTCTTCAGATATCCCTATGGAAGGTTAGAATTTCCTTATGAAATGTTAAAGTTTCTCAGAGATACTTAAGACAGGATTGATGAATAGTTTGCCTAAAAAGTCTACAATACATTTGATATTTTCTTAGAAGATAACTGTAAAATGATACAATTTTCCAATATTCTTCAGAGATCCTAAGTCTCCTGTAGCACTTGAGATTTAAAATTCTAAAATTCTTTAAAATATTTGTGGGACATGGGGTGGGATGCCATGTAGAACAGGGTGGAATGCCATGTAGGATATGTGGTGGAATGCCATGCAGGACATAGGGTGGAATGCCATGGGATGGAATGTCATGTGGGATATGGGATGGAATGTGGGACATGGCTTCCCACCCCATTTCAACAAGTCATTTGCATATAAGTTATTATATGAACTGACACTTTCATACATAGTGCTTAATCAGGGACTGTTAATAGCTAGGATGAGACTTTTGATGGAGCCTATGGGATGTCATGTGGGACAGGGGGTAGAATGCCGTGTGAGACATGGTGGGTTGCCACGAGTAACACAGAGTGGCATACAGTAGGTTGGGATGCCATGTGTGACATACGGTAGGATGCTATATGTGACATAGGGTAGGAGGCTATGTGGGACATAGGGTAGGAAGCCATGGGGACATGGGATGTGATGCCATGTGGGACATAAAGTAGGATGTCATTGGGACATTGGGAGGGATACCATGTGGAACATATGGTGGAATGCCATGTGGAACATCAGGTGGAAGCCACTGATGCGGGACACAGGGAGGGATGCCATGTGGGACATAGGGATCGATGTCATGTGGTACATATGGTTGGATTAATGTGGGACATACATGTAGGATGGGATCCATGTGGGTTATAGCGTGGGATGCCATGTGGTACATATGGTAGAATGCCATGTGGGACATATGGTGGAATGCCATGTGAGACACTGTATGGTGGAATGCCATGTGGGAGATATATTGAGATAGGAATAAGATTTTGACTTGCTGTGTGTGGTAGTTGTTTAAGATGTTAAACCTCTATCAATTGAAATAATGACTGTATCAGACTTTATGTCTCCTGTACCCCTAACTCTACCAGGGCTTTGAAAAATGTGAGCCTAATTTTTGTAACTTTTTTTTTTCATATGCATTTTTGACAATCTTCTTTTCATTTTCTTTTATTACAAGTTTGGTTGGAATGGAAACTAAGATATTAGTTATCTTTTGAGTAATGAAAGCCAAATTAGGAAAAAGTGGACAAAAAAATGCAAATTAAGCAATTTTTGGCTAAATTTGGTCAACAAATGGCCAATCTTTGTATAAAGATACCTTGTCAATATTGAAAACAGAGATTTGTGTTACATATTTAGATTTTTTATAAAATTTTCTTTCCAATGTCGCTAGTTTAGAATTTTTAGAAAGAAAGGAAAAATAACAAACACCAAAAATGACTTTAGTCAAACAACCCCTGAAAACTGCACCAGAAAAATTATAACGCAGTAGTGATGGTGAGATTTGAACCTGGTGTGCTCGTGTGCTGGCTGCGTTCATATCCACTACACCAGATGATCATTGAAAATGATGTGGTGAAATTTAGTTATTATAGGAAAGGTCCAAATAGAGAGGGTATGCCTGTATTTATATATCAAATGAAAGGAAATTGCAAGCACTTTTGTACGACGGTTTAATAAAGCATGTGCGATGTATGGTTTTGGTACACGAATTTATGAGAGAAAAACGGGTCAAAAATGGCAGAATTTCAAGAAATTTTTCCAGAACAAATTATTGCAAGTAGGGATTATAAGATTTAGGCCAGAAATCAATCATGTCTTAGGATTTGCATGTTTGATTTTGAAGCAAAAATGTGATCTTGAAGTTATTGTAAGATTTAAAAGGGAAAAGAAAAGAAAAAAGCTAATTTTTTTTTAATTTTTTTAACTACTTTTTAAAGCTACTTTTTCTCAAAATTCTGTAATATGACCCCTATAATAAAGTTACATTTTGTAAAAGAAATATCTGAGTACTTTAAAATAAAACCAAGATTACTCCATAGGACTTTAGTAAAGTCCCAATTTCATTTTTAGAAAAAGGTGCGCCATATGTATAATTTGGTTGATGGGTGGGTGGGAGAATGGGAGTGACAGAAGAAGGGGGAGGGATTATTTCACATGTGAGATCTTCTCTTTTGCATGTTTGCATGCACGAAAGACTTATATTATATCAGGTTATTGAAATAGGGGTGGGGCTATACTCCTTTATTTGTGCATATTTTGGTTGATGTATAGGATGGGGGAGGGTCTGAGTTCTCATGTGAGCACTCTTCATTTGCTTGAAAGGATATTTTAGAATATCAGATGATTGAAAATTGGAGTGGGCAGGCATTCTTTGTTTATGCATAATTTGGTCTTCTCCCTCACCATTTTCTGGATTTGTTCGAATCCCTGAAAGTCCTGCGCCTGTACCTGTCCGTTATTTATACATTTCACGAAATGTATAGATAGGTGTCTCCATCCCCTCATTGGAATGTGTCTTTTGTTTTGATTTTCTATTTTCCTCCTTAATACTTAGCTCATCTGTTTTCCCCCTTAATACCGAGTTCATCTATTCTCCTCCTTAACGCTGAGTTCATCTATTTTCCGCCTTAACACTTAGCTCATCTATTCTCCCCCTTAACACCGAGCTCATCTATTCTCCTCCTTAACACTTAGCTCATCTATTCTCCTCCTTAACACCGAGTTCATCTATTCTCCTCCTTAACGCTGAGTTCATCTATTTTCCTCCTTAACACTTAGCTCATCTATTCTACCCCTTAACACCGGGCTCATCTATTCTCCTCCTTAACACTTAGTTCATTTATTTTCCTCCTTAACACTGAGTTCATCTATTGTCCCCCTTAAAACCTTTCCAGAGCTTCTCTCGCTCCCCACAACTCAATTGATGAGTTCTTCCAAAAAAATTCTCCAGATAAAATAGTCTCCTTCCTTCAGCATGCATCCCTCTACAACCATATTTAATCCTCCTCTTCCACCCCCTCTCTACTTTGTTTTTAGTTTTACCCATGCACCTCCTCTCTCGATCACAGCTTTCTGGCTTTTGTTCTTGAATTTCTCTCATTCTTCCCCTGGTCTCTTTCCTTACTACCTCTAAAATGATCTGACCTCTCAGGCACAATTTGACCTTCGTTGTCGTGGTGCTGTAAGACCTCATCAAACAAACAAACAATTAACACCGAGTTCATTTATTCTCCTCCTCAACACTGAGTTCATCTATTCTCCCCCTTAACACTGAGTTAATCTATTCTCCTCCTTAACACTTAGTTCATCTATTATCCTCCTTAACACCAAATTCATCTATTCTCCCCCTTAACACCGACTTCATCTATTCTCCTTAACACCGAGTTCAACTTTTCTCCCCCTTAACACCGAGTTAATTTACTCTCCTCCTTAACACCGACTTAATCTATTCTCCTCCTTAACACTGAGTGTATCTATTCTCCTTAACACCAAGTTCATCTATTCTACTTAACACCGAGTTCATCTATTCTCTTCCTTAACACCGAGTTCCATCTTCTTTTTCATCACCCGGTGACTTATTCAAATTTTGTCTCTCGCCAATCCACAGCTTTTGGTTAATTTTTTTTTTTTTTTAACCCCAGAGTGTGATACAAGTAGAACCTTCATGCTTGCGGAGGAAGCTCCAGTGCACTACTACAACCCTGCTGTAGCGTACCATCAGCAGGCCCAAGGAAGGATCCCAGGGCAGGATCAACCTGCATCCCTTCGCCGACCCCATGCCCCTCAACCCCAGTCTCAGGTAGGATTGGGGTACCATGGGGTACCACAGCTGTCAAGCATAGGTCAGCCTCGACAGTATGGACAGGCTGCTGGCCAACCAACGCAAGTTACTCCCACGTCATTCGCTAGTGTTATTGGTAAGTGGTAGCATTACAGGTAATGGTCAAGCTTGCTCATTTTTTTATGAGCACATTTTAAGGAAATTAGGGCGGAAAAATTGTTTTGAATATTATTTTTTGGTTCCGATGCGATAACATTAGGAACCTATGCAGTCATTATGACAAGTGTGTATGTGTGTGTGTGACGCTGAGCTTGTAAACACAACTTCTCAAGAACGGTACAGTGGATTCATGTCGTATGTGGTACCCAGATGGCCCGTAGATGTGCCGTATTGTTTTTTGTGGTGATGTCATGCATATGAGTGGGTGGGGCTTAATGTAAGAAACTTGAAATGCTCATATTTTACCAACCATATATCTGTTTTGTTGGTTTGCATGCGAACAATAATGCCAACCTTTGTAATGGCGATTTGGTCTGGCCAGCTGTCCGGCCTGCCATCCACAGTTTTTTTCCTGAGATTTTCTCAGAAATGTTAAAGTTTTTTGGGAATTCCTTAAAAAATGTTAAAGTTTCTTCAGAGTTCCGCAGGAAAAGTTTAAGTTTCTACAGATATCCTTATGGGAGGTTAGAATTTCCTTACAAAATGTTGAAAAATTTCAGAGATACTTAAGACAGGATTGAAGACTAGTTTCCTTAAAATGTCTACAATACATTTTCTTAGAGGATAAGTGTAAAATGATATAATTTTCCAATATTCTTCAGAGATCCTCAAGTGTCTCTCTTGTAGTACTGGAGATTTAAAATCCTTAAAGTTCTTTGAAATATTTGGGCACCAGCACTTGTATCAGACATGATTATTAAACTCCACCTCTATTATTGTGGTCATTTGCATAAAGTTGCTACAGTATATGAATTGATCAGACTTGTTTTGTTTAGTATGCTTAGTCAGGGAGTGTGACAGGATGAGACTTCTTATTAAGCCTATGTGAAGTCATGTGGGACATTGGGTGGGATGCCATGTGGGTGATAGGATGGGATGCCCTGTGGGACATGATGGAATGCCACGTGAGACATGGGATGTCATGTGGGACATGGGGTGGGGTGATATGTGGGAGATATGGTGGAATGCCATGTGGAACATGGGATGGAATGTCATGTGGAACATGGGGTGGGATGCCATGTGGGACATGGGATGCCGTGTGAGATGCCATTTTTATAATTGCCCGGGTCATATGATATGGGTGTCAATTTGCATGGGTATGTGAACCATGACGATATTAACGTTCTAGTTTCATACATGTATTTCATGATGTTAGCTAGTGTATACATGTTCCTGGTATACAAGAACACCTTTAAAGAAAGGGCTGTTATGACATTTAATTTTGTTGTACGGATAGTAATAAAGAAAGCAGTGATGTGTCTAAGGAGCTATCCCCCTCACCTCCCCAAATTCTGTTGTACGGATAGTAATAAAGAAAGCAGTGATGTGTCTAAGGAGCTATCCCCCTCACCTCCCCAAATTCTGTTGTACGGATAGTAATAAAGAAAGCAGTGATGTGTCTAAGGAGCTATCCCCCTCACCTCCCCAAATTCTGTTGTATGGATAGTAATAAAGAAAGCAGTGATGTGTCTAAGGAGCTATCCCCTCACCTCCCCAAATTCTGTTATGGATAGTAATAAAGAAAGCAGTGATGTGTCTAAGGAGCTATCCCCCTCACCTCCCCAAATTCTGTTGTACGGATAGTAATAAAGAAAGCAGTGATGTGTCTAAGGAGCTATCCCCCTCACCTCCCCAAATTTTGTTGTATGGCTAGTAATAAAGAAAGCAGTGATGTGTCTAAGGAGCTATCCCCTCACCTCCCAAAATTCTGTTGCTATCCCCTCACCTCCCCGGATAGTAATAAAGAAAGCAGTGATGTGTCTAAGGAGCTATCCCCTCACCTCCCCAAATTCTGTTGTACGGATAGTAATAAAGAAAGCAGTGATGTGTCTAAGGAGCTATCCCCTCACCTCCCCAAATTCTGTTCACCTCCCCAAATGGATAGTAATAAAGAAAGCAGTGATGTGTCTAAGGAGCTATCCCCTCACCTCCCAAAATTCTGTTGTACGGATAGTAATAAAGAAAGCAGTGATGTGTCTAAGGAGCTATCCCCTCACCTCCCAAAAAATTCTGTTGTACGGATAGTAATAAAGAAAGCAGTGATGTGTCTAAGGAGCTATCCCCTCACCTCCCAAAATTCTGTTGTACGGATAGTAATAAAGAAAGCAGTGATGTGTCTAAGGAGCTATCCCCCCCTCACCTCACCCCCAAATTTTGTTGTATGGCTAGTAATAAAGAAAGCAGTGATGTGTCTAAGGAGCTATCCCCTCACCTCCCAAAATTCTGTTGTGCGGATAGTAATAAAGAAAGCAGTGGTGTGTCTAAGGAGCTATCCCCCTCACCTCCCCAAATTCTGTTGTACGGATAGTAATAAAGAAAGCAGTGATGTGTCTAAGGAGCTATCCCCCTCACCTCCCCAAATTCTGTTGTATGGATAGTAATAAAGAAAGCAGTGATGTGTCTAAGGAGCTATCCCCCTCACCTCCCAAAATTCTGTTGTATGGATAGTAATAAAGAAAGCAGTGATGTGTCTAAGGAGCTATCCCCCTCACCTCCCAAAATTCTGTTGTATGGATAGTAATAAAGAAAGCAGTGATGTGTCTAAGGAGCTATCCCCCTCACCTCCCAAAATTCTGTCGAATAAATATAATTAATTGAAATATTAAATGAACCATGTGTGGCTTTTTTTGCAATTGTATCGACTAATTGTATTGTTAATTTTGGACCAAACCTTCTACTGTTTGCACCAAAATTTCCCATTTGGACCAAACCTTCTACTGTTTGCACCAAAAATCTCCCATTTGCGACCAAACATCTTTCATTTTGGCCCCACAATCTTCAATATTGACCCAAAAATCTGCACTTATGGATAAAAAGCTGCAGGCTTTTATTAAAAATGTCAATTTTGGCCCCAAATTTTTAAGGGCCACAATGTACAATATAGACCAAAAACCTTTTTGTACAAATAATAATAATGATAATAATAATAACAATAATAATAATGATAATAATAATAATAATAAGAAGACTTATAATGCACACAAACCACCTATAAACCAGGTGCTTAAGGCGCCATACAATAAATACAAAAATACAAAATAATTATAAAACAAAACAACAATTATTGAACATTGACAAAAGCCTTAAACATTAAGTATGTCTTTAGATTCTTTTGAAAGGAACCAATAGTAATGTAAAATGGCAATTCATTCCATAACCGTGGGGCAGCGACAGCGAAAGACCTGTCCCCCCATGAATGCTTAGATTTTGATTCAAACAGAATTAATTTATCTAAAGAATGTAAATTACGGACAGGAATATACAGTTTTAACAAATTAGATATGTAAAGTGGAGCACGACCTTGGAGAGATTTGTATACGATAAGCAATATCTTATAGATGATACGATATGATACAGGAAGCCAGTGTAAATCTCTCAAAATTGGGTTAATGTGACAGGACTTTTTGGAGAGAGTAAGAATTCTGGCCGCAGTGTTTTGTAGCCTTTGGAGACGACTGATTTGTTCACACAGCAAGCCGTAAAGGATTGAATTGGCTGTATCTAAATGTGATGTTATAAAGGAATGAATAATCTGCTCAGTAGCAGCACGATTCATATAGGTGAAGTTCTTATCATCAGGGCCATGCAGGCATGGGAGCCATAATGAATTTTCAAATAGGCCTAAATAATTTTGCCCACACTACTTGGGAAAAAATTATGGGAAATTTTCGGGAATTCTCCTTAAATGTACAGGAATTTCTTCATTTTCCAGAAATTCAAAAAAAATTCTTCATTTTTTGCAAAACATGAATTTTAAGGAAATTTTTGGGAAATCTTTATTTTCCAAGAAATTTCCTGCATGTTTGTGAAATCTTCAATTTCGGAGAATTTTTCTTTTAATTTGCAGGAAAATTCTTCACTTTCTAGGAAAGCATTATTAAGTTCAAGAAATTTTCAGGAACTGTTGCGAAAATCAAACAAAATTTCAACAAAATTTCAATTTTATCGTAATAATTTTACAATTTATCATCAAATAAAGTAGCATGCAACCGGCAAACCCTTTCGGGGAGCGTCTGCCTTATACGCACCTCTGTCCTCACTAATCAGAAACCCCTCAGTCAGTTTCCTCAAAACTGAAAAGCAACAAAGATAATAAGGTGATGTAGGTTGTAGAGCTGTGACCGTTTAGTGTGTACTCGCTACACGCTCGCAAATCTTGTAAACGTTTACTAAAAAACTTCATTGCGTGTAATCGTTTTTCATACATCATACTCATAGTGTCTTGCCGTTGAAAATCAATATTCATGATTCAAATCACATACACATTCGGCTGACAAAATTCCAATCAAATACATTTTACAAACTGTAAACCCGATTAGCATAATCCTTTTTAAATGTGCGAATCACAAATGCGCAGTAATCACCAATGAATTGGGATATTATGCACTTTAAATTCGCCGAAATCTGAGTAATCTAACTTGTAGAATGCACCGCGAATGTGCAGCAGTAAACAGTGAAACTAACAATAGGCCTAACGTTAGGCCATTAGGCTTTAAATTCCACGCAATCAAGGCCCGTTTTACTTGAATCGTGACAATCAGTGCATTTACATGTAAATATTACCTGATGAGTTAAATACATTTTGCAAGAAAGAAAAAATATTGCATAATAAACAAACAGAAAAAGGTTTTAACAGAGCTGAAATCCTGCATGCTTCGCAAAGATGGCGGCCATTTTTTTGAGAGGACTGATATTTCAGAACTTCCTGGTGGTGGTGGCGTAGTTTTGAAATGTTTCACAGAACTTTGAAAGCCGTAGCGAATAGGACAAAAAAGTTACGCGATGTTGAGTTTAAATGACATTGAAAGGAAGTTATCTGTTCTTTCTAAATTAAATTACTATGCATATTTTTCATAAAAATGATGATTTATACTGTAGAAATAAACTTTTTACGATTTGGAAAGTAAAACTCAACGTCTATTTGGGCAATGCAGTCAGTACTTTTGCCATACTGGTTGCGCGATTTTTTTACTTCGCCTTGTAGTTTTGGAGCAATTTTGGCCCTATATTTTCAAAAATTACGGTACTAAACTCGTGTACACGATACACGCTCGCTATTTTTGGCGTGTACACGTTTACTAAAATCCCTAAACGTTCACAGCTCTAGTAGGTTGTAATTAATTTATCATCAAATAGAATAGATACAATAAGCCAGTTCATGGTAACGAACACGCATGCTCGGAACTGATCGTGATGTCAGGTCAAGTGATATTAACAATCAGTGTGGTACGTTCCGATCATATGTAAACCACAGCTTTCTCTGTGTTAAGTCAACCACGGAATGGCTTTGTGACATGCCATGTGGGACCTAGGAATGGATGACATGTGGGACATAGGGATGGATTTTATTAGGGCTAGATGGATGTCATCTATGGATGCCATGTGGGCACAGGGAAGGATGCCATGTGGTACAGAGGGTGGGATGGCATATGGGACATATGAGTGTATGGGATGCCATTTGGTACATCTTTATGATGAGATGTCATGTGGGACATAGAGATGGATGTCATGAGGAACATCAGAGGGAGGGACATGGAGAGGGATGCCATGTAGGGCATAGGGGAAATGACATGTGGCACATGGGTTGGGATGTCATGTGAGACAAAGATGGATGTCATGTCGGATATAGGATGGAATCCATTTGGGGCACAGGGAAGAATACCGTGTGGGGCATAAGGAGGAATGACATGTGGCTCATGGCAGCGATGCCATGTGGGACATAGAGATGGATGTCATGTGGAGCAGGGGTGGGATGATATGTGAGATTTAGGGTGGGATGTCAGATGGGACATGGGTGGGGTGGATAGTGGGATGTTTTTATAATTGGACTTTGATATGTGTGTCAATTTGAATCACATGATGAAATAACCATCCGTATGAAGAATGGTCCATCAATCATTCATGGGTTTTGCACAAAGTCCTCCCAAGCATATAATGTATATTTTTTATTTAGGCTCTGCCAAGGACTAATCTGATTCGTATCACTGAAGAGCAGTTATGTAGCAAGCTACATAAGATGAATGTCCTATTGTGTACAGTGTAACAGTAGCTGGTTGCTAACAAGTGAACTGTGAATAGACTATGAAGATGTTATCAGATAAGAAGGTATAGATTACCCCTGTGTTGTGTATGGTGTAACAACAGCTGGATGCTAGTCAATGAATTGTGAAGAGTCTCTGCGGTTGAATGGTGTGGATTACCCCAGATTTTAAGAAAATCGGGGGTGTCGGGTTGGAGGGGTCTAACGGGCAATTTTTTTTAATGAGTATGTGAGCCGTGATGGTTTTTATCGTTCTAGTTTTATTTAATATTGCTATATACATGTGGCATCCCACCCTATGTCCCACATATCATCCCTCCTTATGTCACACATAGCGTCCCTCCCTATGTTCCGCATGTAATCCCTCCCTATGTCTTAAATTTCACTCCTTCCTATCTCTAACATGGCATCCTATTCTCCTAGTTGCTCCATATGGTATCCATATCTATGTCTCACATGATATCCCACCCTTTGTTACAAATGGCGTCCCTCACTATGTGCCACATGGCATTCCTCCCTATGACCTACCTGGCATATCCTTATATCCTACATGGCTTCCATCCATGTCTCAAATGTCATCCCCACCCTATGTTCATATCTATGTCCCACATGAAATCCCACCCTAATGTATATCCCAAATGGCATCCCAACCTTGTCCCACATGGCATCCAACCCAGTTGTCTCACATGGCATCCCACACGATGTCCCTAATGGAAAGAACATCCATTTCGAAAGCACAAATACATACATGTTAGGCACCGAATCCACTCAAATATTAAACGAAAAAATCGGGAAGTAACAGTGTTATTCAATGAGTGTCAGTGATGCTTACGGCAAGACAGTCTCAGTTGACCTCCTGACCTGCATTGCGCAACACATATTATCGTTACCATAAACTGGCTTGTAAATAAAGACGTCATAAATAATAGATTTGCCCCTGCTAAAAACAAGAAGAAAGAACACCTGCTTCCATATGCTATGTAAACTTAATAACAATCATCGCCATTGATAATGATAACCTAATCCCAAACGTAATAATCAATACAAGAAATTATCATGATATCTGAATTTCCACGTTCCCTGCTAAAACGAATGTACATACTCCTTCTTTTCTAACTGCTCAAACACTAAAAGATTGAAATGCTTTACCGTCAGACCACCAGATATTGATATACATTCACCATAAGTCTAAACTGTTTCAAAGCTAAACTTAGCCTACTAAACATGTTAACTGTTTTTCCTCATACTTGTTATGCTTTGTTGTCCTTCATGTCCAGAAGGATTTTTGCCGACTTAACCTGTAAGTTTGCAAAGCACCATTGGATGTTCATACAGTAATGTGCGCTATGCTATTGGTTTCCTTTACCTATTCAGATTCAGGTTGCACGATTACTTCACCAGATGGAAAGTGGCGTGTGTACCCAAGCTAACAATTTCTTAACTTAGCTGTTGAAGTTTCTGGCTAGACTAGCCACGTTCATTTTAAATTTCAAATAATATCATTCTCCTTCACTATCTCTTTGTGACTCTTCCAAAAATATTTTGGTGTAATTAATATTTTCTGTTATGTTTCTGAAACAGCAAAAATATCTAAACGATACCATTCTTCTTATCACATTTTGGAGGTGGCTATTGAAATATCAGATTAGCACCAGAACTTTTCATATGCATTCCTCAACGTTGCCAATTTACATGATTTTTGTGAATAAATACAAAGCCATAAAATTTTGAATTAGCATTGCTGAAATTTATTGTAGCATCATAACCATTCAATCTTCAAGAAATAACACTTAATTTAAAGTCCCATTTTTTCTTCATTAAATAAAATAATTAAAAAAATTCTCAATAAAATGATGGCAGATTTTGAGCATCGAGTTTACCTGTCACGTCTTGATGGCCATGACAGAAATATGTTGAAGTTCATTAAAATGCATAGTGGGCGGGGCTTAACATGATTTTGTTGAAAAGAGCTTGTAAACACAGAATCTCAAGAACGATGCATGGGATTCATGTCATATGTGGTACACAGATAGCCCATGGACCGTAGATGTTTCCTATTGTTTTGAGTGATGTTGTCATGCATATTAATTAGTAGGCGGCTTAATGTAAAAATCTTGTAATGCTCAATATTTTAACAACCGCATGTCTGTTTTGTTTCATATTTGGTACAGTTATGATGTTAGCTAGTGTGTACATGTTTATGGTATAAAAACATTGAATTTCATTGATATGCATATTGAGCAGGGCCCAACATGATTGTGCTGAATAGAGCTTGTAAACACAGTATCTCAAGAACAATAGGTAGGATTCAAATTATATGTTGTGCACAGATAGCCCATGGACTGCAGATGTACCCTATTTTTTGGCAGCAAGGTCATGCAAATTAATGAGTGGTCATAAATTTAAATCTTGAAATGCTCATATTTTAACAACTGCATGTCTGTTGTGTTTCATATTTAAAATTAATATGTTGTTAGCAAGTGTATAAAAGTCATGTTAATAGGATAAAAATTGTTGAATTTAATTAAGTGTGAAATTTCATTCTTCTAAGTATTTTATTTGGTTGTCATTGTTATTTTGAGCCCATTAAGCAATAACATCTACAGTATTATACAATAGTTCAAACTTAAAATCCGTACTGTGCGTCGGAACCTAAAAACCTTTTGTTTTCTGGTTGAAGTAGGTTTGAATGTTTAAAGTCTGTGATTCATGCAAGGGCAAATAAATGATACCCTTAAATGAGGATGTTTGTTGTCTTAGCTGTAATAAAGTTTTTTGCCTTCTTTTTAAATAACAATGTTTTTATTTTCAATCTAGTGATAATTTTGTTGATCTTGCTCAATTTCTGTTGCTCTGATGCTGATAGTTTTTGAGACTTTAATAGAGGAATAATTTATGCTTGTTTTAGCTCTACTGTAATTAGGATTGGTTCGGTGCTTGTTTTAGTTCTACTGTAATTATGATTGGTTTTGGTGCGTAGTTTTAGTTCTACTGTAATTATGATTGGTTTGGGTGCGTAGTTTTACTTCTACTGTAATTATGATTGGTTGCTGTGCTTGTTTTAGTTCTGCTGTAATTATGATTGGTTTGGGTGCGTAGTTTTAGTTCTACTGTAATTATGATTGGTTTCGGTGCGTAGTTTTAGTTCTATTGTAATTGTGATTGGTTTCGGTGCGTAGTTTTAGTTCTACTGTAATTATGATTGGTTTGGGTGCGTAGTTTTGATTCTACTGTAATTATGATTGGTTTGGGTGCGCAGTTTTGATTCTACTGTAATTATGATTGGTTTGAGTGGGTAGTTTTAGTTCTACTGTAATTATGATTGGTTCGGTGCGTAGTTTTAGTTCTACTGTAATTATGATTGGTTTCGGTGCATAGTTTTAGTTCTACTGTAATTATGATTGGTTGCGGTGCTTGTTTAAGTTCTACTGTAATTATGATTGGTTCGGTGCGTAGTTTTAGTTCTACTGTAATTATGATTGGTTTGGGTGAGTAGTTTTAGTTCTACTGTAATTATGATTGGTTTGGGTGCATAGTTTTACTTCTACTGTAATTATGATTGGTTTGAGTGGGTAGTTTTAATTAGGCTTGGGCGATATATCGATATTTCGATATATTTCGATATTGACCTATATCGATACGGCCGATATTGAGTTCAAGGGTCGTATCAACATATCGATATTATGTTTTTTCAATAATACACAATACATGAACTATTACAAAACTAAACATGACTATCAAACATCCAAGTATTTTTTATTAAGCAGCCACAAAAAGATAATAAATTTCATTTATATCAATGTTTCAGGCAGTCACTTATGATAAAACTTTATTAAAACATTAATATTGTGATAACAATTACCCCAAAATCCTTCCATGAACAAAAAACCACTTGACTCGCGGAGTACAGAGGCATTGCGGAATACTTCAACTTTATACTTGATGGCTTACGATGTTCAGACAACAAAAATCATAAGATGTTGAATCCTCAAACATCGTGTTAAGTTTCCTCAAAAAGAATACTAAATCTGAATTTTAAAATCAAACAGTCATTAATTGACAAATTACTGACAAAATTATGAGGTTTTTGTCACTATTTTGTTCGTTCAGAAAGTCTAAAGTAAAAGTGACAAACTGGTCTTGCCAGATCGATCAGACAATGTACAGTGCAGTAACTACATACACACACAGTATCACTACTGTACAGTACTTTACTATGTACACACATACCATCTACCACTGTTTCTTAGTGACAACACTCGTGCGATGATAGAAGCAGACTAGAAATTCAATGATATGCATCATATATGGACTTCTGAATTTCTAGAAGTCCATATAATGCTACCAAAATAATGCCTCTTTAGTGTCTACCAACTGTGGTGTAGCGGTTATCATACATGTCTACAGACCACGAGGCCCTGGGTTCAAGCCTGGGTTGGGTAGACACGCCAGTGCACCACAACTGGGTTATCAAAGGCCATGGACATTGACTTGGTTGTCGATGTTATGTCTGTCCGTACGTCGTACCTGTGTTCTCGTCCGGGTCGTATTAAGCGTTCCGTGATAGCATTGTTACTATCATAACCGAATATGCAGGCGACGACCCCGTCAATGTAATTGTGTGTTTAAATCTCTTTTGCCTCTTTAGTACAACTTTCATAAGAAGTAAGTGAGCTATAAAATTTTAAGAAGAATTGGAGCCGATTTTTGTAAGACGTACAGTGTAGGCCTAATACCAGTTCCACAACATTTTTTTTTTTTTTAAAGAATATGCCGAGGCCTAAACTTTTTCAAAGTTTCTGTGATTAATCTTTTGAGATAGAAACCATGTAAAGAACTTTTTTAAACATAATGGGTGTTTCTTTGAAGATCATATGTATATATTTTGCAGTGATTTCTGTTAATTTGTACAAAAAGTTTTACTTGACATTTTTTGAGCCGAGACGAGATTACCTTGCCCAGAACAGTACATACAGGTTACGTATGACGTCCTATAATTTGCATTTCGATATTATCGATATTTTTCAGGCGATATATCGATATTGCATTATGTTCAATATCGCCCAAGCCTAGTTTTAATTCTACTGTAATTATGATTGGTTCGGTGTGTAGTTTTAGTTCTACTGTAATTATGATTGGTTTGGGTGCGTAGTTTTAGTTCTACTGTAATTATGATTGGTTTGAGTGGGTAGTTTTAGTTCTACTGTAATTATGATTGGTTCGGTGCGTAGTTTTAGTTCTACTGTAATTATGATTGGTTTGGGTGAGTAGTTTTAGTTCTACTGTAATTATGATTGGTTTGGGTGCATAGTTTTACTTCTACTGTAATTATGATTGGTTTGAGTGGGTAGTTTTAGTTCTACTGTAATTATGATTGGTTTCTGTGTGTAGTTTTAGTCCCACTGTAATTATGAATGGTTTGGGTGTGTAGTTTTAGTTCTATTGTAATTATGATTGGTTTGGGTGCACAGTTTTAGTTCTACTGTAATTATGATTGGTTCGGTGCGTAGTTTTACTACTACTGTAATTATGATTGATTCGGTGCGTAGTTTTAGTTCTACTGTAATTATGATTGGTTTGGGTGCGTAGTTTTAGTTCTACTGTAATTATGATTGGTTTGAGTGGGTAGTTTTAGTTCTACTGTAATTATGATTGGTTCGGTGCGTAGTTTTACTTCTACTGTAATTATGATTGGTTTGGGTGCGTAGTTTTAGTTCTACTGTAATTATGATTGGTTTGGGTGCATAGTTTTAGTTCTACTGTAATTATGATTGGTTTCAGTGGGTAGTTTTAGTTCTACTGTAATTATGATTGGTTTCTGTGTGTAGTTTTAGTCCTGCTGTAATTATGATTGGTTTCTGTGCGTAGTTTTAGTTCTACTGTAATTATGATTGGTTTGGGTGCGTAGTTTTAGTTCTACAGTAATTATGATTGGTTTCGGTGCATAGTTTTAGTTCTACTGTAATTATGATTGGTTGCGGTGCTTCTTTTAGTTCTACTGTAATTATGATTGGTTCGGTGTGTAGTTTTAGTTCCACTGTAATTATGATTGGTTTGGGTGTGAGTTTTAGTTCTACTGTAATTATGATTGGTTCGGTGCGTAGTTTTAGTTCTACTGTAATTATGATTGGTTTGGGTGCACAGTTTTAGTTCTACTGTAATTATGATTGGTTCGGTGCGTAGTTTTAGTACCACTGTTATTATGATTGGTTCGGCGCGTAGTTTTAGTAATGCCAGTTTGGGCTTGGTTCTCCCAGTGATATCTTAGTTCTAATGATAACATTTCTCTGTCTATAGTGTTAATAATGATCTTAGTTCTAATGATGACATTTCTCTGTCTATAGTGTTAACAATGATCTTAGTTCTAATGATGACATTTCTCTGTCTATAGTGTTAATAATGATGTTTTTTTTTTTTTTTGGACAGGAATTGGTAGAGGCATGCCTGCTGTGAGGCCACCAGCAGGTTTAGGCCGAGGCGTTGGACAGGGCAACTTTAATAATGCAGTACCACCGCCAGGATTTGGTCGAGGTCGAGGGCAGTTCAGAGGTAATTAGCATATACTCCCTACTTTGAGTTCCTTGACCTGACAGCAATACAAGCATGCAAAATGCTTTTGTTGGTGTAAGAAATTGCTATTTTTAAATCATGTTAGAGGCCAACTGTAGCTCTAAAGAAAAAGACAAAATGCTCTCACCTTCCATAGTATGATTTCCTCATCAGTCATTACTACACAAATAAGACAGAACTTTAAACTAAACTGGAAAAAGGTATTGACATTTCCCCCCTTTTTGTATCCCCTCCCCAACGAAGTTGATGAAGAGGGGATAGAGCATCTTTATCGTTCCTCCATCCGTTCGTAGACATTCATTGTCCGTCAGACCACATGCATTGTTCAGTTACTAGGGAACAAAAGGGTTTCTGCCCTTGGAAAGGAAGTCCAACTGTTTTTCTAGCTTGCTTGAATAGGAATTTATTTAATGGAGACTCTTGTCTCCAAAGAACAAATGCATTCCTGGCATGAATAGCAATTGAAATATTTGTTCTTGTATGAGAAAAGTCAAACAATAGACCTTGATGCCTCAAAAGAATTTGTGATTAAGTGTCTAGGGGATGAATGAATAGAAATATAAAACATACATATTCCGGTGAATAAGAGTGGAAACAATCAAATTTTAGTTCTGTTTGCCAGTATAGATAGATCAGTCCTTTTTTGTTTTATCAAGTTGAGCATGTTTTTATGAGAAGTTTCAGATTTATGTTAAGGGTTAATGTTTTTCTGATTATGCAAACTATCAGGGGGTAATGAGAAGAGAGATGTGGTGCAATGGAGTGTATGAAGTTTATAGTGAAGGTTGGAATGATGTGTTGGTAGATGAGTGGGTGGCAAAAAGTGGGTAGGGCTTGTTAGGTGGATAGTAGGTGAATGGAGTTTCATAGTTGAATTGAGAATGGTAGGTAAATGGAGGATGGTAGGTAAATGGAGGATCATAGTTGAATTAAGGATGGTAGGTAAATGGAGGATGGTAGGTGCATGGGGGATAATAGGTGAATGGAGAATGGTAGGTGAATGGAGGATGGTAGGTGAATTGAGGATGGGTAGATGAATTGAGGATGGTAGGTAAATAGGAGGGTGGTAGATGAATGGAGGATGGTAAATGAATGGGGGATGATAGGTGAATGAATGGGGGATGATAGGTGAATGCAGGATGGTAGGTGAATGGAGGATGGTAAGTGAATGGAGAATTATAGTTGGATTGAGGATGGTAGGTGAATGGAGGATGGTAGATGCATGAAGATAATAAGTGAATGGAGAATGGTAGGTGAATGGAGGATGGTAAGTGAGTGGGGGATGACAGGTGAATGCAGGATGGTAGGTGAATGGAGGATGGTAGGTGAATGGAGGATCATAGTTGAATTGGGGATGGTAGGTGAATAGAGGATGGTAGATGCATGGGGATGGTAAGTGAATGGTGAATGGAAGATGGTAGTTGAATGAAATATGGTAGGTGAATGGAGAATGGTGAGTGAATGAAGGATGGTAGGTAAATGGCAGATGGTAGGTGAATGGAGGATGGTAAATGAATGGGGGATGATAGGTGAATGCAGGATGGTAGGTGAATGGGGGATGATAGGTGAATGCAGGATGGTAGGTGAATGCAGGATGGTAGTTGAATGGAGGATGGTAGGTGAATGGATGATGGTAGGTGAATGGAGAATGGTAGGTGAATGGAGGATGGTAAGTGAGTGGGGGATGACAGGTGAATGCAGGATGGTAGGTGAATGGAGGATGGTAGGTGAATGGAGGATCATAGTTGAATTGGGGATGGTAGGTGAATAGAGGATGGTAGATGCATGGGGATGGTAAGTGAATGGTGAATGGAAGATGGTAGTTGAATGAAATATGGTAGGTGAATGGAGAATGGTGAGTGAATGAAGGATGGTAGGTAAATGGCAGATGGTAGGTGAATGGAGGATGGTAAATGAATGGGGGGTGAATGCAGGATGGTAGGTGAATGGGGATGATAGGTGAATGCAGGATGGATGGAGGATGGTAGTTGAATGGAGGATGGTAGGTGAATGGATGATGGTAGGTGAATGGAGGATGGTAGGTGAATGGAGGATGGTAGATGATGGGGATGGTAGGTGATGGAGGATGGTAGATGAATGGAGGATGGATGAATGGGGGTGAATGGAGGATGGTAGGTGAATGGAAGATGGTGAAGGTGAATGGAGGATGGTAGGTTAATGGAGGATGTTAGGTGAATAGATGGATGGTAGGGTGAATGGAGGATGGTAGATGAATGGGGGATGGTAGGTGATGGAGGATGGTAGATGAATGGAGGATGTTAGGTGAATGGAGGGATGGAGGATGGTGATGATGGATGGTAGTGAATGGAGGATAGGTGATGGAGGATGTAATGGAGGATGTGAATGGAGGATGGTAGGTGAATGGATGGATGAATGGGGATGGTAGGTGATGGAGGATGGTAGGTGATGGAATGGAGGATGGTAGATGAATGGAGGGGGATGGTAGATGAATGGAGGATGGTAGGTGATGGAGGAGGTGAATGGGGATGGTAGGTGAGGTGATGGAGGATGGTAGGTGATGGAGGATGGTAGATGAATGGAGGATGGTAGGTGATGGAGAATGGTAGGTGAATGGGGATGGTAGGTGATGGAGGATGGTAGGTGATGGAGGATGGTATGGTGATGGAGGATGGTAGATGAATGGGGATGGTAGATGAATGGGGGATGGTAGATGAATGGGGATGGTAGATGAATGGAGGATGGATGGAGATGGAATGGGGATGGTAGGGATGGGAGGATGGTAGGTGAATGGGGATGGTAGGTGATGGGGGATGGTATGGTGATGGGATGGTAGGTGATGGAGGATGGTAGGTGATGGAGGAAGATGAATGGGGATGGGATGATGGAGGATGTAGATGAAGGTGTAGGTGATGGAGGATGGAATGGGGATGGGTGATGGAGGATGGTAGGTGATGGATGGTAGGGTGATGGAGGATGGTATGGAATAGGATGAATGGAGGATGGTAGATGAATGATGGTAATGGAGGATGGTAAGTGAGTGGGGGATGACAGGTGAATGCAGGATGGTAGGTGAATGGAGGATGGTAGGTGAATGGAGGATCATAGTTGAATTGGGGATGGTAGGTGAATAGAGGATGGTAGATGCATGGGGATGGTAAGTGAATGGTGAATGGAAGATGGTAGTTGAATGAAATATGGTAGGTGAATGGAGAATGGTGAGTGAATGAAGGATGGTAGGTAAATGGCAGATGGTAGGTGAATGGAGGATGGTAAATGAATGGGGGATGATAGGTGAATGCAGGATGGTAGGTGAATGGGGGATGATAGGTGAATGCAGGATGGTAGGTGAATGCAGGATGGTAGTTGAATGGAGGATGGTAGGTGAATGGATGATGGTAGGTGAATGGAGGATGGTAGGTGAATGGAGGATGGTAGATGAATGGGGGATGGTAGGTGATGGAGGATGGTAGATGAATGGAGGATGGTAGATGAATGGGGGATGGTAGGTGAATGGAGGATGGTAGGTGAATGGAAGATGGTAGGTGAATGGAGGATGGTAGGTTAATGGAGGATGGTAGGTGAATAGAGGATGTTAGGTGAATGGAGGATGGTAGGTGAATGGAGGATGGTAGATGAATGGGGGATGGTAGGTGATGGAGGATGGTAGATGAATGGAGGATGGTAGATGAATGGGGGATGGTAGGTGATGGAGGATGGTAGGTGATGGAGGATGGTAGATGAATGGAGGATGGTAGGTGATGGAGAATGGTAGGTGAATGGGGGATGGTAGGTGATGGAGGATGGTAGGTGATGGAGGATGGTAGGTGATGGAGGATGGTAGATGAATGGGGGATGGTAGGTGATGGAGGATGGTAGATGAATGGGGGATGGTAGATGAATGGAGGATGGTAGATGAATGGGGGATGGTAGGTGATGGAGGATGGTAGATGAATGGGGGATGGTAGGTGATGGAGGATGGTAGGTGATGGAGGATGGTAGGTGATGGAGGATGGTAGGTGAATGGAGGATGGTAGGTGATGGAGGATGGTAGATGAATGGAGGATGGTAGATGAATGGAGGATGGTAGATGAATGGGGGATGGTAGGTGATGGAGGATGGTAGGTGATGGAGGATGGTAGGTGAATGGGGGATGGTAGGTGAATGGAGGATGGTAGATGAATGGAGGATGGTAGGTGAATGGAGGATGGTAGATGAATGGGGGATGGTAGGTGATGGAGGATGGTAGATGAATGGAGGATGGTAGGTGAATGGATGATGGTAGTGAATGGAGGATGGTAGATGAATGGGGATGGTAGGTGATGGGGATGGTAGGTGATGGAGGATGGTAGATGAATGGGGGATGGTAGGTGATGGAGGATGGTAGATGAATGGAGGATGGTAGGTGAATGGAGGATGGTAGATGAATGGGGGATGGTAGGTGATGGAGGATGGTAGATGAATGGAGGATGGTAGGTGAATGGATGATGGTAGGTGAATGGAGGATGGTAGATGAATGGGGGATGGTAGGTGATGGAGGATGGTAGGTGATGGAGGATGGTAGGTGATGGAGGATGGTAGATGAATGGAGGATGGTAGGTGAATGGGGGATGGTAGGTGATGGAGGATGGTAGATGAATGGAGGATGGTAGGTGAATGGATGATGGTAGATGAATGGGGGATGGTAGATGAATGGGGGATGGTAGGTGATGGAGGATGGTAGGTGATGGAGGATGGTAGGTGATGGAGGATGGTAGGTGAATGGAGGATGGTAGATGAATGGAGGATGGTAGGTGAATGGATGATGGTAGATGAATGGAGGATGGTAGGTGAATGGAGGATGGTAGATGAATGGATGATGGTAGGTGATGGAGGATGGTAGGTGAATGGATGATGGTAGATGAATGGAGGATGGTAGGTGAATGGATGATGGTAGATGAATGGATGATGGTAGATGAATGAAGGATGGTAGGTGAATGGATGATGGTAGATGAATGGGGGATGGTAGGTGATGGAGGATGGTAGGTGATGGAGGATGGTAGGTGAATGGAGGATGGTAGGTGAATGGATGATGGTAGATGAATGGAGGATGGTAGGTGATGGAGGATGGTAGATGAATGGAGGATGGTAGATGAATGGGGGATGGTAGGTGATGGAGGATGGTAGATGAATGGAGGATGGTAGGTGAATGGAGGATGGTAGATGAATGGGGATGGTAGGTGATGGAGGATGGTAGATGAATGGGGGATGGTAGGTGATGGAGGATGGTAGATGAATGGAGGATGGTAGGTGAATGGAGGATGGTAGGTGAATGGATGATGGTAGGTGAATGGAGGATGGTAGGTGAATGGAAGATGGTAGGTGATGGAGGATGGTAGGTGATGGAGGATGGTAGGTGATGGAGGATGGTAGGTGATGGAGGATGGTAGATGAATGGAGGATGGTAGGTGAATGGAGGATGGTAGGTGAATGGAAGATGGTAGGTGAATGGATGATGGTAGGTGAATGGAGGATGGTAGGTGATGGAGGATGGTAGATGAATGGAGGATGGTAGATGAATGGAGGATGGTAGATGAATGGAGGATGGTAGGTGATGGAGGATGGTAGATGAATGGATGATGGTAGATGAATGGAGAATGGTAGGTGAATGGAGGATGGTAGATGAATGGATGATGGTAGATGAATGGAGGATGGTAGATGAATGGAGGATGGTAGGTGATGGAGGATGGTAGGTGATGGAGGATGGTAGATGAATGGAGGATGGTAGATGAATGGAGGATGGTAGATGAATGGAGGATGGTAGATGAATGGAGGATGGTAGGTGAATGGGGGATGGTAGGTGAATGGGGGATGGTAGGTGATGGAGGATGGTAGATGAATGGATGATGGTAGATGAATGGGGGATGGTAGATGAATGGGGATGGTAGATGAATGGGGGATGGTAGATGAATGGGGGATGGTAGGTGAATGGAGGATGGTAGGTGAATGGAAGATGGTAGGTGAATGGAAGATGGTAAGTAAATGAAGGATGGTAGGTGAATGAAGGATGATAGGTGAATGGAGGATGGTAGGTGAATGGAGGATGGTAGGTGAGTGAAGGATGGTTGGTAAATGGAGGATGGTAGGTGAATGGAGGATTACTTAACATACAAACCCTGTGAATCTTCACTTAATACGAGATCTGAATTAATGTCCACTTGTAGACACTACCAAATTCTTTTTAAATAAGAAAATAAAAGCACAAAGATTAACTGATACTAAGGCATGCCTCATTGACCTCCATACTGTAGCTATTATAACCTGTATCCTATAATCCTTGTCTTCAGTCGATCACATACACCTGATAAGTGAGGTACTATTGTACCCTTACGAAACAAATTTGTCGTGTGAAAATTATGTAGCAGAAGCTTAGTTCGACCCAATTCGTAAGTATATATATATATATATATATATATATATATATATATATATATATATATATATATATATATATACACACACATATATATATATATATATATATATATATACATATACATATATATATATATATACATATATACATATATATATATATATATTAGAGCTGTGACCGTTTAGGGTGTACTCGCTACACGCTCGCAAATCTTGTAAACGTTTACTAAATACTTCATTGCGAGTAATCGTTTTTCATACATTATAGGCCTAGTGTCTTGCCATTAAAAATCAATATTCATGATTCAAATCACACACACGTTCGGCTGACAAAATTCCAATCAATGATATTTCACAAACTGTTAACCCGATTAGCATAATCTTTTTTAAATGTACGAATCACAAATGCGCAGTAATCACCAATGAATGGGGATATTATGCACTTTGATTACGCCAAAAACTGAGTAATCTAACTTGTAAAATGCACCGCGAATGTGCAGCAGTAAACAGTGAAACTAACAATAGGCCTAACGTTAGGCCATAAGGCTTTAAATCCCACGCAATTAAGGCCTGTTTTATCGACCAAAAAACACTTGAATCGTGACAATCAGTACATTTACATGTAAATATTACCTGATGAGTCAAATAAATTTTGCAAGAAAGAAAAAATATTGCATAATAAATCAACAGAAAAAGGTTTTAACAAAGCTGAAATTCTGCATGCTTCGCAAAGGAGGCGGCCATTTTTTCGAGAGGACTAATATTTCAGACCTTCCTGGTGGTGGTGGCGTAGTTTTGAAATGTTCTACGGCGAGGTATATCATAGGCTTAGTATGCAAGATTTTCACAGAACTTTGAAAGCCGTAGCGAATAGGACAAACAAGTTACGCGATGTAGAGTTTAAATGACATTGAAAGGAAGTTATCTGTTTTTTCTAAACTGAATTTCCATGCATATTTTCCATAAAAATGATGATTTGTACTGTAGAAGTAAACTATTTACGATTTGGAAAGCAAAACTCAGCGTCTATTTGGGCAATGCAGTCAGTAAACTATTTACGATTTGGAAAGCAAAACTCAGCGTCTATTTGGGCAATGCAGTCAGTACTTTTGCCAGACTAGTTGCGCGATTTTTTTACTTCGCCTTGTAGTTTTGGAGCAATTTTGGTGTATTTCCGAAAATTACGGTACTAAACTCGTGTACACGATACACGCTCGCTTTTTTTAGCGTGTACACGTTTACTAAAATCCCTAAATGTTCACAGCTCTAATATATATATACATATATATATATATATATATATATATATATATATATACATATATATATATATATATATATATACATATATATATATATATATATATATATATATATATATATATATATATATATATATATATATATATATATATATATATATATATATATTATATGAAATTAGAGAGAGGTGGGGGTGACAACATTTTGGAAGAATCTCTAACAGCAGACGCATTTTAGATGTTCGATCATGACATAAAATATTCATCAATCTTTTGCCAAGAAATTTTCAAAAGCTCAACAAATCTTCTTTTTGGGGGGCCTGATCAGTGAGGTATATAGCTTGTGCTGGCTGAGGGGGCAAACTTTGATTTGGTTTAGTTTTAAGGAAGAGCTAAAATGCTGAATTCATCCGAGCCATTAGGCTTATCCCCCCTCGGTTTCCATGGCGCAAGCGGATGAGAGTACATGACTCCCCCTAAGGGGACTCTATTCCATCACAGATTAACTCCCCAGCAGTGCTGGTACTCATTTTATTGCTGGGTGGACTGAGGCAAGTAAAGTGTCTTGCTCAAGGACACTCGGTACCACTCAAAACGAGCACCTCTTCTTAACCACTGAGCCACATGACCTCATTCAAAATGAAGAATGGTGGGCAAAATTAATTGTGTCTCTATCTGGGGTCGCCTTGCCCGACCCCTTCATCATTTTTCTTAAAAGGTTGGTCACTCCAGATCTGC
The DNA here is from genome assembly GCA_020152595.1 of Chiridota heheva. Classification (NCBI taxonomy): domain Eukaryota; kingdom Metazoa; phylum Echinodermata; class Holothuroidea; order Apodida; family Chiridotidae; genus Chiridota; species Chiridota heheva. The sequence continues at coordinate 612,433 of JAIGNY010001533.1, forward strand.
ACATATTAGACATTGATTTATATAGCGCCTTTTGCCATGGCCTCAAAGTCCTGGACCCAATTAGCCACTTATTGCAGCCAGGGGAATAGGCTCACAGCATATTGGGATTAACTGGGCCAGGAAGAATGCGAAGTGAATGAAAACCACGTTTTCATGCTTCTCTTCTCAAATAGTGTTAAAAGAAGCAGGCGGGGTGTGACTGTCCTGAGAACCAGACGGGGTGTGACTGTCCTGAGAACCAGACGGGTTGTGAGTGTCTTACCAACTCAATGAATATATCTATTTTAGATTGACTTATTCCCTCTTCACCAAAAATAAAACTAAGCATTTAAAGCATTACATTTTTACACATACGCTGAAATTCAAAGGTACAGTCTAGATTCGGTTTGAACATTGTAAAACAAAACAGAGAAACTCTTAGAACAAGTTTTTGGTGACAAGTGGGTTGCTAAAATCAAGGGTGGAAATATATTTGGTTGTGTCTTCAGCTGGAGACTCCAGCTGAATGTACACGTTTTAATGGAAAATAAGAGGTGCAATGGCTCAGTGGTTAAGGAGTCATGCTCATATTTAAAAGGTACCAGGTTAAATTCCCACCACAAGCGTTGCATTGTGTCCTTGGGCAAGAAACTTTACTTTACTTGCTTCAGTCCACCCAGCTGTATATTGAGTACCAGCACTGCTGGGGAGTTAACCTGCAATGAACTGGCACCCCATCTAGGGGGAGTCATGTGCTCTCATCCACTTGCACCATGGAAACCGGGGATAAGCACTGGCCCTATGAGCCTAAAGGCTCGGATGGATTTAACTAATGGAAAATAACTTGTCTTTTTTAATTGGAGGTATGGCCTCATAAAACAGGTATGGCCTCATAAAACAGGTATGGCCTCATAAAACAGGTATGGCCTCATAAAACAGGTATGGCCTCATAAAACAGGTATGGCCTTATAAAACAGGTATGGCCTCATAAAACAGGTATGGCCTCATAAAACAGGTATGGCCTCATAAAACAGGTATGGCCTCATAAAACAGGTATGGCCTCATAAAACAGACACGTGCGAAGGCCTTTGTGCATTAAATTTTGTTTCACATGATTAGCGCATTTTTCAGACAAATCGAAAGAAAGGATGTAAAATCAATGGTAATGTTGCAAAGAATAAATTGTTTCGTATAGAATACTATTAAATGACGGTAGACCATAAATATATATTTTTTCTGCAAAGACTCTACTCTAACTAAGTTATTGAAAATTGGCAACTCCCATTTCACCTTTCTTCGATTACATTTTTACTACTTTTTTGAACTTTTTTGTGATAAAGTTGAGCATTAAAGTGTTGTTTTCGTTATGTTTTGTTCTATTGACCACAGTGCTTTTATTTCCTAAACATTCTTTACTTTTAACTTTTGTTTCACACAAACAGCTCCTCAAATAGCTGCAAATATTTACAGTACACAGCAACCAATCAGCAGTCCAGTAGAACTGGAGGGTCAGACACCAACGCATGATAACCCATCAGGTCAGAAGATTCTGGGTATCGGTAGAGGGCAGCAGGCAATACATTGAGCTGATGATGGTATACAGAGTCTACGGTACCAAGAAGGTGCCTTATGCATTTCTTGGCTACAGTGAGCAGTCATTCTGGAAAGATTTGTGTGAAATAATTGAGTCTATGCGCTGTTAATTATGTTCAGTGGGTTAGAGCATTACTTCAGTGGTCAAGCATGTCCATCTTGTATGAAAGAGGACTTCAAAAGAAACAATGGTGAAGAAAGCATTCAAAAATCTTATTCCATTAAAGAGATATTCAAGTTAAAGTTTGATATCATTTCTGTAGAAATGACTGAAATAAGACTAGTTGTGATGTCATTGCCTCAGATTCCTCAAAACAAAATTACCTAAAATAATAGGCTTAAGGAAAAACAAAATCATCTAAATTAATAGGTTTGGGGGAAAACAAAATTACCTTAATTAATAGGCTCGGGGGAAAACAAAATTACCTAAATTAATTGGCTTGGGGGAAAACAAAATTACCTAAATTAATATGCTTGGGACAAAACAAAATTACATAAATTTATATGCTTGGGGCAAAATAAAATTACCTAAATTAATAGGCTTTGGGAAAACAAAATTATCTAAATTAATAGTCTTGGGCAAAACTAAATTATTGTACAGGTGTTGCATGAGTATGTGTACAGGTGTTGCATGAGTATGTGTACAGGTGTTGCATGAGTATGTGTACAGGTGTTGCATGAGTATGTGTACAGGTGTTGATGAGTATGTGTACAGGTGTTAATGAGTATATGTACAGGTGTTGCATGAGTATGTGTACAGGTGTTGCATGAGTATGTGTACAGGTGTTGCATGAGTATGTGTACAGGTGTTGATGAGTATGTGTACAGGTGTTGATGAGTATATGTACAGGTGTTGCATGAGTATGTGTACAGGTGTGGCATGAGTATGTGTACAGGTGTTGCATGAGTATGTGTACAGGTGTTGATGAGTATATGTACAGGTGTTGCATGAGTATGTGTACAGGTGTGGCATGAGTATGTGTACAGGTGTTGATGAGTATATGTACAGGTGTTGCATGAGTATGTGTACAGGTGTTGCATGAGTATGTGTACAGGTGTTGCATGAGTATGTGTACAGGTGTTGATGAGTATGTGTACAGGTGTTGATGAGTATATGTACAGGTGTTGCATGAGTATGTGTACAGGTGTTGCATGAGTATGTGTACAGGTGTTGCATGAGTATGTGTACAGGTGTTGCATGAGTATGTGTACAGGTGTTGCATGAGTATGTGTACAGGTGTTGCATGAGTATGTGTACAGGTGTTGCATGAGTATGTGTACAGGTGTTGATGAGTATATGTACAGGTGTTGCATGAGTATGTGTACATGTGTTGCATAAGTATCTTGATGAAAACATTTAACTTCTGCAAGATCCAACTTTAATTGTTCCCTGTCTACCCCACTTCTATGGGTGAGAAATAACGTCTCAAGGAAATGAGTTTTGTGTATAGATGGATAGTCACAATTTGTATACGTATGTTACCAATTCTATTTTTATGATGTATCAATAGCTATTAATTTTTATAATTCTGTTCACTTTTAATAGCAGATGTACGCATCTCAAATAAAGGGTTGTTTTCAAAACTTTCCTTTGTGGTCTTCCTTATTTATATGGTTTATTTTTAACCAGGGCCATAGCTAGCTCAAATTTTGTGAAGGGGACCACATGTTAATGCAGTGTCATAGATCAGTTTTTACTATTTTGACGCGTTGGGTAGGGTCTGTCAATATATGACTGGTTGGGTAGGGCCGACTGTCAACAACATATGACGGGTTGGGTAGGGCCCACCGTCAACATGATGGCGGGTTGGGTAGGGCCCACCGTCAACATGATGGCGGGTTGGGTAGGGCCGACTGTCAACAACATATGACGGGTTAGGTAGGGCCCACCGTCAACATGATGGCGGGCTGGGTAGGGCCCACCGTCAACATGATGGCGGGCTGGGTAGGGCCCACCGTCAACATGATGGCGGGCTGGGTAGGGCCCACCGTCAACATGATGGCGGGCTGGGTAGGGCCCACCGTCAACATGATGGCGGGCTGGGTAGGGCCCACCCCGTCAACATGATGGCGGGTTGGGTAGGGCCCACCGTCAACATGATGGCGGGTTGGGTAGGGCCCACCGTCAACATGATGGCGGGTTGGGTAGGGCCCACCGTCAACATGATGGCGGGTTGGGTAGGGCCCACCGTCAACATGATGGCGGGTTGGGTAGGGCCTACCGTCAACATGATGGCATGGGTTGGGTAGGGCCCACCGTCAACATGATGGCTGGTTGGGTAGGGCCCACCGTCAACATGATGGCGGGTTGGGTAGGGCCTACCGTCAACATGATGGCGGGTTGAGTAGGGCCCACCATCAACATGATGGCGGGTTGGGTAGGGCCTACTGTCAACATGATGGCGGGTTAGGTAGGGCCCACCGTCAACATGATGGTGGGTTGGGTAGGGCCCACGGTCAACATGATGGCGGGTTGGGTAGGGGCCCACCGTCAACATGATGGCGGGTTGGGTAGGGCCCACCGTCAACATGATGGCGGGTTGGGTAGGGCCCACCGTCAACATGATGGCGGGTTGGGTAGGGTCAACATGATGGCCGGTTGGGTAGGGTCAACATGATGACCGGTTGGGTAGGGCTCACCGTCAACATGATGGCGGGTTGGGTAGGGCCTACTGTCAACATATTATGAAAAAGTATATGCAGTATTCCGAGAGGAATTTACCCCTTTCTCTTTTCTCCCAATGTTTGTAGTCGGGAGGTTACACCCCCAACGAATCCTCAGAAGGTAAAAGGCCCAGAAACTATGCTAAAAGGTCAAGAAACTATGCTAAAAGGTCAAGAAACTATGCTAAATGTCAAGAAATTTTGCTAAAAGGTCAAGAATAAAAAAAAATTGCTGAAATGTCCAAAATATTAATTTTTTTGCTCTTCAGTAAAATTTAGCCTCAGAACAGTCTAAAAACTGCTATTTTGGAGACAAATTATGCCATTTGCTTGATCTAAGATCCCCTGCTCCTTCCTTTCCCCCTTCCCCCTTTAAATCTGGCTAAACTTCTGCGTAGATAATATTAAGAAAAGATGTCGCACAAGCATAAGTACTGTTATTTTGCACTCTCATTATTTAATCAAGTGATCTTTTAAAGTATCAATAACACTTTACATACAACACCACTTTAAAAATTTGAAAAACAACATTGCCTAATTTTGCTATTTGCAGATCTGTGTGAATATCAATAACAAAATCTTATCGGAATCTATTTACATCAAACACACATGTCAAGTAATTCTTTGAGGAACATGGCAAATTTCTGCAATCTGCTTCTTGAACATTTACTAACCATAAGCTTTCAGGATGGGGAGAAAACAAATGCCCTGCGCCCTTTCCCCTCCCCCACCCCCTTTCACATCTCTAGATGTTTTCAGGCAAACACATCAGAAATCACAGGACCACAATAATGTCAAAAGCAAAGAGAAAATATGCTGGATGGTTGCCAATTTACCGTTCAAGTTCCAAATTTGAGTTTTACAGGATGAAAAAAACTTTGCAGTAAGAAAGTTGAACACTCTTACAGAGGCAGCAATAACAGAACTTGTTTTATAATCCATTAAAAACCATCTTAGTAGCAACAAATTGCATCAAAATCTATTAAACATTCGCCATATTTATATGCTACTTTAGTGATGTATATTGTAAATCCTTTCTTTGTTTTCAAATGGCTATCACAATTATCTGACAGAAGAGGTGCAACAAATTGTGAGGAAGTCTTTACCATGTCCCCAAACAAATTTTGGAGGTTACAGTTACAAAGACAATTGGGCACAAAAATATCTAAATTGGCAAATTTGAAGACAATAATGATACAATTTTTGTGAGTCTGATTTGTTAAAATGTCTCAATCTGTCCAAAACTTTTAAATTTAGAATCAAAAGCCAGCTAATTAAAATAATTTCAAGTAAATTTTCAAAATTAGGCATCAAAATAATTTCAACAACTTTAAATTGATTTCTTCAAAGTATTGCCACTACCTGTCCAAAAACCATTCAATTTAAGTATCAAACATTGAATTGATATTTTATAAAGCCTGCCCATTAATTTCACAAAAATCTGCATTTACAAATTGAGCATAAAAAAAAATATATATAAAAATATTTTAATTGGTCTAGATCTGAAACTAATATGATGAGATATTTTTGTGAGTCTGATTTGTTGCAATATTGTCTCCACCTGTCCTAGGCCTTTGCAATTGTAAAAATTAAGCATCAAACTTTCAATTCATACTTTTCTGACTGGTTGGCTCTGTGGTAGAGCGTGCACCTTTTCTGACTGGTTGGCTCTGTGGTAGAGCGTGCACCTTTTCTGACTGGCTAGCTCTGTGGTAGAGCATCCACCTTTTCTGACTGGTTGGCTCTGTGGTGAAGCGTCCACTTTTTCTGACTGGTTGGCTCTGTGGTGAGCATCCACCTTTTCTGACTGGTTGGCTGTGGTGAGCGTCCACCTTTTCTGACTGGTTGGCTCTGTGGTAGAGCGTCCACCTTTTCTGACTGGTTGGCTCTGTGGTAGAGCGTCCACCTTTTCTGACTGGTTGGCTCTGTGGTAGAGCGTCCACCTTTTCTGACTGGTTGGCTCTGTGGTAGAGCGTCCACCTTTTCTGACTGGTTGGCTCTGTGGTAGAGCGTCCACCTTTTCTGACTGGTTGGCTCTGTGGTAGAGCGTCCACCTTCTGAGCCAGGAGGGTCGGGTCATCCAAAGACTGTAAAAATGGCACCTGCAGCTTCCTCGTCTGGAGCTCGACATTCAGAGGACAGATCAAGAAGGGTAATAATTCTATGTACATGTAGTTGGTGACTTGTTGTGATTGCACCGGGGCATTGTTGTGGTAGCACCGAGCATTGTACAGCAGTTGCACCGTGGCATTGTTATGGTTGCACCGGGGCATTGTTATGGTTGCACCAGGGAATTGTTGTGGTTGCACCAGGCATTGTTGTGATTGCACTGTGGCATTATTGTGGTTGCACCGGGGCATTGTTGTGGTTGCACCGGGCATTGTATAGCGGTTGCACTGTGGCATTGTTGTGATTGCACCGGGGCATTGTTGTGGTTGCACCAAGGCATTGTTATGGTTGCACCGGAACATTGTTATGGTTGCACCGGAACATTGTTGTGGTTGCCATGGGCATTGTAGTGGTTGCACTGTGGCATTGTTGTGGTTGCACCAGGGCATTGTGGTTGCACCGGGGCATTGTTATGGTTGCACCAAGGCATTGTTATGGTTGCACCGGGGCATTGTTGTGGTTGCACCGGGCATTGTAGTGGTTGCACTGTGGCATTGTTGTGGTTGCACCGGGGCATTGTTGTGGTTGCACCGAGGCATTGTTATGGTTGCACTGTGGCATTGTTATGGTTGCACCGGGGCATTGTTGTACTTGCACCGAGGCATTGTTGTGGTTGCACCCGGGCATTGTTGTGGTTGCACCGGGTATTGTAGCAGTTGCACGGGGCATTGTAGCGGTTGCACTGTTGTGGTTGCACCGGGGCATTGTTGTGGTTGCACCAGGGCATTGTTATGGTTGCACCAGGGCATTGTTATGGTTGCACCGGGGCATTGTTGTTTGCACCGGGGCATTGTTGTGGTTGCACCAGGGCATTACCCTGCCCCAGCATAGTCCCTGGGGACTTAAGTTTGTTTTCAATGTGTGTGGACAATTGAATGTTGTACATGTAAGCGCTATAGTACTTTATTGAATAGCGCATCTAAATGACATGAATTAATTTTTAATTAATCTTCATCTTCCGAGTTTGTGTCTTCCTCGTTCAAGAAACAAGCCCACTTGGAATTAGAGGATGCCAAATCAGACTTTTTTTGATCCAAACTTTGACCTTTATAGAAATGGAGATTCTTTGAATGACTCAGAGTCTTATTAACCATATCAAGTCTTTCTGCACAGTGGTCCAGTTTAGCCGGATTGAGTGCGTGAAAACTTTTATGAGCACTCTCTCCTACCTCTAATGGACTAGTCGAGGATTCTGTGAAGAATTCAGTATCATCAAATCCATTGGAGTATGATGCCGTATAAATCTCCCTCATGGAAGACGAATATGTTAATGGCTTTGTTAGGTTGTTTCTTCTTCTACTCGAATCACTACAAATAGTTGTCTCTTTCGTCCCGGTACTTTGATGAAAATTTGTTCCATCTATCACTCCATAGAAATTACTGTCACATCCAGAGATCTTTGAATGCTGCCTAAAATCTGATGTTTGTTGTCTTCTCTGTCCATTACTACAAAATGGATTGGTCCTCGGATTTCCTAAAAAATTGTCCTGCCTACGTGGAGACCTATCCCTTAGTTTGGAATTGTCTTCAAACATTGGCTCATCACAAGAACCTGCATTTTGTCTCCATGATGGTTTCTTTGTAAATACAGATGTACTCCCAGATGCTTGGTCATCCAAACACTCATTCTCTCTCTGTCAAGTAAAACATGATAGACGTATTAAAGGTATAATAATACTAGCAGGTTCTTATATCGCGCTTTCTTACCGTACTTAATGGGTACTCAAAGTGCTTTACAATACATACAGTACAGGCAGGCCAGAAAAAATATCAGGTTTCAGCAATTAAAACCACGGGAAAACTGGAATTCGTGGGAAACAAAATATGTTGGTTGAAAAAACAACACTTTTTTTTCTTAATTTATCAAGCAAGCAACAGTATATGTGGTAAATATGTGCTCTAAAAACGTCCTCTATGTAGAGTACTTGTGCAATGAATAGTGCATGAAATTGCGACAGGGAAACAAAAAGATGTATTTACTACAATAATATTATTTCTGTCAGTTTTGCGGGGAAAGATTTTTGACACCTTTATTCAGAACTGAGAAATTTTATAATCAATTCCATCTTCATACAGGTATAGATTTTTTAATCAGATGGTAGAGCAATAATTTCTGAGCAGAATTATGTTTTTCTAATGTCCAAGCAAAATTATGTGTTCAAAGTCCGAGCAGAATTATGTCTTTCTAAAGTCCGAGCAGGATTATCTTTCCAATGTCCGAGCACAATTATGTCTTTGTAAAGTCTTAGCAGAATTAATTCTTTTCAATGTCCAAGCACAATTATGTCTTTTTAAAGTCCGAGCAGAATTATGTCTTTCTAATGTCTGAGCAGAATTATGTCTTTCTAATGTCCGAGCAGAATTATGTCTTTCCAATGTCTGAGCAGAATTATGTCTTTCCAATGTCACTATATAGCACTTATATTTTATAACAAATCAAAGTTTGTAAACATTTTCAGTAAGTACAAAAATGAAGGTGCACAGTATGAAGAATACAATTGTGTTATGTATATCATTATATTTCTTTCCTAAATTTCAAATATCGAAAGTTGAACTGCTAAATCTGGGTCATGGTTATAATAATATTCACTACAGCCAACTTCTCTCAAAATATTTGAGGGAGGACTGAAAAATAATAATATAACATGAGCAATTTTCTAGTTGTACCATTTTGAGGTCACAAAATATTGTGCAATTCATGCTAATGAAATAACTAAGTTGTTAAATGCTCAAAATTGGTCATCTTTTAAGTGATTTTGATGAAACTTGTTGTGCTTTGCATGGTTTTCAGTATATTTTAAACCATGTAATGTTGTTGCTATTTGTACATATACCTTTATATGGACATGTACAATATCTAGTCTATACATTCATAAAAGAACTTTCAAATCTGAGCAGGTTATTACTGTAGTTATTCAATGGCCCTTCGAGTTTTCAATTTATGACTGAGAAGCTAAATTCCAAATCTTGATGTTGACTTTTAAATGATGAAAACATATGTTCTATTCTTGCTAGAAGTTGATCTGGGGTACGGTGGAATTTTTAAGATAAATATTACCTTTAAACAATGAATATTACCTTTGAAAACAAGACTAACGGGTACTACTCTCGCATCAAAACAATTTGTCCCAGGTACTGCGCAATAATGATCCCCCCTCCCCCTAAAACTTTCACAGGGGGTTATTCTAATCAAGAAGAGGATACCACTCTATCTCCCTGATTAATGTTACCACTGTCAGGTAGCCTGATCAGTGAGTTCTTCTTCCCTTGCATGCCTCATGCACCTCGCTCCTCATCCAGCCTTTAGGAGAAGTGGACAATGGCTGATTGGTACTCACAGTCAATCGAATGAGGACGTTAAATGTCGGCCCTTATGACAGGAGTCACCCCTACCTGGTTCTCTGTACCTGATTCAAAAAGAGATACGTAAAAACATGATGTTCATTCACTACCCATGCTGGCCCAGTCCTGTTCGCTGACTCGTCTGACAGCCAAACATGGTGTTCATTCACTTCCCATGCTGGCCTAGTCCTGTTTGCTGACTCGTCTGACAGCCAAACATGATGTTCATTCACTACCCATGCTGGCTCAGTCCTGTTCGCTGACTCGTCTAACAGCCAAACATGGTGTTCATTCACTTCCCATGCTGGCCCAGTCCTGTTCGCTGACTTGTCTGACAGCCAAACATGGTTTTCATTCACATCCCATGCTGGCCTAGTCCTGTTTGCTGACTCGTCTAACAGCCAAACATGGTGTTCATTCACTTCCCATGCTGGCCCAGTCCTGTTCGCTGACTTGTCTGACAGCCAAACATGGTGTTCATTCACTTCCCATGCTGGCCCAGTCCTGCTCCCAGACTCGTCTGACAGCCAAACATGGTGTTCATTTACTTCCCATGCTGGCCCAGTCCTGTTCGCTGACTTGTCTAACAGCCAAACATGGTGTTCATTCACTTCCCATGCTGGCCCAGTCTTGTTCGCTGACTCGTCTGACAGCCTAACATGGTGTTCATTCACTTCCCATGCTGGCCCAGTCCTGTTCGCTGACTCGTCTGACAGCCAAACATGGTGTTCATTCACTTCCCATGCTGGCCCAGTCCTGCTCCCAGACTCGTCTGACAGCCAAACATGGTGTTCATTCACTTCCCATGCTGGCCCAGTCTTGTTCGCTGACTCGTCTAACAGCCAAACATGGTGTTCATTCACTTCCCATGCTGGCCCAGTCCTGTTCGCTGACTCGTCTGACAGCCTAACATGGTGTTCATTCACTTCCCATGCTGGCCCAGTCCTGTTCGCTGACTCGTCTGGCAGCCAAACATGGGTGTTCATTCACTTCCCATGCTGGCCCAGTCCTGTTCTCTGACTCGTCTGGCAGCCAGAGAACTTGACTGGTGGTGCTGAGGTATTCATATAATGAAGTGGTATAAACATATATTGTATATATGTATGTAACAGGGTACTAGGTATGGTGAGCGGCGCCGGGCGGGCCCACCAAGGAATTGCGGCCCTCACAATTCCTACCTGGCACTCAGCTATAATATTTGACTTTTCAACCCGGCACTCAAAAGTCAATTTGGTTGAATAAGTGTTTGAATAGATCTCCTTTTAATCTCGCTCTATTAATGTCATCTGCTAATCTACACACATAATATACATTACGCACAATAAATTCTGATCAAAACAACTGAACTATATAGGAATTTTAACGCAATTGAACTTACATATTAGTATAAAATCACCCATACATGACACATATTCACATGCACACACTTCACATTTTAATCCTTTTAAAAGTTTGGGAAAATGCACAACAATGGGAAATCAAATTATAGAGTTTCTGGCATATGTTTGTAATTTTTTGTTGTTTTTGTTTTGGGGGGGGGGGGCCTGACAGTTGATTATTCATTGAAATTTCTAGTCTCATTGTACATAAAATATTTCATAAATTCTGCTAGCATTCTAATAAAAAAGATAGTAAAGAACATTTTCATTGACAATTTGTCAATAGAAGTGGATTTAATTTGAACAGTTCTTCATGGGAGGTAAGAGGGTGGGGAGGAGGGGGGTCTAGGATATCACCCTGAGCACGCCACTGATTGTCACTAGAGCCCGGCACTCAAAGTCTGGTACATAACTATTCAAATACTTACATTAGAAAACCGCCTTTTGTACTGGAACTTCCCTCCTCTGTATGGTCTACGTCCCCTCTCCGGCCTCTCCATCACAACAAACCCTGATCCATGCTTCGTTTCAGGTTCTTCTCCCAATTGAGGTTCGTCTGTCTCTGTGAGAAATTCACTCCATTTAGAAATTTCTTGAAATGTTTGCGATGGTTCTGAACATGGCTGCCAAAACAAGACACAAAATTGAAATCTCTAGAATAAGTGTTTTCATCCTAAAGGATTAGTTCAGTCCATCTTATATGAAAGAGGACTTCAAAAGAAACACAATGGTGAAGAAAGCATTTAAAAATCTGATTCCCTTAAAGAGATATTAAAGGATTAGTTCAGGGGTCAAGCAAGTTCATCTTATATGAGAGAGGACTTCACAAGAAACAAAATAGTGAAAAAAGCATTCAAAAATCATATTCCCTTAAGGAGATATCTTAGTTTGAAGCATGGTACCATTTGTGTAAAAACGACAGAAATCAGACTAGTTGTGATGTCATAGCCTGTTTCCTCAAAGCCTTTATGTATTCTATCATATTTTGTCCTGCGATTTTGTGGCCCAAATGCCATGGGATATGTGAAAAAAGTATTAAAACTGAATCTAGGGAGGGTATTTATAATATACCACCTGAAGGAAGTGTGAGAAAAATAGTTTAAATAGTGAAACCAGACATCAATGATGTTAAAGCTCAACCCATAACAATGCAAAAAGAATTGATTGCTTTTATTGATTTTTTTGTTGTCATATCTGATATTTTGATGTTTTTTAAGTTTTATTTGAAGTCGATACCATTTTTGGGCAATTATTCATCATGTTAAAAATCCAAGAGTTCCAACTTTCCTGTATGAGTTGTATTCAGTTTGAATATTATTATTATTATCATATATTATATATTCCATACAAATTCAAAACATTTGTAAAACGAAAAAGTTACAAAGCACATACATATACATATTAAAACACAGCAGAAAATAAAAGAATATGAATAAACAAATAAGGAGAAAAATTAAAGATAAAAGGTTTAAAACAGTAATTCTAACTCTCCTGTCTGTAAATAAATTGCCACACGGTAAATGAATGAATTTTTGTAGACGTTTATTCTGTATTTTGGCAATATGTTAGGGTTTCGAAGGTTTTTGTTTGAACGTACTAGATGACTTTGTAATGTATTGTGTAAAGGATGGTTTTGTTCTTTGTTGATTTTTGTCGCCATTGCAATGAGTTCCGATTTCGCCCTGTCATTTAAAATTCCAATAAGCATGGGATGATGTAGGTTAAGAATCTTTGAAGTATACGTTAAAAATTTCCTGATTCTGTCTTTATCTTTCTGTAAAATTAAATGATACCAAACGGGTACAGCATAAAGAACCTGTAATAAAATAACTGATTTAAAAAGATTAACTCTAGCATTAAGATTACAAAAAGATCAAATGTATGATAAACTCGAAACAATATAGTAAACTTTACTTAAAGTTTTGGACACATGATGGGAAAAAGTCAGTTTATCATCAATACATACACCAAGATAATCAGTTTTTACGCATTTTGTAACCTCTGAACCTTGAATAAATATGTTGTCTGATTTTGATTTCAAAAGCCCTGTATGTTTGACGTTTTTGTTTACAAAGCACATTTCCTTTGATTTTTTGGGGGGTTCAGCAACAAGTTCTTTTCATTACATTTTGACACAGACTCATCAACAAATGACTGGTACTCTACTTGATCCTCATTTACGGAATTTTTAACAATCTTACATGAAATAGCAGTATCATCGGCATACTTTATCACACAAATATTTTTGTTTGATCTTATTTCATCGGTATAGATGGTAAAAAGTGCAGCATATAGAGGGCCTCCCTGTGGTACACCTACATTTATTTCAGATTGTTCTGACAAACCTTTGTCCAGAACAAAGGTTTGTTTGGGTTTAATGGCACCTTAACAGTCAGGTCAGGCACAACTGCAGAATACCCTGCGTTTTTTAATGTTACTCTGTAGCAGGGCTACAGGACTATGCACTGATAACCTCATAGCCTGTGCCTTAAACATTTACCAAGTTTTCCGACTTCAATTAAACATCCACCACGTAGCGCGTAGCCTATCCAAAACTCAAAAGGACACCTATGACTATGTAGCTCATATCCTATGACAATGTAGCGCATATCCTATGACTATGTAGCTCAGATCCTATGACTATGTAGCTCATATCCTATGACTATGTAGCTCATATACTATGACTATGTAGCTCATATCCTATGACAATGTAGCTCATATCCTATGACTATGTAGCTCATATCCTATGACTGTGTAGCTCATATCCTATGACTATGTAGCTTATATACTATGACTATGTAGCTCATATACTATGACTATGTAGCTCATATACTATGACTATGTAGCTAATATCCTATGACTATGTAGCTCATATACTATGACTATGTAGCTCATATCCTATGACTATACTATGTAGCTCATATCCTATGACTATGTAGCTCATATCCTATGACTATGTAGCTCATATCCTATGACTATGTAGCTCATATCCTATGACTATGTAGCTCATATCCTATGACTATGTAGCTTATATCCTATGACTATGTAGCTCATATCCTATAACTATGTAGCTCATATCCTATGACTATGTAGCTCATATCCTATGACTATGTAGCTCATATCCTATGACTATGTAGCTCATATCCTATGACTATGTAGCTTATATACTATGACTATGTAGCTCATATACTATGACTATGTAGCTCATATACTATGACTATTTAGCTCATATCCTATGACTATGTAGCTCATATACTATGACTATGTAGCTCATATCCTATGACTATGTAGCTCATATCCTATGACTATGTAGCTCATATCCTATGACTATGTAGCTCATATCCTATGACTATGTAGCTCATATCCTATGACTATGTAGCTCATATCCTATGACTATGTAGCTCATATCCTATGACTATGTAGCTCATATCATATGACTATGTAGCTCATATCCTATGTAGCTCATATACTATAACTATGTAGCTCATATCCTATGACTATGTAGCTCATATACTATGACTATGTAGCTCATATCCTATGACTATACTATGTAGCTCATATCCTATGACTATGTAGCTCATATCCTATGACTATGTAGCTCATATCCTATGACTATGTAGCTCATATCCTATGACTATGTAGCTCATATATTATGAATATGTGTCACTCTTAAATTAAGTCAGAGAGTAAAGGGACCTCGTAGCTTATGCCCAAAACATTCCCAAGTCTTCAGACTTTAATTAAAACCTCTAGCACTTAGCACATAGCCCTATTCAAAAGGACACCCACCTATGCAGCTCGTAGCCCATTCCAAGAGGACTTGGACACAAACAAATGGGTCTTCGTACTAGCCCACATCATGCAACTTACTTTGTATTCAAGACTTAAAAATACAAGTACTTAGAAGAAAAAAACTTAGAAAACACAAGGAAAACAATTTAAAAAAAACTTAGGCATATTCTTGACAGACTGTGTAGCCTCTTTAATTTCAGGGTATACAGTACTTCTGGAATAGCGGGGTATTCTGGAGTTATCCCGTCAGGTCATATGTACCAAACGAGGTTAGTTATGAATGACTGCGAGATTGGTTCTCACTAATGACTTAGTTTTGTGGTGGGTGCAATGAGGTTCACTTCATAGCAATGTCTAAATTATTATGCTTCCAACAAAAGCTATGTGACATTCAGTGCATGGTGCCATTTGTCTCGCTCGATTACTGACGTTGGCGAGGTCAAAGGTCAATTCCACCACAACGTATGGTTAGAAAATACATTTAGTAAACATAACAACATTTCTAACATTTAGTAGCAGCCTTGGGATATCCCATTGAATACTACCCGGCGAGGATTCTTCCTCCTGTCAACAAACACTGTAAACAAGTTTGGAAACAAACTTCTATTTCTGGCAATCTACTGCCCATACGACACATCAATAACAACTCCTGGCTTACACAATGCCACGTGCGTTCACCAACCCAACAAAACTTTATCCTTAGATAGTGCATTTAAGTTTACAATTCTAACCCGTGTGATAGATAGTGCATATAAGTATAATATTCTACGCGATGCAATGTAGCACAATTAGATTTAATGACAATTGAGACTTACTGTACAACAAGCAAAAATGTTCAAACAACAGCTTCACATGTTATCTTCTAGGTTATGTCATGACCTACAGTGTATTAAAAACTCATACTCCAATTCGATACGATATAATACAGCATGACCTAAATAAGATTCAAGAATTTGCATATTCATAGAAGATTTCTGATTGGAAAATACTGCGATACGATTAACAACAAGGCACATGTCCGTACATGTAACTAATAGACACGCGCCTGTATGGAGGACCTCCATACCAATATCACAGCCCGGCGCAGTACCGGTACAAAACGTGAATCAAATAGGATACTATCTACAGCTTAAAGAACTATTTTTAGCACCATTACGTATTGAAATCTGACGCTTTTGTAGACAAAAATTGTACCTTTCGGGAGCTTTGATTAAAAAAATACACTGTACCTGGAATCATGGAATATCTCTTATTTAAAATACAAGTTTTATGAAGCATTCAAAAATCACGCTTGAGCCAGAATCTCAAGAGCAAAACTGTTCAAACCTAGGAGATGCAGTTTAACACAAACCTTTGTACAGGCACATAGGGGAGCTCACGTATGATTTGGTAAGCTCCACCCATTACACGTTTAATGGGTGAAGCTAAAAATTAAATCCTCTTTCATACGAGATACATTCTCTTAACCACTGAACTAATCCTTTAATCAATGTAAATAGTAGTGGAGAAACATTTAACATACTTCATCATAGTGTCCCGGATCAAAATCTTCATTCCATTCACCTCCCTGAACCTCAGTTTCAGAATTGTAGATTTTGTCCTCAGCTTCTGCATCCAGCTTACCGCAAGTCATGTTCATAGATTGCACCAACTTACGGCAATCAGCACCTGACCCCTTGCCATAGACCTACAGAGAAATCAGGTCCAACATGATGAAGAAAATAATAATATGCAAGGGTAACAATGACAAATGAGGTACGGTGTAATCCTTATGCAAGGGTAGCAATGACAAATGAGGTACAGTTTTAAGTGTAATCTTTATGCAAGGGTAACAATGACAAATGAGGTACGGTTTTAAGTGTAATCTTTATGCAAGGGTAACAATGACAAATGAGGTCAGTTTTAAGTGTAATCTTTATGCAAGGGAAACAATGACAAATGAGGTCGGTTTTAAGAGTAACCTTTCAAGAAAGGATGATAATGTCTGAGATAAAGTTGGTTGGTAGGTTCATATAGGAAAAGATCTGTAGCAAAGTTATTTTACTTTTCTGATTGAAAAATTATGCATAGATGATAAATAAACAAAACCAGACATCGCAAATGATACAAAACCCATAGCCGCTAATAACACACCTTCCATCCTCTGTCCCACATGCCATCCCATCCTACATCCCACCCTATTGGAAATCAAACATTAAATCCAGATGTCTTTCCACCACATGATCATTATGTCATCACACCTATAATCAAGATGACATCCCACTACATACCATCCCTCCTTGTACCACATGACTTCCCTGTGCCACATGTCATCCCACCCTGTGCCACATGTCATCCCTCCCTGTACCACATGTCATCCCTACCTGTACCACATGTCATCCCACCCTGTGCCACAGGCCATCCCACCCTGTGCCACATGTCATCCCTCCCTGTACCACATGCCATCCCTCCCTGTAGTACATGACTTCCCTCGCTGCAGTACATGACTTCCCTCGCTGCAGTACATGACTTCCTCCCTCTACCACATGTCATCCCTCCCTCTACCACATGTCATCCCTCCCAGTAGTACATGACTTCCCTCCCTGTACCACATGTCATCCCACCATGTGCCACAGGCCATCCCACCCTGTGCCACATGCCATCCCACCCTGTGCCACATCCAAGTAGCATATAAGCACTCTCTAGAGCGCATAACTCCGTCAGTTGCAATTCCTACATGCCTAGAATAATTTTAGAGT
This sequence comes from Chiridota heheva, assembly GCA_020152595.1. Classification (NCBI taxonomy): domain Eukaryota; kingdom Metazoa; phylum Echinodermata; class Holothuroidea; order Apodida; family Chiridotidae; genus Chiridota; species Chiridota heheva. Next base: position 630,089 of record JAIGNY010001533.1, read on the forward strand.
TCATTTGATCCCCATACCCAATATAATCTACCTCAGAAATCCTAGGCCCACCAAGATTCATCCCCAATAAACATTTGCAATCTGAACACTTGGAAGATTATCTTTTGACTGGATTTCTTCCAAGGCCATACCATTGTTTTCAGTTTTATTTGGGTGAAGCATCATTGTTTGAGCTCTATTCAGCCAGGATTCACATTCCATCATTTTCTATTCATCGCAGAAACCAATTGTTTTATTTTCATTGATTCCAGAGAACACTTGATGTAAGTCTCTTAGAGTCCAAAAAATTGATTGTTTTGATTTTCATTCAGAGCGCAAAGTCATTGTTCAGCACATTCCATTGGAAAGTTTCAACTTACTTGACAACTTAGTCTTGACAGATCTCATCTTGAAACATCCCCACCCCTTAATTTCTGCCCTTCCCCAGTTCCAATTAATCCCAAATTGTATTAACTTTTTCCTGAAACAGTAACAAAACCACACACCATATTTAATCAAAATTCATTCATTAGTTCTTAAGATATCATGACAGACAAACTCACCATAAATTATCCCCACCCCTCCATTTGCACCCTTCTCCCATTCCAACATATTCTAATTACTTCTTCCTTAAGCAATAACAAAACCACACAGCAAATTTAAAACAAATCCAATTATCAGTTCTTGAGATAATTATAATATTAATAACTAGATCTGTAAATACCGTCATGGTTCGCATGCCCATGTAAATTGACACCCATATCATACGACCCGGCCAATTATGAAAATGGCATCTCACACTAAGCCCCACATGGCATCTCATGTCCCACATGGCATCCCACCCCATGTTCCACATGACATCCCATCCATTCCTTGTCCCACATAGCATTCCACCATATCTCCCACATGGCATCCCACCCCTTGTTCCATGACATCCCATCCCATTCCTTGTCCCACATGGCATTCCACCATATGTCCCACATGGCAACTCATCCTATGACCCAAAAGGCATCCCACCACATGTCCCACATGGATCCCATCCCATGTGCCAATTGATATCCCACCCCATGTCCCACATGACATCCCATCCCATGCCTTGTCCCACATTGCATTTCACCATATCTCCATTCACCTACCATTCCCATACAATCCCTCATTCACCTACTATCCTCCATTCATAAACCACCCGCTACAGTACCATTCACCAACAGCACCGGCCACCATACAGTATGTCTCACATGGCATTTCCATTCACCTACATCCCTCATTCACCTACCATCCTCCTTTCATAAACCACCCGCTACAGTACCATTCACCTACAGCACTGGCCAACTACAGTACCATCCCCCATTCACCTACCATCCCCTGAGCAATCACCTACCATCCTCTTGGCAAACACCTACTGTACCATCCCCTGGGCAAACATCTACTATCCCCTGGGCATATACCTACCATCCCCTGCATATACCTACCATTCCCTCGGCATACACCTACCACCTCCACCCACCTTTTACCACTCATTTATCTACTAAATATAACCGTCACTCACTCCATTGCACCACAAATCCTTCCCTTAAGTTACATGAACAGAAAAAACATTAACCCATTGGAACCAAATGTAAACCTGAAACTTGATATAAAAACAACTTAATTCCCTTTATAAACCAGTCTCCCAGATAGTGCTGATCTATTTATGAAATCAGAATGCAATTTCATTGCAGATTATTTGGAACTCATTGTTTATATTTCTAGAGCAGTCAGGCTCTAGTTTTTGACTTTCTTTTAACCCTGAACAAATATTTTACAAAGTTGGAGTTTCCCATGGTTCTGAATAAAGGCACTGTTGAAAATCTTCCACGAAAAATTATCACAGACATAATATTAATTAATGCACATGTAGTATCATCTTTATATGCTGCCCTCTTTTAGGATTTAATGTACTATTCATCACAAAAATACTGTACATGGAGGACATTTATAAAGCACATATTCACCACATACATGTACTGTATACTCAACATTATTTATCAAAAAACTTTTAAAAAATGTTCTCCCTATGAATTATTGTTTTTCCCATGTTGATATATTTTTTTCCAGGTCTGATATTTTAATTGCTATTCAATCATGTCAGGATGCATTTGTTGTAAGTTCTTTGGAGGAATGAGTCTCCTTTATATAATGTTTTTCTTCAAACCAACCGCAAAAATAGTTTCATTTCCAGTACTGTAGCTGAAGAATGCATGCAGTCGGACGGAAGGACAATGCATATGAACGGACGAACAGTAAAGATGCTACAGTATGACCCCTCTTCACCAACTTCATTGGTGAGGGCATAATCTAAAGTTGTAGGTCTTAGGATGTACATAGGCTACAGTACCTTTTTCTGAATGATTATTAAAGCTTTTGTTCTTTTTGCCCATCTGGATTTGAAGGACCTTTTTGTTCTTTCTAGATGTTCAGTGTCTTGTGTTGTAGTGATTTGGTACTGTACTTCCCTCAAGGGCTGCATTGTTTTCATGTTGCGTGTAGCTATTGTTCTACATCTTTGTTTTCCAGGCTCAGTTGAATTCTGTGTGTTGTGGAATGTTTTGATTAGTTCTTAGTCCTTTGCTGTTTATTCAGTTTGTGGGTACATGCACATGTGCATTCTTATCTCATTTCTGACTGCAGCAGAATAGGGAGAACATATCCTGTCTTTAAGCTAACCAGTTTTCCAGCTACTGTATTGCTTTACTTTATCTACTGTAAGTGCCTTTATATTCCCTAAGTTCCTTTACTTCAACTTAGTACTTTTGCCTTACCAGCTAGATCATGTACCGTTACTTTCTCTGAGTATCTTTAATATGTACTTACATGTATGGTTGTCATGTCTTTATTATACCATGTACGTTTACATTGTGTCTATTACCTTTGCTTATATAACAGTATACACTGTATGTACATCAATCATATGTACCATACATTATCTACAGTATCAACGCATTGTGTGTGTTAAAGAAACGCACCTACTGTACTTGGTATACGTTACTTATCGCATTCATTAGGTGCCATGGTTTGGCTACGGCATTACTGCCTACTGTATAGCCAATGCATATTAGTACCTAATTATTCACTGGGTCTTTTCTGCCCAGCACATGAGCATCACCTGCTCTGCTGACCATGCAGTAGCCTTTTCTACTCATTCACTCATTTGGTCTATCAACCAAACAGCAACACATTCCTAATGCACTTAACAGTTGTATGACTCACCCCTACTACCCCCGACAAAATCAGTCATTGACATACGGTATGAAATAGTGACTCACATGTGCACCATTGTACCAAATTGTCACTCACCAGATTGACTCTGGGGTGGGTCAAATTACTTCAGACCCATTGACTTTGTACAGAAGTGATTGATTTGGGGTAAGTCATTTCACGAAAAATGATATGTGCAGGGATTTGAGCCGTAATTTTAATGTTTTTTACGTACAAAATGTTCTTCTAGCTCAATTCATTAGTAACTTAGTTTGAAAGATACTTTAAAGTTTTAAGATGCTAATGAAATCAAAATCATAAGCTCTATTGTACTTTTGTCACTTTTGAGAAGGGTTTTTATTTCATGGTTGTTATTGGTTGTTGTCTGGGTGATTTCCAACGTTACAAGTGTATTGTCTCACTCAGTAGGCCTATTGCAAGTATTGCCTTGCAAGTATTGCCTTGCAAGTATTGCCTTGCAAGTATTGCCTTGCAAGTATTGCCTTGCAAGTATTGCCTTGCAAGTATTGCCTTGCAAGTATTGCCTTGCAAGTATTGCCTTGCAAGTATTGCCTTGCAAGTATGGCCTTGCAAGTATGGCCTTGCAAGTATGGCCTTGCAAGTATGGCCTTGCAAGTATGGCCTTGCAAGTATGGCCTTGCAAGTATGGCCTTGCAAGTATGGCCTTGCAAGTATGGCCTTGCAAGTATGGCCTTGCAAGTATGGCCTTGCAAGTATGGCCTTGCAAGTATGGCCTTGCAAGTATGGCCTTGCAAGTATGGCCTTGCAAGCATGGCCTTGCAAGTATGGCCCAAGTATGGCCTTGCAAGTATGGCCTTGCAAGTATGGCCTTGCAAGTATGGCCTTGCAAGTATGGCCTTGCAGCATGGCCTTGCAAGTATGGCCTTGCAAGCATGGCCTGCAAGCATGGCCTTGCAAGCATGGCCTTGCAAGTATGGCCTGCAAGTATGGCCTTGCAAGTATGGCCTTGCAAGTATGGCCTTGGCAAGTATGGCCTTGCAAGTATGGCCTTGCAAGTATGGCCTTGCAAGTATGGCCTGCAAGCATGGCCTTGCAAGTATGGCCATGGCCTTGCAAGCATGGCCTGCAAGCATGGCCTTGCAAGCATGGCCTTGCAAGCATGGCCTGCAAGCATGGCCTGCAAGCATGGCCTTGCAAGCATGGCCTTACAAGCATGGCCTTGCAAGGGCATGGCCTTGCAAGCATGGCCTTGCAAGCATGGCCTTGCAAGCATGGCCTTGCAAGTATGGCCTTGCAAGTATGGCCTTGCAAGTATGGCCTTGCAAGTATGGCCTTGCAAGTATGGCCTTGCAAGTATGGCCTTGCAAGCATGGCCTTGCAAGTATGGCCTTGCAAGTATGGCCTTGCAAGCATGGCCTTGCAAGTATGGCCTTGCAAGTATGGCCTTACAAGTATGGCCTTGCAAGTATGGCCTTTAAGTATTGCCTTAAGCATGGCCTTGCAAGTATGGCCTTGCAAGTATGGCCTTGCAAGTATGGCCTTGCAAGTATGGCCTTGCAAGTATGGCCTTGCAAGTATGGCCTTGCAAGTATGGCCTTGCAAGTAGGGCCTTGCAAGTAGGGCCTTGCAAGTAGGGCCTTGCAAGTAGGGCCTTGCAAGTAGGGCCTTGCAAGTAGGGCCTTGCAAGTAGGGCCTTGCAAGTAGGGCCTTGCAAGTAGGGCCTTGCAAGTAGGGCCTTGCAAGTAGTGCCTTGCAAGTAGTGCCTTGCAAGTAGTGCCTTGCAAGTAGTGCCTTGCAAGTAGTGCCTTGCAAGTAGTGCCTTGCAAGTAGTGCCTTGCAAGTAGTGCCTTGCAAGTTTGTTTGTTTGTTTGATGAGGTCTTAATGGCACCACGACAACGAAGGTCAAATTGTGCCTGAGAGGTCAGATCAGTTTAGAGGTAGTAAGGAAAGAGACCAGGGGAAGAATGAGAGAAATTCAAGAACAAAAGCCAGAAAGCTGTGATCGAGAGAGGAGGTGCATGGGTAAAACTAAAAACAAAGTAGAGAGGGGGTGGAAGAGGAGAATTAAATATGGTTGTAGAGGGATGCATGCTGAAGGAAGGAGACTATTTTATCTGGAGGATTTTTTTGGAAGAACTCAGCAATTGAGTTGTGGGGAGCGAGAGAAGCTCTGGGAAGGTTGTACAGGGGGCAAGCAAGGAGAACGTGTTGGATTGTGAGGATGCAGTGGCAATTGTTACAGAGGGGTTGGGGAACCAATAAGGAGGTGGGAGGAGTGAGGTGGGTGTGACCAATTCTAAGACGGGTAATATGAACGTTGTCGATACGAGAAAGGTTGTTGATGGTGGATTTGATCGGGATTGTTGGCTGGATAACATGGAGTTTGTTATCAATTTGGAAGTTCCATAAGGTTTGCCAGCGGTCACGAACAAGAGAAGCGATAAGCGGTTTGATGTCAGAGAGGGTTTTGGGAAAAGGGGAAGGGAGGAGGTTAAGGGCAAGCTTAGCGGCTGTATCAGCCCTGTCATTGCCAGGGATTGCAAGTAGTGCCTTGCAAGTAGTGCCTTGCAAGTAGTGCCTTGCAAGTAGTGCCTTGCAAGTAGTGCCTTGCAAGTAGTGCCTTGCAAGTAGTGCCTTGCAAGTAGTGCCTTGCAAGTAGTGCCTTGCAAGTAGTGCCTTGCAAGTAGTGCCTTGCAAGTAGTGCCTTGCAAGTAGTGCCTTGCAAGTAGTGCCTTGCAAGTAGTGCCTTGCAAGTAGTGCCTTGCAAGTAGTGCCTTGCAAGTAGTGCCCTGCAAGTAGTGCCCTGCAAGTAGTGCCCTGCAAGTAGTGCCCTGCAAGTAGTGCCCTGCAAGTAGTGCCCTGCAAGTAGTGCCCTGCAAGTAGGCTTGGGCGATATATCGATATTTCGATATATTTCGATATTGACCTATATCGATATGGCCGATATTGAGTTCAAGGGGCGTATCGACATATCGATATTATGTTTTTCAATAATACACAATACATGAACTATTACAAAACTAAACATGACTATCAAACATCCAAGTATTTTTTATTAAGCAGCCACAAAAAGTTAATAAATTTCATTTATATCGAAGTTTCAGGCCGTCAGTTATGATAAAACTTTAATAAAACATTAATATTGTGATAACAATTACCCAAAAATCCTTCCATGAACAAAAAACCTCGCGGGGTACAGAGGCATTGCGCAATACTTCAACTTTATACTTGATGGCTTACGATGTTTCAGACAACAAAAGTCATAAGATGTTGAATCCTTAAACATCGTGTTAAATTTCCTCAAAAGGAATACTGAATCTGAATTTTTAAATCAAACAGTCATTAATTGACAAATTACTGACAAAATTATGAGGTTTTTCTCACTATTTTGTTCGTTCAGAAAGTCTAAAGTAAAAGTGACAAACTGGTCTTGCCAGATCGATCAGATAATGTACAGTGCAGTAACTACATACACACACAGTATCACTACTGTACAGTACTATGTACACACATACCATCTACCACTGTTTCTTCTTAGTGACAACACTCGTGCGATGATAGAAGCAGACTAGAAATTCAATAATATGCATCATATATGGACTTCTGAATTTCTAGAAGTCCATATAATGCTACCAAAATAATGCCTCTTTAGTACAACTTTCATAAGAAGTAAGTGAGTTATAAAATTTTAAGAAGAATTGGAGCCGATTTTTGTAAGGCATACAGTGTAAGCCTTATACCAGTTCCACAATTTTTTTTTTTTAAGAATATGCCGAGGCCTAAACTTTTTCAAAGTTTCTGTGATTGATCTTTTGAGATAGAAACCATGTAAAGAACATTTTTAAACATAATGGGTGTTTATTTGAAGATCATATGTATATATTTTGCAGTGATTTCTGTTAATTTGTACAAAAAGTTTTACTTGACATTTTTTAAACCGAGACGAGATTACCTTGCCCAAAATAGTACATACAGCTTACGTATGACGTCCTATAATTTGCATATCGATATTTCGATATTATCGATATTTTTCAGGCGATATATCGATATTGCATTATGTTCAATATCGCCCAAGCCTACCTGCAAGTAGTGCCCTGCAAGTAGTGCCCTGCAAGTAGTGCCCTGCAAGTAGTGCCCTGCAAGTAGTGCCCTGCAAGTAGTGCCCTGCAAGTAGTGCCCTGCAAGTAGTGCCCTGCAAGTAGTGCCCTGCAAGTAGTGCCCTGCAAGTAGTGCCCTGCAAGTAGTGCCCTGCAAGTAGTGCCCTGCAAGTAGTGCCCTGCAAGTAGTGCCCTGCAAGTAGTGCCCTGCAAGTAGTGCCCTGCAAGTAGTGCCCTGCAAGTAGTGCCCTGCAAGTAGTGCCCTGCAAGTAGTGCCCTGCAAGTAGTGCCCTGCAAGTAGTGCCCTGCAAGTAGTGCCCTGCAAGTAGTGCCCTGCAAGTAGTGCCTTGCAAGTAGTGCCTTGCAAGGCCTACTGAGAGGTGTTTATATCTGAGGAAAGTAGGGGGGGGAGAGGGTATTTGGACTTGGGAAATCTGGAAGGTATTTGGACTTGGGAAATCCTGGGGTCTAGAAAATCAGTTCCTCAACCGAGGGTGTGGATAATTTCTGAAAGTGCTCATTCAGCATTGTCACAACCCACGTAGGATACATGTATTTTATCATTGGGACATTTGTTTTGTCCGTTAGGCCGTAAACGACAGTAATCAGTGAACGTCAACCAACAAGTAAAAGGCCTGGAATCGGGTATATGACGAATAACAAGGTTTAGGGCCTAGGCCTACACTAACGTTCTGACGTAACACTTAGACTAGGCTTACCTTCTTCAAGCTCTGCTTTTCTCCACACATTTTGCAGACCCATTTGGGTTTCTTTTTTCTGTTGAACTTGAAAGATGTTGCAAGAAAAGCATCGCACAACCTCAAATTCCTGTGGCATTCTCGTTCTAGGCCTAACGTTAGGCTAACTGAAGAAATCAACAGATGAAACTAACGTTAAAAATACTTTCAAAGAAATTAAATCTGAAACTTTGTCTAAGCATCGACCACTAGGTGACAATCAGAAAAGATCAAAATCAGTGCAGCCAGTCAGCTCTCTCCACCCGGCTGATCGGTTGGCAGCAACTGCAGCTTGACAGCTCAGCAGCTCAGCTTTAAAATTTCGCACCAAAATCTCGATGGCCTACTTCCTGTTTCTATGATTGCGCAATTACTAGGCAAACTTGTTAAGGAAACTAATTGGCCAATAAAATTAACTAAAGAAAACTTTAGCCAATGATATCGCTTCTAATAGGCTATACAAATTATGACGTCATTGAGGACTGTGGTAGTAAACAATACATGTCTTCGGAGATTATCTCAGGCATACTGGCCTAAGCATGCAGAAAAGAGTTGGCGAATGACGACACAAAAAATACCAACTCCAATTTCCAAGCAGCAAACACCTTCCGTTTTTTTTTTTCAGAGAGGGATGTGACGATTTCGCGATGAATAGTGGCTCACAACAGCAAGACTCACGAACTGTAAGAACACTAAGTAATGTAGCAATAGCATTACTGTTTTTAATTTCAGCCTAACGTAACATTAGTACACTAGGCTTAGGGCCTAGTAGTACTTAGTGAGATAAACATCTCACTCATACTTAGTATGCCCTACATGCTACACACTACTTGCAATACTAAGTGAGACAACTCAACACAAACTTCCATTGGGATTTTCATTTTGACCTATCATACGATCAACACTTTTAGAAATTATGATGGCAAAACCATTAGAAATAGAACTGACGAGCTACCAGCTTGATGACAATTATATTGTAAGCTTAATACATACATTTATATCTTCTTATATACAACAAAAAGGAATGAAATTGAATGATTTTCGTAGCTAATCGTTTACCTTGACAACTTTGTCCGTCTGACTCGTGACGGGGTACAAAAGTAACGCACAGCTCAAGCAAGATTACGCTGGCGAGTGTTAGTTTTCATATATTCGCACTTACAATCTTCTTCGAGAGACAACAAGTCACCAGCGCGAGAAAAAGTTTATATAACATATTACGATGGAGGAGCATGTTTGATATGCAAGAAAAGTGGCAAAAAGATATGTGGGAAAAGAATTTAGGCCTATACAACTAAAAGAAAGTCTAGCTTAGTCAATAATTGTTCTTTAGGCAGTTATTGAATATTTGTTTTGATGAATTTCATTTCCATGTCGTGATGTTCAATACATAAGTGTAGGAACGGGGAGGGCAGAGGAACGGTGCCCTACACACAAATGAATAAAGTGCCCCTGTTGAAAATGAAAAGTTCACCTCAATTACAAGGAGGGGGGTGGCCTTCCTTTCAATTTCCCTCTCAAATCCCGCCTGTGTACATGAACAAGGGTAATCGATATGGTTAATATTCTCGTTTACATTCACCATGTGTTATATGTTACGTATTGTTGTCAGATCTCGTTTATACTTTCAACATCCAAGCTTTGTTATTATTGGTACGCACGCTAATTGTACGATTTAGTGGTGACGCCCGCGGATTCTTTTGACGCTTGGACGTTCGCAGTGTTTTCAATTAATTAGGTACAGACACTTTCAATGCTTTGTACAGTGAACAATCGCGGAGAAGGATTAGTGAAAACAATTCTTGTTTTAACCAATTTACAACAGCCATTAATGTTTAAAACGTAGGTGCCCATTAAGATTAAGTCTTTTTGAGTATGTTCATGTTATTTTTACATAGTAGGACGAATTTTTTAACTTATAATTACAAAAGGCAACAGCCACAAATTCGTCGCGGAAAGGCTTATTTTAAGCCGTGCGTCGTCAATATTCGGTTACGCTATTATGTTGAGCAATGTAAGCGTTTTCCACGTTATAAAGTATACACAGCCTTCTGACTGTGTACAGCCGATGCATATGGCTACAGTACACAGTCATATGTTATCTGACTAAGTAGTACTAGGCCCTAGGCCAAGTAACGTTTACTGAACCTAACTTTACTGTCAGTAGACCTAGGCCTATCACTGCAGTAGGACAGTACTGCCACTGCAGCGCAGAGCCAGGTAACCCACTCAGTCATGATTCAGTCTGTCGTGCAGTTGTAAGTGTACAGTACAGTGACGTTACAGTTCTAAAGGCTGAATCCAGTTACAGATCTGAGATCCTTTTCTGGTAGAAAGCCCCTCCGTTCCTCTTGTAGTAGTACATATTCATACATAATTAACAATAAACATAACAAGATTACGGGCTAGGAGTAAGAAGGGTTAGTCACCCCATCAAAAGCCCAAACTAACAGTAAGACCACCACAAAAAAAAAATCAAGACACCCAGAGTTAGTAAAGACTTTATCAAATTGTGAACAGAATCGGAGCTAACTACCACTCGTGGCAAACAATTCCACTCATTAACAACTCTGTGCGAAAAGCTAAAATGCCGAATATCTATCAATGAGAACTCTTTGGTCAACTTTAAACTGTTACCACGTGTCACATGAGGATTAGCTGAAACATGCAAGAAATAACAGGAAGTCAAAGCATCACTACCAGATAGGAACTTAAAAACCTGAATCATATTGCCATGTACTCTTCTCAACTCAAGCGTGGTCAAACCAAAAATTCGCAACCTAGATTCATAAGAGAGATTCCTTACTTCGGGAATAAGTCTAGTGGCTCTTCGCTGAACCTGCTCCAAAATGAACTTACCCTTCTCATAAAAGGGACTCCAAGCCTGAATAGCATTCTCGAGGTCAGACATCCGGGAATGTTGTGGTGCACAGCGAAGTAACAATGCTGTTTTGACGATCTCAAACGTCACTCAATGGGAAAACAAACAGTCAGCTACTCAGCTATCATTGCAGTCAATGAAAGAAAACAAAATTGTTGTCATTTTTCAACAAATACTGGACAGAATTGATTTTTCTTCATATATGTTGTGTATTATATTAGATAATAGTTTCCAACATTATGAGTACCATTAATTTTCGCTGACTGGCTGAGGCGACACAAAGTATTCATACAAAATATCCTATTGACTGTAATGATAAAGTTTCCCCTCCAATTTAGCAAAACCCCACTGAGCTCATACACAGTTACGTCAACTCCCGATCTCCAGAATACTCAAGGTGAGGCCCGACTAACTGCTTATACAAATTAAAAACAACCTCTCTACCAAGAAAATACAAATTCCTTCTAATCAAACCAAGCATCCTATTTTCCCTTGCAGCTGCTAAAGCACACTGTTTAGAAGTAAGGCTTCAAATTGCTAGTAATGACAACACCTAGATCTCTTTTATGATCCAACACAATTAAGATTTAAACCATTCATGTAGTAATCAAAAGCCAAATTGTTTTGACCAAAATGAATAACTTTGCATTTATCAACATTGAATGACATCTACCATGTTTGGGACCAAGAAACTAACTTACCTAGATCAGTTAGAATCCCTAGCATCATCAACAATCAGTCTCCCAGAAAAATCTGTGAACTTTTTTTTGAGACGTGTTAAATCCCATTGAATTTTGTTTGAGTGTGTGGCGCCACTTTTTCAAGGGACATGGGCACATAACCAAATCTGTAGATTTGGGATCTGCTCTATTTGGGTATGTGGGCGTGTACTTGACCTATGACATGCCAGGCATGATGCCACCCCTTTAAGCTATGAAACCTACCCCTTTGTATGTCCCCACCTTAACCAATCTCCCCATCTCTTTTGACTTATGAACATATCTCTTTTATTCAATTCATGACCTCCTGTCTCTTTAACATATCCACAGTACTTGAACTCATAACCCCTATACCTTAACATGTAGAATGCATTTTGCCATACTGTCTTTAGGTCATCACTTTGTGGGAGGTCAGGTCATCTGGCCTAACTTCGCCACCCCCATTACAGACTAGACTATTTGGCATCATAGCAATGTTCTTTGGATAAAAAAAAACTTAACAAAAATGACAATTGTGGAAGGGCGCCCTCTAATTTCGTAATTATAACGTAAACAACATGAGTCAAACAGTGAGTTGGCTGAATCAAATGTTGTGGTCTGTAAGGTACACAATAGAATTTGTATCACATCATCTTCTCACAGGTATGAAGTCACCTGATGGTAGGTTGCATCACCTGATCCAAACTTGCTTCCTATTACAATAATCATTACCAGAATAGGAGCATGCGTGAGGAAATGGATTGATCAAAACAGATGGGTGGCGACTTAAGGACAGTGGCGACCTAAAGGCAGGTTACATATTCTTGTAACGATCGATCAATAGGAGAAAACACCATTTTTCGTGTAATTGCAACAAAAATTCCACATACATGTGTACCTCAATTAAAAACTTCCAGAAATCTAATTATTCTATGATTTGTCATGATATTTCAGCAACAACAACAAATATCCACACCCCGGAATGACTGAAAACGGGTTATTTTTGTGGAAAAAATGTGACTTTCATCTTACACTATGAAAGTACATTACCTATTCACGAAAATGTCATTTTTTAACAATGCTAATGTCATTTTTCCACACAAACCTCATTTTTCTGCCATTCTGGGTGCGGGATTTTTTTTGTTTTGCTGAAATATCATGACAAATTGGACAATAATTACATTTCTGGGAGTTTTCAGTTGAGGTAGGTGACCATGGGCCTAGCTAGGCCTTTGTGCAATTTTTGTGGAAATTACGAAAAATTGTGTGTTCTCCTATTGACTGTAACGATAGTGCCCCTATGGATCTTAATTTCGGGTGAGCCCTGTAACTACTTCATTGGCTGATTTATCTAAATTTATCCATGCCTTCTCTTGAAGGCCTGAATACTTGGTGATTGAATATAAGTCCACCACCCTTTAATACAAATTATTCTTTCTAAAATGTAACCTTGGTCTTCTCTTGAAGATTTTATTACTGTGCCCACGAGTGAGAGAGCCTTGTATTAGAGGTACAAAATAAGATACCTCCTCATCATACCTGCCAGATAGTATCTTATAAGTTTCAATTTAAATCACCACGGACTCGTCGATAACTGAGCGTAGGTAAATCCAATTTTCTTAATCTCTCTTTATAAGATTGGTCTCCTTAATCCAGGAATTTGTTTTGTTGCTCTACGTTGTAAGTTTTCAATCATATCAATGTGTTTTTTAAAAACGGATTCCATACCTGGTTGGCAAATGAGGATGTACTGTGCAAGACTTGTATACAACATTTTGAATGTTGTGCAATCCAAGTACATGAAAGATCTTCTCATGACACCCATGACTGAGTTTGCTTTGTTTACTTTATCAGTGATGTTCTTTTCAAATGAGAGCTTGTCATCGATTGTAACTCTAGTATCTTTTTCATTATTCGACTGTTCCATTGGATTGCCATTTTCAAACATTTTATAATCACACCTATCAATAGATGATCGACCAATTCTCATAGTTTTGCATTTATCATGATAGAAACAGCATCCATTTTTCAGACCATTCATACATATATGAAACAAATATCCTTCTGAAAGTTTCCACAATCTACTGTTGATGCCATCTCAATAATATACTTTGGTGTCATCAGCAAACAAATATCCTTCTGAAAGTGTCCACAATCTACTGTTGATGCCATCTCAATAATATACTTTGGTGTCATCAGCAAACAAATATCCTTCTGAAAGTTTCCACAATCTACTGTTGATGCTATCTCATAATATACTTTGGTGTCATCAGCAAACAAATATCCTTCTGAAAGTTTCCACAATCTACTGTTGATGCCATATCATAATATACTTTGGTGTCATCAGCAAACAAATATCCTTCTGAAAGTTTCCACAATCTACTGTTGATGCCATATCATAATATACTTTGGTGTCATCAGCAAACAAATATCCTTCTGAAAGTGTCCACAATCTACTGTTGATGCTATCTCATAATATACTTTGGTGTCATCAGCAAACAAATATCCTTCTGAAAGTGTCCACAATCTACTGTTGATGCTATCTCATAATATACTTTGGTGTCATCAGCAAACAAATATCCTTCTGAAAGTTTCCACAATCTACTGTTGATGCCATATCATAATATACTTTGGTGTCATCAGCAAACAAATATCCTTCTGAAAGTTTCCACAATCTACTGTTGATGCTATCTCATAATATACTTTGGTGTCATCAGCAAACAAATATCCTTCTGAAAGTTTCCACAATCTACTGTTGATGCCATATCATAATATACTTTGGTGTCATCAGCAAACAAATATCCTTCTGAAAGTGTCCACAATCTACTGTTGATGCTATCTCATAATATACTTTGGTGTCATCAGCAAACAAATATCCTTCTGAAAGTTTCCACAATCTACTGTTGATGCCATATCATAATATACTTTGGTGTCATCAGCAAACAAATATCCTTCTGAAAGTGTCCACAATCTACTGTTGATGCTATCTCATAATATACTTTGGTGTCATCAGCAAACAAATATCCTTCTGAAAGTTTCCACAATCTACTGTTGATGCCATATCATAATATACTTTGGTGTCATCAGCAAACAAATATCCTTCTGAAAGTTTCCACAATCTACTGTTGATGCCATCTCATAATATACTTTGGTGTCATCAGCAAACAAATATCCTTCTGAAAGTTTCCACAATCTACTGTTGATGCCATCTCATAATATACTTTGGTGTCATCAGCAAACAAATATCCTTCTGAAAGTTTCCACAATCTACTGTTGATGCTATCTCATAATATACTTTGGTGTCATCAGCAAACAAATATCCTTCTGAAAGTTTCCACAATCTACTGTTGATGCCATCTCATAATATACTTTGGTGTCATCAGCAAACAAATATCCTTCTGAAAGTTTCCACAATCTACTGTTGATGCTATCTCATAATATACTTTGGTGTCATCAGCAAACAAATATCCTTCTGAAAGTTTCCACAATCTACTGTTGATGCCATCTCATAATATACTTTGGTGTCATCAGCAAACAAATATCCTTCTGAAAGTTTCCACAATCTACTGTTGATGCCATATCATAATATACTTTGGTGTCATCAGCAAACAAATATCCTTCTGAAAGTTTCCACAATCTACTGTTGATGCCATCTCATAATATACTTTGGTGTCATCAGCAAACAAATATCCTTCTGAAAGTTTCCACAATCTACTGTTGATGCTATCTCATAATATACTTTGGTGTCATCAGCAAACAAATATCCTTCTGAAAGTTTCCACAATCTACTGTTGATGCCATCTCATAATATACTTTGGTGTCATCAGCAAACAAATATCCTTCTGAAAGTTTCCACAATCTACTGTTGATGCTATCTCATAATATACTTTGGTGTCATCAGCAAACAAATATCCTTCTGAAAGTTTCCACAATCTACTGTTGATGCCATCTCATAATATACTTTGGTGTCATCAGCAAACAAATATCCTTCTGAAAGTTTCCACAATCTACTGTTGATGCTATCTCATAATATACTTTGGTGTCATCAGCAAACAAATATCCTTCTGAAAGTTTCCACAATCTACTGTTGATGCTATCTCATAATATACTTTGGTGTCATCAGCAAACAAATATCCTTCTGAAAGTTTCCACAATCTACTGTTGATGCCATATCATAATATACTTTGGTGTCATCAGCAAACAAATATCCTTCTGAAAGTTTCCACAATCTACTGTTGATGCCATCTCATAATATACTTTGGTGTCATCAGCAAACAAATATCCTTCTGAAAGTTTCCACAATCTACTGTTGATGCCATCTCATAATATACTTTGGTGTCATCAGCAAACAAATATCCTTCTGAAAGTTTCCACAATCTACTGTTGATGCTATCTCATAATATACTTTGGTGTCATCAGCAAACAAATATCCTTCTGAAAGTTTCCACAATCTACTGTTGATGCTATCTCATAATATACTTTGGTGTCATCAGCAAACAAATATCCTTCTGAAAGTTTCCACAATCTACTGTTGATGCTATCTCATAATATACTTTGGTGTCATCAGCAAACAAATATCCTTCTGAAAGTTTCCACAATCTACTGTTGATGCTATCTCATAATATACTTTGGTGTCATCAGCAAACAAATATCCTTCTGAAAGTTTCCACAATCTACTGTTGATGCTATCTCATAATATACTTTGGTGTCATCAGCAAACAAATATCCTTCTGAAAGTTTCCACAATCTACTGTTGATGCTATCTCATAATATACTTTGGTGTCATCAGCAAACAAATATCCTTCTGAAAGTTTCCACAATCTACTGTTGATGCTATCTCATAATATACTTTGGTGTCATCAGCAAACAAATATCCTTCTGAAAGTTTCCACAATCTACTGTTGATGCCATATCATAATATACTTTGGTGTCATCAGCAAACAAATATCCTTCTGAAAGTTTCCACAATCTACTGTTGATGCCATCTCATAATATACTTTGGTGTCATCAGCAAACAAATATCCTTCTGAAAGTTTCCACAATCTACTGTTGATGCCATCTCATAATATACTTTGGTGTCATCAGCAAACAAATATCCTTCTGAAAGTTTCCACAATCTACTGTTGATGCTATCTCATAATATACTTTGGTGTCATCAGCAAACAAATATCCTTCTGAAAGTTTCCACAATCTACTGTTGATGCTATATCATAATATACTTTGGTGTCATCAGCAAACAAATATCCTTCTGAAAGTTTCCACAATCTACTGTTGATGCTATCTCATAATATACTTTGGTGTCATCAGCAAACAAATATCCTTCTGAAAGTTTCCACAATCTACTGTTGATGCTATATCATAATATACTTTGGTGTCATCAGCAAACAAATATCCTTCTGAAAGTTTCACAATCTACTGTTGATGCTATCTCATAATATACTTTGGTGTCATCAGCAAACAAATATCCTTCTGAAAGTTTCCACAATCTACTGTTGATGCTATCTCATAATATACTTTGGTGTCATCAGCAAACAAATATCCTTCTGAAAGTTTCCACAATCTACTGTTGATGCTATCTCATAATATACTTTGGTGTCATCAGCAAACAAATATCCTTCTGAAAGTTTCACAATCTACTGTTGATGCTATCTCATAATATACTTTGGTGTCATCAGCAAACAAATATCCTTCTGAAAGTTTCCACAATCTACTGTTGATGCTATCTCATAATATACTTTGGTGTCATCAGCAAACAAATATCCTTCTGAAAGTTTCCACAATCTACTGTTGATGCTATCTCATAATATACTTTGGTGTCATCAGCAAACAAATATCCTTCTGAAAGTTTCCACAATCTACTGTTGATGCTATCTCATAATATACTTTGGTGTCATCAGCAAACAAATATCCTTCTGAAAGTTTCCACAATCTACTGTTGATGCTATCTCATAATATACTTTGGTGTCATCAGCAAACAAATATCCTTCTGAAAGTTTCCACAATCTACTGTTGATGCCATCTCATAATATACTTTGGTGTCATCAGCAAACAAATATCCTTCTGAAAGTTTCCACAATCTACTGTTGATGCTATCTCATAATATACTTTGGTGTCATCAGCAAACAAATATCCTTCTGAAAGTTTCCACAATCTACTGTTGATGCTATCTCATAATATACTTTGGTGTCATCAGCAAACAAATATCCTTCTGAAAGTTTCCACAATCTACTGTTGATGCTATATCATAATATACTTTGGTGTCATCAGCAAACAAATATCCTTCTGAAAGTTTCCACAATCTACTGTTGATGCTATCTCATAATATACTTTGGTGTCATCAGCAAACAAATATCCTTCTGAAAGTTTCCACAATCTACTGTTGATGCTATCTCATAATATACTTTGGTGTCATCAGCAAACAAATATCCTTCTGAAAGTTTCCACAATCTACTGTTGATGCCTATCTCATAATATACTTTGGTGTCATCAGCAAACAAATATCCTTCTGAAAGTTTCCACAATCTACTGTTGATGCTATCTCATAATATACTTTGGTGTCATCAGCAAACAAATATCCTTCTGAAAGTTTCCACAATCTACTGTTGATGCTATCTCATAATATACTTTGGTGTCATCAGCAAACAAATATCCTTCTGAAAGTTTCCACAATCTACTGTTGATGCTATCTCATAATATACTTTGGTGTCATCAGCAAACAAATATCCTTCTGAAAGTTTCCACAATCTACTGTTGATGCTATCTCATAATATACTTTGGTGTCATCAGCAAACAAATATCCTTCTGAAAGTTTCCACAATCTACTGTTGATGCTATCTCATAATATACTTTGGTGTCATCAGCAAACAAATATCCTTCTGAAAGTTTCCACAATCTACTGTTGATGCTATCTCATAATATACTTTGGTGTCATCAGCAAACAAATATCCTTCTGAAAGTTTCCACAATCTACTGTTGATGCTATCTCATAATATACTTTGGTGTCATCAGCAAACAAATATCCTTCTGAAAGTTTCCACAATCTACTGTTGATGCTATCTCATAATATACTTTGGTGTCATCAGCAAACAAATATCCTTCTGAAAGTTTCCACAATCTACTGTTGATGCTATCTCATAATATACTTTGGTGTCATCAGCAAACAAATATCCTTCTGAAAGTTTCCACAATCTACTGTTGATGCCATCTCATAATATACTTTGGTGTCATCAGCAAACAAATATCCTTCTGAAAGTTTCCACAATCTACTGTTGATGCCATCTCATAATATACTTTGGTGTCATCAGCAAACAAATATCCTTCTGAAAGTTTCCACAATCTACTGTTGATGCTATCTCATAATATACTTTGGTGTCATCAGCAAACAAATATCCTTCTGAAAGTTTCCACAATCTACTGTTGATGCTATCTCATAATATACTTTGGTGTCATCAGCAAACAAATATCCTTCTGAAAGTTTCCACAATCTACTGTTGATGCCATCTCATAATATACTTTGGTGTCATCAGCAAACAAATATCCTTCTGAAAGTTTCCACAATCTACTGTTGATGCTATCTCATAATATACTTTGGTGTCATCAGCAAACAAATATCCTTCTGAAAGTTTCCACAATCTACTGTTGATGCCATCTCATAATATACTTTGGTGTCATCAGCAAACAAATATCCTTCTGAAAGTTTCCACAATCTACTGTTGATGCCATCTCATAATATACTTTGGTGTCATCAGCAAACAAATATCCTTCTGAAAGTTTCCACAATCTACTGTTGATGCCATCTCATAATATACTTTGGTGTCATCAGCAAACAAATATCCTTCTGAAAGTTTCCACAATCTACTGTTGATGCCATCTCATAATATACTTTGGTGTCATCAGCAAACAAATATCCTTCTGAAAGTTTCCACAATCTACTGTTGATGCTATCTCATAATATACTTTGGTGTCATCAGCAAACAAATATCCTTCTGAAAGTTTCCACAATCTACTGTTGATGCCATCTCATAATATACTTTGGTGTCATCAGCAAACAAATATCCTTCTGAAAGTTTCCACAATCTACTGTTGATGCTATCTCATAATATACTTTGGTGTCATCAGCAAACAAATATCCTTCTGAAAGTTTCCACAATCTACTGTTGATGCCATCTCATAATATACTTTGGTGTCATCAGCAAACAAATATCCTTCTGAAAGTTTCCACAATCTACTGTTGATGCCATCTCATAATATACTTTGGTGTCATCAGCAAACAAATATCCTTCTGAAAGTTTCCACAATCTACTGTTGATGCCATCTCATAATATACTTTGGTGTCATCAGCAAACAAATATCCTTCTGAAAGTTTCCACAATCTACTGTTGATGCCATCTCATAATATACTTTGGTGTCATCAGCAAACAAATATCCTTCTGAAAGTTTCCACAATCTACTGTTGATGCTATCTCATAATATACTTTGGTGTCATCAGCAAACAAATATCCTTCTGAAAGTTTCCACAATCTACTGTTGATGCCATCTCATAATATACTTTGGTGTCATCAGCAAACAAATATCCTTCTGAAAGTTTCCACAATCTACTGTTGATGCTATCTCATAATATACTTTGGTGTCATCAGCAAACAAATATCCTTCTGAAAGTTTCCACAATCTACTGTTGATGCTATCTCATAATATACTTTGGTGTCATCAGCAAACAAATATCCTTCTGAAAGTTTCCACAATCTACTGTTGATGCCATCTCATAATATACTTTGGTGTCATCAGCAAACAAATATCCTTCTGAAAGTTTCCACAATCTACTGTTGATGCCATCTCATAATATACTTTGGTGTCATCAGCAAACAAATATCCTTCTGAAAGTTTCCACAATCTACTGTTGATGCTATCTCATAATATACTTTGGTGTCATCAGCAAACAAATATCCTTCTGAAAGTTTCCACAATCTACTGTTGATGCCATCTCATAATATACTTTGGTGTCATCAGCAAACAAATATCCTTCTGAAAGTTTCCACAATCTACTGTTGATGCTATCTCATAATATACTTTGGTGTCATCAGCAAACAAATATCCTTCTGAAAGTTTCCACAATCTACTGTTGATGCCATCTCATAATATACTTTGGTGTCATCAGCAAACAAATATCCTTCTGAAAGTTTCCACAATCTACTGTTGATGCTATCTCATAATATACTTTGGTGTCATCAGCAAACAAATATCCTTCTGAAAGTTTCCACAATCTACTGTTGATGCCATCTCATAATATACTTTGGTGTCATCAGCAAACAAATATCCTTCTGAAAGTTTCCACAATCTACTGTTGATGCTATCTCATAATATACTTTGGTGTCATCAGCAAACAAATATCCTTCTGAAAGTTTCCACAATCTACTGTTGATGCCATCTCATAATATACTTTGGTGTCATCAGCAAACAAATATCCTTCTGAAAGTTTCCACAATCTACTGTTGATGCTATCTCATAATATACTTTGGTGTCATCAGCAAACAAATATCCTTCTGAAAGTTTCCACAATCTACTGTTGATGCCATATCATAATATACTTTGGTGTCATCAGCAAACAAATATCCTTCTGAAAGTTTCCACAATCTACTGTTGATGCTATCTCATAATATACTTTGGTGTCATCAGCAAACAAATATCCTTCTGAAAGTTTCCACAATCTACTGTTGATGCCATCTCATAATATACTTTGGTGTCATCAGCAAACAAATATCCTTCTGAAAGTTTCCACAATCTACTGTTGATGCTATCTCATAATATACTTTGGTGTCATCAGCAAACAAATATCCTTCTGAAAGTTTCCACAATCTACTGTTGATGCCATCTCATAATATACTTTGGTGTCATCAGCAAACAAATATCCTTCTGAAAGTTTCCACAATCTACTGTTGATGCTATCTCATAATATACTTTGGTGTCATCAGCAAACAAATATCCTTCTGAAAGTTTCCACAATCTACTGTTGATGCCATATCATAATATACTTTGGTGTCATCAGCAAACAAATATCCTTCTGAAAGTTTCCACAATCTACTGTTGATGCTATCTCATAATATACTTTGGTGTCATCAGCAAACAAATATCCTTCTGAAAGTTTCCACAATCTACTGTTGATGCCATCTCATAATATACTTTGGTGTCATCAGCAAACAAATATCCTTCTGAAAGTTTCCACAATCTACTGTTGATGCTATCTCATAATATACTTTGGTGTCATCAGCAAACAAATATCCTTCTGAAAGTTTCCACAATCTACTGTTGATGCCATATCATAATATACTTTGGTGTCATCAGCAAACAAATATCCTTCTGAAAGTTTCCACAATCTACTGTTGATGCCATCTCATAATATACTTTGGTGTCATCAGCAAACAAATATCCTTCTGAAAGTTTCCACAATCTACTGTTGATGCTATCTCATAATATACTTTGGTGTCATCAGCAAACAAATATCCTTCTGAAAGTTTCCACAATCTACTGTTGATGCCATATCATAATATACTTTGGTGTCATCAGCAAACAAATATCCTTCTGAAAGTTTCCACAATCTACTGTTGATGCCATCTCATAATATACTTTGGTGTCATCAGCAAACAAATATCCTTCTGAAAGTTTCCACAATCTACTGTTGATGCCATATCATAATATACTTTGGTGTCATCAGCAAACAAATATCCTTCTGAAAGTTTCCACAATCTACTGTTGATGCTATCTCATAATATACTTTGGTGTCATCAGCAAACAAATATCCTTCTGAAAGTTTCCACAATCTACTGTTGATGCCATCTCATAATATACTTTGGTGTCATCAGCAAACAAATATCCTTCTGAAAGTTTCCACAATCTACTGTTGATGCTATCTCATAATATACTTTGGTGTCATCAGCAAACAAATATCCTTCTGAAAGTTTCCACAATCTACTGTTGATGCTATCTCATAATATACTTTGGTGTCATCAGCAAACAAATATCCTTCTGAAAGTTTCCACAATCTACTGTTGATGCTATCTCATAATATACTTTGGTGTCATCAGCAAACAAATATCCTTCTGAAAGTTTCCACAATCTACTGTTGATGCCATCTCATAATATACTTTGGTGTCATCAGCAAACAAATATCCTTCTGAAAGTTTCCACAATCTACTGTTGATGCTATCTCATAATATACTTTGGTGTCATCAGCAAACAAATATCCTTCTGAAAGTTTCCACAATCTACTGTTGATGCTATCTCATAATATACTTTGGTGTCATCAGCAAACAAATATCCTTCTGAAAGTTTCCACAATCTACTGTTGATGCCATCTCATAATATACTTTGGTGTCATCAGCAAACAAATATCCTTCTGAAAGTTTCCACAATCTACTGTTGATGCCATCTCATAATATACTTTGGTGTCATCAGCAAACAAATATCCTTCTGAAAGTTTCCACAATCTACTGTTGATGCCATCTCATAATATACTTTGGTGTCATCAGCAAACAAATATCCTTCTGAAAGTTTCCACAATCTACTGTTGATGCTATCTCATAATATACTTTGGTGTCATCAGCAAACAAATATCCTTCTGAAAGTTTCCACAATCTACTGTTGATGCTATCTCATAATATACTTTGGTGTCATCAGCAAACAAATATCCTTCTGAAAGTTTCCACAATCTACTGTTGATGCTATCTCATAATATACTTTGGTGTCATCAGCAAACAAATATCCTTCTGAAAGTTTCCACAATCTACTGTTGATGCTATCTCATAATATACTTTGGTGTCATCAGCAAACAAATATCCTTCTGAAAGTTTCCACAATCTACTGTTGATGCCATCTCATAATATACTTTGGTGTCATCAGCAAACAAATATCCTTCTGAAAGTTTCCACAATCTACTGTTGATGCTATCTCATAATATACTTTGGTGTCATCAGCAAACAAATATCCTTCTGAAAGTTTCACAATCTACTGTTGATGCCATATCATAATATACTTTGGTGTCATCAGCAAACAAATATCCTTCTGAAAGTTTCCACAATCTACTGTTGATGCTATCTCATAATATACTTTGGTGTCATCAGCAAACAAATATCCTTCTGAAAGTTCCACAATCTACTGTTGATGCTATCTCATAATATACTTTGGTGTCATCAGCAAACAAATATCCTTCTGAAAGTTTCCACAATCTACTGTTGATGCTATCTCATAATATACTTTGGTGTCATCAGCAAACAAATATCCTTCTGAAAGTTTCCACAATCTACTGTTGATGCCATCTCATAATATACTTTGGTGTCATCAGCAAACAAATATCCTTCTGAAAGTTTCCACAATCTACTGTTGATGCCATCTCATAATATACTTTGGTGTCATCAGCAAACAAATATCCTTCTGAAAGTTTCCACAATCTACTGTTGATGCCATCTCATAATATACTTTGGTGTCATCAGCAAACAAATATCCTTCTGAAAGTTTCCACAATCTACTGTTGATGCTATATCATAATATACTTTGGTGTCATCAGCAAACAAATATCCTTCTGAAAGTTTCCACAATCTACTGTTGATGCTATCTCATAATATACTTTGGTGTCATCAGCAAACAAATATCCTTCTGAAAGTTTCCACAATCTACTGTTGATGCTATCTCATAATATACTTTGGTGTCATCAGCAAACAAATATCCTTCTGAAAGTTTCCACAATCTACTGTTGATGCTATCTCATAATATACTTTGGTGTCATCAGCAAACAAATATCCTTCTGAAAGTTTCCACAATCTACTGTTGATGCCATCTCATAATATACTTTGGTGTCATCAGCAAACAAATATCCTTCTGAAAGTTTCCACAATCTACTGTTGATGCCATCTCATAATATACTTTGGTGTCATCAGCAAACAAATATCCTTCTGAAAGTTTCCACAATCTACTGTTGATGCCATCTCATAATATACTTTGGTGTCATCAGCAAACAAATATCCTTCTGAAAGTTTCCACAATCTACTGTTGATGCTATCTCATAATATACTTTGGTGTCATCAGCAAACAAATATCCTTCTGAAAGTTTCCACAATCTACTGTTGATGCCATATCATAATATACTTTGGTGTCATCAGCAAACAAATATCCTTCTGAAAGTTTCCACAATCTACTGTTGATGCTATCTCATAATATACTTTGGTGTCATCAGCAAACAAATATCCTTCTGAAAGTTTCCACAATCTACTGTTGATGCCATATCATAATATACTTTGGTGTCATCAGCAAACAAATATCCTTCTGAAAGTGTCCACAATCTACTGTTGATGCTATCTCATAATATACTTTGGTGTCATCAGCAAACAAATATCCTTCTGAAAGTTTCCACAATCTACTGTTGATGCCATCTCATAATATACTTTGGTGTCATCAGCAAACAAATATCCTTCTGAAAGTTTCCACAATCTACTGTTGATGCTATCTCATAATATACTTTGGTGTCATCAGCAAACAAATATCCTTCTGAAAGTGTCCACAATCTACTGTTGATGCTATCTCATAATATACTTTGGTGTCATCAGCAAACAAATACATGTACAGAATGACATGCTATTATTTTGAAGAGAAAGAGGAAGATCAGTAATATGAAGTACAAATAGAATAGGTCCTAAAACTGATCCTTGAGGTATTCCACTCGTAAGAGGTTTAAACATTCACCACTGATGGGTACCTTTGTTTGCGACCAAAGAGAAAAGATTTAATCCACTTTGAATATATACCACTAATATTGTGCAATTTCAACTTACAGTATGTATCAGCCTTCCATGAGGACTTTGTCAAATGCTTTCATAAAGTCACAATATGCAACATCAACACATCATCCTCCATTTAAGATTTCAGTCCACTCATCTAAAACACGACTCAATTGCAGGACTGTCGATCTTTCAGCTATAAATCCATCTTTGCTTATCGCTGAACAATTTGTTGAGCTTCATGTGCTGAATTATTTTTCTCATACAATCCCTGCCCAAACCTTGCATATGATACAGGTTAGACTCACTGGCCTATAGTTTCCAGCATATTTTCTATCACCTATTTTGAACAAAGCAGTGATATTAGCACATTTGTAGCAGTCTGGTAGTTAACTTCTTTCAATAGATGACTAAAATATAATCAACAATGGTAAAGCTATAACCTCACACATTTCTCTTTTAATATCCTAGGCTGCATAGAATCTAGTCCAGGGGACTTGTCAACTTTCAAGTTTTTTAATCACTTTAAGACAATTTCCTCATTTATTTCCAAAGTGTTTAGGCCCTTTAACAATTGCTGTCCTGGCATTGACCTAATATTTATAGAATTGGATAAAAGTGATGAAGCATTGCAACACAGAGGAGATATAAAAACTTAAAGTATGGAATTATTGAGGTGTAGGGTTTACTATAAAGAAACACAAAGCTGTTTTTTTAAGTAGCCTATGTTAATTATATTTCTTCAAAGTTATTCTGTTTATTATTCTTGTAGCTCGAGATTCCTCTAGCTTTGATGGTGTCATTGAAAATTATATTATTCAGTGTTTATGTTGTCGATAACAGAGATTTATCTTAAAAAAGACAAACATACTTTCATCAACTTGATTTCACCTTAAAACAGACATTTTTGCCAAAAACGTAGGACAATTGGTAAGAAAATTATTCGATGAAATTAGCCATTTTGAAGAAAGACAATTTAAACAAAACAGCAGTTTTTAGAAACTACAGTATCTTTAAATAGACTTGCATTGTTAATGAATTAATTTCATATTCCTCACAGAGATGTATATTGTTAATGAATTAATTTAATATTCCTCACAGAGATGATTGTTAATATATTTCACAGAGATGTAATTGTTAATAAATTAATTTCATATTCCTCACAGAAATGATTGTTATATTCAACAACACAGAGATATATTCAACAGCATATGGCATTGAAAGTTACTGTAGACATTGTGTTAACTTTCTTGGTTCCTCATTGGCTATTGTCACATTACAATGTTGACGTGTTTTCAAAAACTGTACAATCAGGTACGGATACTTCTCTGATGTTGTTTAAATTATGATTTAAATTAAGTTTTCTGGAGGAAATTATAAAATAAGTTTTTCTAACTTCTTTCTCTCTCCTTTTCCAATTATACTTTTTAATATGTACTGTAGATGTAGAAAGCCAGAATTTTATGTTGTTTCTGAAATAATGTATGAACTTGCTTTCTTGTTCCTTAATATGATATAACTGCACACCAAATTAGGGGCAAATCTGAGAGGGTGGGTGACAAAATCATATTTCTGCTTGTTGATTTCATATAGAATGACCCTAAAAATAATGAAGATGTATTGATTATCTATTCCTTAGACTGCTGGTGGCAAAGTGAAAAGAACAACTCGTAAAGGTCGGAAATCGTCAAAAACTGTAGATCAGAAAACCAAATTGGAAAGGAGTAGACAAAGCGCACGAGAATGTAGGGCAAGGAAAAAGAAAAATACCAGCTACTTGAAGAAATGGTGGAGAGCAAGGAAAAAGATGTCATAGAGCTAAGGAGTCAACTGCTTCAGGTATGGTGTAACCAGTGCAGGAGATGAGATTCAAGGCCGTTACACATCAAACGCGACGTAACGAGTGATTTTCAAACAAAATTTAATAAAAGAAAGGAAGAGAAACATTGTGACCTCTTGTGTTCAGAAATGGACAAGTCGTCATCATATGTTTTTTAGATGGTAACTGAAGATTGAGTCAAGGGGTGTTTCTGCACCCATTTGGGCAAAATTTGCATCGCGAAAGAAAATCGTGTCCCACTTAAGCAAATTTCTCCACAGTTTAAACAAAGCAGCATTTGTAGCAAATTTTCCAGTATTATCAAAAAGCCTCAATTGTTCACTTTATCGTCAGTAAGCAACAAGTCAAAACATCTTAGGATATTTGTTTCCTATCTGATTATCTAAAACTTCAAATTACAAACCCAAAGTTGGGACCAATACCCCTCTGCATATTCGCAATCGTAGGGAAGACATCGTTGTTACCCGCATCCGCCTGGGCCACTCCTCTCTTACTCACTCCCATCTCTTATCTGGCTCCCCTGCCCGACTTGCAACATTGATCTCTTCATCAAGCATATTTTCTTAACCTGTCCTCTACTAGAACCCCAGATCTCTCCTCCTCAATCTTAGACCTATTCCAAAATCAATTCTTCCTCAAACATCAACTTCCTCCGCAACAATCAACCTCTTCCACCTTATATAATCTCCTCCCCTTCTACACCTAACCTTACACCCTTTTCTTTTCACCTAATTGTTTCTCCCACATTCAGCTTTTCCCCTTTATCTCCTCACAAACCTTCCATCTACTCACTATCCTTACTCTTTTACCATAATTTATTAAGACTCTCTTGGCACATTTGACTGACTGTCACGGTGCCTTTAAACATCAACAAATTAAACCTAAAAATTGCTTGACACATCAGGTTTGATGTGTAAAGGCCCTAAAGAAGACATAAAGTCTGGCTTTTTGTTGAGCATGTGAAGCATAATATGAACCTATTTAAATGGCAATTACGTCCAGCCATCCGACCGTCAGCAGGTTTTCCTGAGATTTCCTCAGAAATGTTCAATTTTTTTGAGAATTCCTCAGAAAATGTTAAACTTTCTTCAGAATTCCTCAGAAAAACTCATGGAATGCTGGAATTTTCTTGAAAAATGTTAAAGTTTTTCAGAGACACTTAACAGGTTGAAGACTAGTTTTCTAAAAAGTCTACAAAACATTTGATATTTCCTTAGAAGATAACTGGAAGATGATATAGTTTTCCAATATTCTGCAGAGATCCTTAAGTGTCGCTCATAACACTGGAGATTTAAAATCTTTAAAATCCTTCAAAATATTTCTTATGATATAGGTTAAAGATGTGGGTGTCAATTTGCATGGGCATGTGAACCATGACAGTTTTACCATTCTAGTTCTTTATTTACTGTAATATGACAAGAAATAGTAATTAATAATAACAAGTCTGAAGAAGAAATTTCACATCATACAAACACTTAGCATATTTTTTCTAATTTATTAAAACATTAAATTCTGTCAACATAAACTTACATGGGAGTGACCATTTTGTTCATACGCCCTCTAAAGAATGATGTCATACACCCAGTACAGATTATAATATTTATGTATTTTCTTTAGAATCTATTTCAAATTTTACTTCTAAGAATTAATTTTTCCTTTCCATGGGTCTAGTTTTTATCTGTATATGATATTAATGATTCAAGCCCTTAAAACTTCATGTCAAAGCATTTTAAAAAGAAAAATCAAAGAGAATTCTGAAGAAATTCATTATGTGTGCTAGCACATAGGGCAAAGTATGTCATCAACGGCATGATTTCAACACAAAATTATACAAAATGGCAGCATCCATGTTACAACTTCAAACTTGGATAATTTGAGACTGGAATAAGATTATATGATTGTATTTTTGGTAGTTGGTTTATTGCTTAATTCTCTATTATATCTCAAGCTGGAATATTTAACATTATGTCTTGAAATAATTTTGAAAAATGAGTTTTTAACTTAGTTTAAACTCTTTCTTAGTTTTTAAATTAGTTTAAACTCTTTTTTCCTGTTTGTTTACAGTATAAGAACTGGTGCCGGAGGGTGGCAGAAGGCAAAAGCTCCGGTCCTCTCCCAGTCATCCCTAAACAACCAGAGGAAACTCAGGGCACGAGCCGCTGATTATGCTGGTCATATCCAGAATCCAGAAGCGATTGATGAAGAATCCACCTTGCCAACATGCCAAGTAAACTTGACACTTGATAAAGAACATATTCAAGATTGGACCTTTTGCTAGTCAGTAACAAATTGAATGCTGCTCATATAATGAATCCAGCAGGGATGAAGAATTAACCTTTCCTCCCCGCCACAAGTTTACTTTACACTTGAGGGATGAACATATTCAAGATTGCACTTCATACTTGTCAGGTTACAGTGTTTTGCCACGTGAGGTTTCTGGCAGAAGGAAGAGACCTAGCCCTTTGGGACTTTAATGGAGTTCTTGACTGAAAAGTGAAGGGAATATTAATCCAGAGTCTCAAGAATATTCAAATATACTTTCTTGCACATGACAGTGCTATCAATCTATCATTTCTAGTGCATTTTGAAGTCAAGTGTCATCGATTTTAGTGAATGCTAATTATATCTTTCAAGTTATATTTAGTGGTAAAATCCTAGTATGGCAGTACAACTTTGGCAAAATATGTTTCTTGTAGTACGACATTATTTTGTTATTATAATTACTGAAAAGTTTAAGATTTTTTGATGATTTGATCAATTCGATTTAAATAATTGTCACTTAGAATAGTCCTGTCAAATTTTTGTGTTGCCAATGAAATTTGAGTCCAAAAATAAGAATCTAAGAAACATCAACTTTCTTCATAAGTTTAGCATTTTACTGCTGTACTACGACTTTTTCATTAATTGGCTCTTACAGAACTAAAGAGAAAGATGGGACGTCCCTAATTTGAAAATTAGCATGAATGAGCTAAACCATTGCCATCATTTTTGTTTTGACCCAGTGTTCCTTTAAATTTCTATAGAATTGTGGAATCTGTGACCTACTGTAAACACTCGTGTTTTAGAGGAGATTGATGTTGGGCATATTGTGTGTTTAGTGATCTCGGCTGTAAAACAAATGCACAGTGTTTAGACTGATTGTTAAAATAAGCAGTCACTTGTTCGAATAATATTTTATTAAAAAATTCGAATAAAAACCAAACATGTATAATTATGATAGGTGTTTGAGGATGTTCTTTAAAGTATGTAAATGTTGCTATTTTATGATTTGTCTTAAGATTACACCACATGCAAACTCATATAAAGGATTAGGTCAGGGGTCAAGGAAACTCATCTTATATTAAAGAGGACTTCAAAACAAACAAAATGGTGAAGAAAGCATTCAAACTTCGTATTCTGTTTAGGAGATATTTAAGCCTCGGGTTCTGCCTCATTTGTGTAGAAACGACCGAAATTAGACTAGTTGTGATGTCCCAACCTCAGATTCCTCGAAGTCTGTATGTATTCTTTCATATTTTTTCGCAGGTTTTTGTGGCTTAGATACCATTGGATATGTCAGGAAAGTAGTCAAACATAATCCAGTACAGGTAATTATTATTTTAACACCTGAAGAAAGTTTGAGGGAAATAATTCAAATAGGAAAACAGTTTGAAAATACAATAACAATTGTTGAGGATGGGGGTGCCAGCTTTTTACATTAGATTGACTACACCAGTCACAGAGAGAACTTGAAACTTGAATATCTCCTTAATAGAAAAATACATTGAAGTAGTTTCTTTACAACTTTATTCTATTAAAGTTCTATTTGCATATACAGTAAGATCAGCTTGCTTGACCACTGAATTAATCCTTCAATTTGACTGTGAAATAGGGGCGGTTGGTTAGTTTACCATGGTTTATAACAGACCTCCATTGTAGTATTTACATTAAGACGCCCACGGCCATTTGATTAACCAGTAGTGGAGCACTGGTTGGAGATGCACCAGGAATCAAACGCGGTGCGCTAGATTATGGAGACACACCAGGAATCAAACCCGGTGCGCTAGATTATGGAGACACACCAGGAATCAAACCCGGTACGCTAGATTATGGAGACACACCAGGAATCAAACCCGGTACGCTAGATTATGGAGACACACCAGGAATCAAACCCGGTGCGCTAGATTATGGAGACACACCAGGTACGCTAGATTATGGAGACACACCAGGAATCAAACCCGCTAGATTATGGAGCAGGAATCAAAGATTATTATGGAGACACACCAGGAATCAAACCTAGATTATGGAGCACCAGAATTATTATGGAGACACACCAGGAATCGAACCCGGTGCGCTAGATTATGGAGACACACCAGGAATCGAACCCGGTACGCTAGATTATGGAGACACACCAGGAATCGAACCCGGTACGCTAGATTATGGAGACACACCAGGAATCAAACCCGGTGCGCTAGATTATGGAGACACCAGGAATCAAACCCGGTGCGCTAGATTATGGAGACACACCAGAATTGCGCTGATTATGGAGACACACCAGGAATCGAACCCGGTGCGCTAGATTATGGAGACACACCAGGAATCAAACCCGGTGCGCTAGATTATGGAGACACACCAGGAATCAAACCCTAGATTATGGAGACACACCTAGATTATGGAGACACACCAGGAATCAAACCCGGTGCGCTAGATTATGGAGACACACCAGGAATCAAACCCGGTGCGCTAGATTATGGAGACACACCAGGAATCAAACCCGGTGCGCTAGATTATGAAGCTTTACCGCACTGCCACAGAGGTCTCTGCATATAACCAGCAAATTAAACTTATATGTGTGCATTTACACGCCTGAAACCACATTAAGAATAAGAATATCAAAATATATGCATGCAGTCCACCACCATATACTGATTGTATTTTGTTAGGGCTGTAAGACGTTGCTCTCTCAGTCATGTCAATTTATCGCCAAGCTAATGTCGGAATTATTGATAATGTCGCAACATTGAGCCCCTGAGTAAATACTACCCAGTATACCTCTTTCTTTTTTTTCTTTTTTGGCTGTGCTTTTCAATTAATTTTGACACAATATTCTGCAATCAAAATTTGGTGGAAAGCAGGGTTTATAGGGGCCTTACCCCCTGAACCCCTATGCCTGCAGGGCTGCACCCTTAAGCAATTTCCTATATGGTGCATGCCAATTTAGATATATATATGCACAATGTTTTACTCTTACAAGCATTTGTTTGGGACACCAAACTGCCCTGCCCTTCCCTCAGTGAAAGATGACACACCACGCCACTGCTGGCTGGTACAACTGAACCATACTAAGACCGATTGCTTTCACCAGGATTACCAACCAAAATTTGTTTTTATTTTGCAAATTGGAATCTGGAGTTTTGGGAAATATTCGGTCAGATGAGGGAAACCCCCTCCCTCCCCCACCCCACACACACTTTAGCTACTGGCTGCGATTGTATTTTTTTAACATATGTGAGCTAAGGGACCCTTTATCCTGCTTAACCAGTTAACGTGCAACACTGGATTTCTTCAGGAGCGCGAGTTTGAATGTTTTTTTTATTCTGGCTATTTTAATTTGAACAACGCGTATTCATATTTTTGAAAAGACGTAACATTTTGTCAGACTGAGTGGCGAATGACCCGCCCCTCCCCCTCCCCCTTCCTGTTCTCCCTTCCTTCCTTCCTCCCTACCTGATCCCGAATTTGTGTTGAAATACTTGGGTTCTCCTCACATTTATTCTTATTCCAAAGTGTGCATGATTAAACCGGCACAAAGAAGGAAAAAAATGGAATATTCTGGATGAGCTCTATGTTAGCAATTTTGAAGGAATATTCCCATGGATTTTATTTGTTCATATATGATAGAGAAAAGAATTAGAATCAAAGTGGTGAAAAAACTATGTTAATATCTTAGTGCATATAATTAAAGAGTAGAAAAATGTTCTTAAGACATCTCGTGCAGTATATGTCATTCAGCTTGGTGATGTCATCATGGCAATTCCAGCCCAGATATAACATAACAAGAATACGGGCTAAGAAGGGTAAGTCACCCCATAAAAAGCCCAAACTAACACCACCACCACAAAAAAAAAATCAAAGACGCCCAGAGTTGTCAATGTTGACTTTGAAATTGTGAACAGAATTGGAGCTAACTACCCACTCAGGCAAACCATTCCACTCATTAACAACACTTTGTGAAAAGCTAAAACGTCTAATATCTATTCGTGAGAACTCTTTGGTCAACTTCAAGCTGTTACCACGTGTCACATGAGGATTAGCTGAAACATGCAAGAAATAACAGGAAGTCAAAGCATCACTAACAAAAAAAAAAAAAAAAAAAACCTGAATCATATCGCCACGTACTCTTCTCAACTCAAGCGTGGTCAAACCAAGAATTTGCAAGCTAGATTCATAAGAGAGATTCCTTACTTCGGGAATAAGTCTAGCGGGTGGCTCTTTGCAGAACCTGCTCCAAAATGAACTTATCCTTCTCATAAAAGGGACTCCAAGCCTGAATAGCATACTCAAGTGAGGCCTGACTAACTGCTTGTACAAATTAAGAACAACCTCTCTACCAAGAAAACTAAAATTTCTTCTAATCAAACCAAGCATCCTGTTTGTTCTTGCAGCTGCTAAGGTACACCGTTTAGAAGGCTTCAGATTACTACTAATGAGAACACCTTAGATTTCTTTTTTGATCAACACAACCAAAATTTGAACCATTCATGCAGTAATTAAAGGCCAAATTGCTCTGACCAAAATGAATTACTGCAATTATCAACATTGAATGACCATCTGCCACGTTTAGAAGCAAGAAACTAACTTATCCAGATCATTTTGCAAAAGTGTAGAATCCCTAGCAACATCAACAATCCTGTTCTTATGTATTTCTTATCAATTTAATCACTCTTTTTTTTTTTTTTACATTATCAAACAGTATTTTTAGTTCATTATAGAGATAGGGTGGAATAATTTTCAAGAAAACATTTTGTTTTGTTTTTCTTGGTGTACATCACATTTTCAATGAATCCAACTCATTTTTAAAGAAAAACAAAAGACGTTTTGTTAAAATTGTCTCTATAACATCACAGATGTTACCAATCAGTCACTTTTGTCCAAATTCGAAAATACTTTTAAATGTCGTAACTTCTAAACGGAATAAGATATCAACATAGTTTTTTTCACCACTTTGTTTCTAAAAAAAAATATATATCATATATAAAAAAATACAAATCCAAGGGAATATTCTTTAACATTTTATTTATTTTGATCCAATGTCGCGCCGAATTTATCCAAAGATATTCGCCTCCACGCAGTTATGAGAAAAATGAAGATTTGGCAAGAGGTCTGAGATTATTACTCTATACACTGAGACATCAAATTCAAATGGGGCTAAATTTGGTCCCATTAATTTGATTTATGGAGCCAAATAACATTTTCCTCATCGAAGCACCGCCATCAAATTGGGACATTAAATTGTGACATCAATTCACGTTCCGACTATACAAAAAACAATTAGATGTACGTTACGATAGCGAATATACAGTTTTATAATTTGCAATGACACTTTAAAATAGGTCTTTTACCAGAACCACCCCGAATTTCAATAGTGAGCTACTTTGATGTGGGACTCTTTGTAACCAAGTTGTACAAACGATGAAATTTCGCTCTGTTTTACTAATTGACTAATGTTTTATCGAATTTCATTGCTTTTAAGGTAGGAATTTTCTTTGATTGGTTCCGTAAATCTCATTTTCATAATCCTAAGGTACTGAGGCGGTCTGAGGTCTGTGGTTTGAGATCTTAAGGCGCCCTTTATTGGGTGAGCCTACGTGAGTATTTCTGGGATTTTCATACCCCACCAAAGTTCATGCCGTATTTGCGTAGCTAGACTGTTTGGGGTAAAGCCATTTGATTTCCAGATTTATGGGCCAAAATTTTCTGATATTTCTAGATCTTGATCTAATATTTTGCAATTTTTAAGAATTGTTGTCCTAAATATTCCGAAATTCAAACTTTTGTTGAATGCAAATTTAAAATTAAAAGGAAGAGGATGGATACCAGCGTTTTTTGGACTGATTAAATGATACAAATTTGGTTGGCAGATTGGGGTATGTAGGGAGGATGAATTGCTTCTTCAGATATGCCATGTAATATACAGCGGCGCTACGGGGGCATTTACCCCCGGGTTAACCCTTTTGTCGCTTACTTGCTCTCCCAGAAACTTTTGTAAAGTGACATTCTTGTTCCGATTGATAAGGCCTTGCTCCTCCATGAGACAAAACTGCCCCTCACCCCCGCAGCAAAATGCCGGTACTGAAGCTCCAAAATAAGTGGAGCGTCCCCCTTAAAATTCTCCTAATTTAAAACATATTCCGAGGCTGCCATTGCATCTCACTATGGGCCTAATTTGGATCATCAGATCCTAGATCTTCGAAAGTCGGAGCTTCCAAAAAATGAAACAGGCTTATATCAACTGTTCAATACTTATCTGAATTTCGGTATTTGCAGAGAAATCGTTCATTTGGCAGTTTGGTATCAACTTCAAGTAAGTTTTTTTTTTTTTTTTTGTCAACTGGTAAATGTTCAAGAAAGGTATTATCAGAAGACATACAAAAACTGATATACGCTTTACACCTGACAAGAATGTATTGGGCTGATAACGAGGTATACCAGGTGGAGATTTAAAAAAAACATATTTCAGTCTTCGGCCCTTTAACCCTAATTATCATTACAATTTTTGTATTCTCAATTAAGTGAAATCACTTTTCTTTAACCCTTAAAAATGAAAATGATATTAAAGCTTTATTTGAATATATTGGAAGTAGTGTCATTTAAACCCCAAAAAGTAGGAAGGGTCACTGACCTCTCAGAATACCTGGGGGATAGGAACTCTAATAAAATGTCCTGATTTCAAGCAAAAGAATTGCACTGGCAGACTGGTAAATTTAATTTCCATCAAACAGTCAAATGTTAATGATAATCGGGAAGTTGTCTTCAGTTTTTCGGGAAATCTTCTTCATTTTGCGGGAAGTTTTCTTCAATTTTCCGGAAAATTGTATTTCCTGAAAATGCTCTGCAAATGTTGTCAATTTTCTCCCAAGTTTTCCTCATACTCCCCACACTAGTCAAATATCTTCCTATACGCCACCGGTGGCGTAACCAGCATTAAAAAGTTAGGGGTCAGAGAAGATTCTATACCCCCTCCTTCCCCGAACCCCCAAGACAAAGTGTTGAAATTTAGCCCGGCCACTCTCTGAGGGAAATTTTGTATTGTTTTTATGCAAAAAAGATACAAAAAACAAAGATTATCCCAATTTATGAAAAATTCCCCGAAGAAGTGGGGAACCCCGTTCGCCCTCCCCTCTTCCGTCCCTCCCCATCCCCTGCTTTCCTTCTACACCACTGTACGCCGCTGCTTTTTAAAACAACGGATCCATTTTTCCTGGAAAATAAATCATAGCCTCTGCCGGTGTGATAGTAAATCCCCCTCCCCGTAAATTTGTGCTCCCGGTCCTTATTTCCTATATGGAATGTCTAGTGAATTTGACCCCCTCTGGACTGATTTTATTAGGTAATTTACTGGTGTGTCCATACGGTTCCTTCAATAAATTGTGTGTACTGAAGTGATAAGCTAAAACTGAAGTTGGTAATATTTATGTAGAATTTACCCACCAACGGAAAATGGCTTCCAATAAGCACTTCGGTGAAAAAGAATATTTTCTTCAATCTGGGCAGTAGCCATCGGGATACACTAAAGAAAAAAAGCGTGCTTTACGCAAAGCGGCATCTAAAGGGAGAAGAAGGTTTTTTTTTTTACTTGCAAAATGGGGACAAGTTGTTGTCTCGTCCGTTGAGGAGAGAAGAAAATGCTTAACATTGCTTCATTGCGGTGTTAGAGGTAGACTTAAGTCAAGGGCTAACCAAGGTATAAACTGTAAATTGTAATGATCATTTATAATCTAACGTTAGTGTTAATCCTTTGGGCACCAGGTCCTACTCAAAACTCCCAACAGTAGGGCCATTAATGCTCATGGGAGAAATAGATCGTTAGGCCTAGGGCCTGAAGAATTTCCTGGGAAAGAAGGGCCGGGGCCAACATTTCCTAGCGTTCCATTTTTACTATGAGGGGAGGGAGGAGGGGTTTACTGAATGGCTACGGCTTAATTGTTTGTGAGGCCCAAATTTTTCCTCGGAAATAAGGGCCGGGGTGCCCAAATTTACTGGGCAGCTGGGGAGGCGGGGGAGGGGGAAGGGTGCAAAATGTACTTTTACACCGGACCCAGCAGAGCACATCAGTGGGTCAGCCCCTCAGCGGATCAGCTAGAACACACAGTGTTGTTAGGGCTCATGTTTCACGTGGATTCAATTCTGGACATCTGTTTGGAGGGGATACATTTGTCGTGTGACGGTTGCGTCTGCATATCTAAAATATTGATCAAATCTATGGGGTTTTGGTTTTGGGTTTTTTTCTGATGAAGCCTGCCGATAACAAAACTAAGAGTGGACAGATAGAGGAAAATCATCCAGTATTTTGTTCGTTGCTTCAAACTGGCAAAAGGTCAACGGACATACATGCAGAGTCTGACAGCCCGAGTAACAGCTAAACAGGCACCAATCATCACGGATCTCAAACCAGCAAGCCGCGACGAACAGTTGTATCGCGAAATATTGCAACTAGCTTAAAGATTAGCTTTAAAAAAACCTGTTATAAGTTTTACATAATATAATAAAATAGTATAAGTACAATGAATTATGCAAATTGTGTTTTGTACAAACCATCTCTGCATGTTATGCACAAAATTGTGGGTTCATGGGCGAAGCTCTGCTTTGAAAATTAAGGCATGTTTTTGTTTTTTTGCCCCTAAATGGCTTAAATCAACACAAAGGTCGCAAATTTAATTTATGAATAGAAAACAATTTTAAATTCTCATGCTAAAATCTAGTTTACCAATTCTAAACAGGCAGAAGAGAAATTTCCCCTAAAAATTGAGGGGAACCGGGCAAAATTGTGGGGTTGATGGGCTGCCAGGGCGAAGTCCCAGAAGGATCCATGGGATGGGATGGTAGGATCCATGGGATGCAATGTGAAGCCCCCGAAAGATTTCTGAAGATTTATAGTTTTTGATGCAAAAAAAAACGGCCCATGATCATCGGGGCTCAGGATTTTAAATGTATGTAGATGGGCATCTTTCATATACATCGCAGTTTGCCCAAGCCGGGCCCAATGAGCACTATACCGAATCGGGTGGAGATCATTCTGATATCTACAGATCTAGACGATTCGGGCATGATTGAGATGTATCTCTGATTGAAACAGCTGCAAGGGCAAATAGGATGCTTGGTTTGATTGTAATATTTATTTATTTTTCTTGGTAGAGAGGTTGTTCTTAATTTGTATAAGCAGTTAGTCATGCCTCACCTTCAGTATGCTATTCAGGCTTGGAGTCCCTTTTATGAGAAGGATAAGTTCATTTTGGAGCAGATTCAGCGAAGAGCCACTAGACTTATTCCTGAAGTATGGAATCTCTCTTATGAATCTAGGTTGCGAATTCTTGTATGTTTCAGCTAATCCTCATGTGACACGTGGTAACAGTTTGAAATTGACCAAAGAGTTCTCACAGATAGATATTCGGCGTTTTAGTTTTTCGCAAGAGTTGTAGATAAGTGGAATGCTTTGCCTGAGTGGGTAGTTAGCTCCAATTATGTTCACAACTGCAAAGTCAACATTGACTGATTGATAAGTTCTTTACTAACTCTAGGCGTCTTTGATTTTTTTTTTTTTTTTTTTTTTTTTGTGGTGGTGGTGGTTTTAGTTTGGGCTTTTTTACGGGGTGATTCACCCTTCTTAGCCCGTCATCTTGTTATGTTATGTTAGTACATCCAACATTTTAAATCTCTGCCCACTAAGTTTCCATGCAAGTATGGTGTTGTCAGCATCGTGCCGAGTCGGCGGTCGGGCGAATATGATTCTGGATATTTCTGATTCGGGCATGGCTGAGATATACTCTGGTATAAGTACATTCTACATCTTTGCCCGATTAAGATCGGTGTCCGGCCAAATGGGGGAGGGTAACCGGCAAACCGAAATAATTTGAAGAATAATGGGTGAGGCGAAGCCGAGCTCATTATAATGGTTGGTGGTTTTGTACGGCTATGAACAATGAAGATATGATATTAATGAGCCTAAAATTTTCAAAAGTATTTTTATCTTTTTGCGAAGAAACAAAAACATAAAAGTAATCATATTGATTTCCCTACAATTTTGCTTCAATACGCGGCCATTTTGTTTGCCCGACGAAATAGTCAAAATTGGAATTGCCCTACTATATATATATGTATATGTTACGCCCCTACGAAAAAAAAATATTCTTAATTTACGCCCTTGCGTGTATATAGGATGAAGGGGCAGTCGAAATCTTGCCTCTGTGAGGATTTCAACAGTTGCACACCTTATTTCCGGTTGGCTGGTTAAATGGTAACATTTGAAATTATTCAAACAAATTGATAAATTTAAAATGTGGTTTATTTGAAGTTAATCATTGGTAAACTTTGACTTAATTAATTTTACCAGTGCAATTTTCCCATTGTAACCGCACGTGATTTTTTGCCAAAATTACAAAATTCCAATTACCACTTGAAAAGTGACCTTTAGGCTTTAAACAGCCATGTAAACAGTAAAGGAGACATACATAAAGTCAATATTCTAGTTTGATGTTTGATAAAGAAATACAACAATAAAAAACCAGCTACCAAAAACCTCAATCATAAAATCGTTTTCCATTCTCAAGTTATCCAAGCGCAATTTTTAAAGTTTTAATATGGACGCTGCCTAATTTTGTGTTGAATTTATGTCAATGATGACACAATTTTTCCTATGTACAAGCTATAGCACACTTAATGTAGCCTATTTCTTAACATTCTCTTTG
Organism: Chiridota heheva; assembly: GCA_020152595.1. NCBI lineage: Eukaryota > Metazoa > Echinodermata > Holothuroidea > Apodida > Chiridotidae > Chiridota > Chiridota heheva. The sequence continues at coordinate 670,248 of JAIGNY010001533.1, forward strand.
CATTTTCTTTCGAAAAGAGATTTTTGAATGCTTTGCCCGTCTGCCTTACACTCTTAGGTAAAACGAAAACTGTTTTTATATTAGTAAAATACTTAACTTGAATCTACATTTATGACACACATTTTATATTGCTGCGAGGTGACACGGATGAACGTTGTAACTCCAAAACAAGATCAGATATTAACATGGTTTTTACACCATATTATTTCTTTGATAATTCTCTGTCATATTAATCAAAATGAATATTCACGGGAATATTCGGAAATACTAAATGTATTCTAAAAATTATATATTGTTTCAAGTTTTGCCGAGTGCAATGTTTTTTCTTAGAAATGTCAAATTATTAATTTCTTGTTTTATTTAACTCTGTTACTATACTCTTGTTCCGAATGATCATTTTCATTTGATGAACATGTTTGATCGAATAACGTGAGTGACCCTGTAATCGATGCCCTTTTCTGGGGTTGGGGCTGGGATTGGAGTCCTTATAGTACTATCAGACAGTCAGCTAGTATGGGGGCTGCCCCCCTCCCCCCTTGCGAAGGTAGACCTATATGTATCCACCTTGCGAAAATTCAAACGAAATAAATTATAACATGGAGGTACATATATGGAGAATCTGCGCAAGTGATTGTGCCCCATTGCGAAAAGTCCTGGCTATACGGACCTGAGTACTGAAACGCGGGTCCCAAAATCAGAATTAACCTGATGCACAGTGGTGCAACTAGAGGTCTGAGGGCCCGTGGGGAATTTAGCGCTCAGATTTCTGTTTTTGCTCGGGGCCCGTTGGGTTTATCCACCCTCCCCACCCTATTGTTGCACCTGTGCTCATACACTAAGATTGTCCTTATCATAATTGAAAGACCCCTCGTTGCCAACGTGTATGTATTCACCAGTTCACGCATAGCACTTCGGACTTTGATACCCTATCTTCGCAGGTAAACAAGGTGCTTGAATTGAAAACACGAGTTGAACGTTTATCGATGCATGGTTGATCCCGATCTGCCGACTGAATTCAACCAGTTTGAGTCATATTTTTCTTTCCTGTGGAATCAGGTGTGAACCTAACGATCGTATGTCGCCTGAATCATGCTCACCTGTTCTCGACCCTTTCAGGTCGAGGCTTTAATGCGTGTAAAGGAACTTATGGGGAACAAGTTTGTGTGTCTTTTTTGCGAAAATGTTTATAAAACCAAGCTTATTGAACATCATATTCTTCTTTTGACTCCTGAAATCGGATCACGATGTCATTAGCATACAATGGTTCACACAGGAGTATGAGTTCTGACAAACAGTGGTAATGGTGCAGTGAGAAGTTAACCAGCTTTTTCTGCATTATTCGTGTCGTCTTGCTAAAGGTACAGTTGTATTAAACAATTTAATAATGTAATCTGTCATTTGTCAATGATACGGACATGACGGACGAGGTCAAATCCCATTGTTCAACTTTATATCGGCATCTAACAATTGGCATATATATATAAATATATATATAATAATCTTCATCTGACGTCACCACAACCATGAGTTCATCGATCTGACTGTCTATCAGTATCTGTCTGTATGTATGTAGATATGTGTGTATGTATGTATGTATGTGTGTATGTATGTAGGTAGGTATGTGTGTATGTATGTATGTATGTATGTATGTGTGTGGGTGTATGTGTGTGTGTATGTATGTATGCATGTACGTATGTACGTATGTATGTATGTATGTATGTGCGTATGTACGTATGTATGTATATATGTATGTATGTATGTACGTATGTATGTATGTACGTATGTACGTACGTATGTATGTATGTACGTATGTATGTATGTATGTATGTATGTAGGTAGGTAGGTATGTATGTATGTAGGTATGTATGTATGTATGCATGTACGTATGTGTGTACGTATGTATGTATGTATATAGGTATGTATGTATGTATGTACGTATGTATGTATGTATGTAGGTATGTAGGTATGTATGTAGGTATATCTGCAATTCAAGACCCGTCATTTAGAAGCCTCCTATTTTCGCGGCCTGCTGCATTCACTCCTTGGTATGAACAGGGAGCTGTACGACCGCGCTCACCAGCTTTCATCAAGTTTTGGTCCTTTTTGGTTCTGATGCGATAGCGAGCCTATGCGGTCATGATGGCGCATGTGTGTGTGAGGGGGGAGGGGTGTATGTGTGTGTATGTATGTAAGTTGGTGTATGTATGTGTGTATTTATGTATGGCACTGCATTCATGTCATATGTACAGATAGCCCATTGTCCGTATATGTACCCTATTGTTTTTGATGGTGATGGCATACCAATGAGTAAGCGGGCTTATTGTAAAAATGTTGAAATGTTCATATTTTAACAAGCCCACGTTGTGTTTCATATTTGGTGTACTTATGCTGTTAGCTGGTGTGTACATGTTTATGATATAAAAACGTTAAATTTCATTAGTATGCATAGTGGGCGGGGCTTGATATGATTTTGCTGAACACAGCTTGTAAACATGGTATCTTAAGAACGGGAAATTAGATTCATGTCATATTTGGTACACAAATAGCCCATGGTCGGTAGATGTGCCCTTTTGATTTTGGTATTGATGTCATTCATATTAATGAGTAGGCGGGGCTTAATGTAGAAATTTAAAAATCTTCATATTTTAACAATCGCATGTCTGTTTTGTTTCATATTTGGTATAATTATGATGTTAGCTGGAATGTACGTGTTCATGGTATAGAAATGTTGACATTGATTTATAGTTGTAGTAGGCGGGGCTTAATATGATTTTGCTGAAAAGAGCTTGCAAACACTGTCTCAAGAACGGTTAACTGGATTCATGCCATATTTGGCATACAGATAGCTCATGGTTTGTAGATTTGTCCTATTGATTTTGGTAGTGATGGCATGCATATTAAGGAGTAGGTGGGGCTTAATTTAAAAATCTGGATAAGTTCATATTTTTACAATCACATGTCTGCTTTGTTTCATATTTGTAATAATTATAATGTTAGCAGGTGTGTACATTAAAACTCATTTATATGCGTAGTATGCGGCTCTTAATATGATTTTGTAAACAAAAAGCTTGTAAACACGATATCTCAAAAACTATAAAGTGGATTTACGTCATGTGTGGTACACAGATAGCTCATGTTCTGCAGATGTGCCCTAATGTTTTTATGGTAATTTTATGCATATCAACAAGTAAGCGGGGCTTAAAATGAAATTTTTAAAAAGTGATAAATGGGCAACCGTTTTTGCATCATACTTGCTATGATAATGTTGTTAACTATTGTGCAAATGCTGATGTTTTCAATATTTGTATTGATCTACATGGTGAGTGTGACTTATGAATAAATATCATGGAACAAATATTTCCGCATGATATGCAATGGCATGAAAATTAATACAAATTTTGCAAATCAATCAGCGTATGAAAAACAAAAGCATCGGAACCACAAAACCTGTTGGTTCTGGTTGTCAATATGGCTGCATGCCGGAGCTGAATGTGGTTTCAGGGATTACATAACGTTACATAATATACAGCTTTCATTTGGAAAGAAATGACCTTGGATGGTGCTCTACATGCCAGTGACGTGTACAGAGCACGTCCCGTAATCCAAAAGGCGTATTTCAAAATACCACTTAGGGGTGTGGGGGTGGGGACCAACGGCATAGCCAGGTTTTCATATGGGAAAGGGTGGGGGGGGGGGAGGCTTGAATTAAACCGACACGATATTTAGTGGTGTAGTTAAGCTTCGGTGTCACTTCGAGCGTGAAGCGCTAGACTTGTCGGCGTCGGGTCCAGGGGCCCGCTTAAGAGCCCCTCGTGTGGTCCATTGGCGAAGCCCCAGTCGGGGTCCAGGGGGCGAAGACCCCGGAAGCTCTTACAAAATTGACATTTCAAGGGATAAAAAGTATGTCACAACCCTGGTGGGTCCAGTGGCGAAACCCCGGTAGGGGTAATTACGTGGGCGAAGCACCCGGAAGCTCTAGCAAAATTGGCATTCTAAGAGCAAAAACGTATGTCACAACACATAGTAAGAAGATATATTAAATATTATACAAGTCAAAATCATGTCAAAGAGAGCTATAATACACCATATACAAAGACAAAGTCATGAAAACGCATAATGTGGAAATATAATGTTGTATTGTTTACGTTTGTACATGGTTAGGTTCATCGTCACTTTTTGAAAAATGTGGTTTGTCTAAAAGAAAGGTTTTCAATAATTTATTACAAACTTGTGTAAATGTTGTCAAACTTTTAAAATGAGCCTGTGACACCCACTTCCTCCCTTTTTCTTCTCTCTCTCTCTCTCCCATCTCTCTCCTCTCTCCCATCTCTCTCCCCTCTCTCTCCCCCTCTCTCCCCCCCTCTCTCTCTCCCCCTCTCTCCCCCCTCCTCCCTCTCTCCCCTCTCTCCCTTCTCTCCCTCTCTCTCCCCTCCCCTCTCTTCCTTCTCCCCTCTCTCCCTCTCTCCACTCTCTCCATATCTCCCCTCTTTCCCTTCTCCCCTCTTCCTCTCTCCCCTCCCTCTCTCCTCCTCCCTCCCTCTCTCCCTTCTTCCCTCTCTCCCTCTCTCCCTCTCTCTCCATATCTTTCTCTCTCTCCCTTCTTCCTTCTCTCCCCTCTCCCATCTCTCTCCCTTCTTCCCTCTCTCCCCTCTCTCCCTTCTCACCTCTCTCCCTTCTCCCCCTCTCTCCCTCTTTTCCTTCTTCCCTCTCCCTTCTTCCCTTTCTCCCCTCTCTCCCTTCTCACCTCTCTCCCTTCTCCCCTCTCCCCTGCTTCCCTCTCTCCCCTCTCTCCCTTCTTCCCCTCTCCCTATTTCCCTTCCCCCCCTCTCTCTCCTTTCTTCCCTCTCTCCCTTCTCCCACTCTCCCCTCTCTCCCTTCTCCCCTCTCCCCTCTCCTCTTTCCTTCTCCCCCTTTCTCCCTTCTTCCTTCTCTCCCTTCTCCCTCTCTCCCTTCTCCCCTCTCTCCCTTCTTCCCTCTCTCCCTTTTCCCCTTCTTCTCTCCCCTCCCCTTCTTCCCCCTCCCTCTCCTTTCTCCCTTCTCCCCTCTTTCCCTTCTCACCTTCTCCCTCTCCTCTCCTCTCTCCCCTCTTTTCCTTCTTCCCCTCTCCCTTCTTCCCTTTCTCCCCTCTCTCCCTTCTCACCTCTCTCCCTTCTCCCCTCTCCCCTGCTTCCCTCTCTCCCCTCTCTCCCTTCTTCCCCTCTCCCCTATTTCCCTTCACCCTCTCTCTCCTCCTTCTCTTCCCTCTCTCCCTTCTCTCCCCCTCTCCCCTCCCCTCCTCTCTTCCTTCTCCCCTCTCCCTCTCTCCTCTTTCCTTCTCCCCTTTCTCCCTTCTTCCTTCTCTCCTTCTCCCCTCTCCCCTTCTCCCCTCTCTCCCTTCTACCCTCTCTCCCTTCTCCCCTCTCTCCCTTCTCCCCTCTTTCCCTTCTCCCCTCTCTCCCTTCTTCCCTTTCTCCCTTCTCCCCTCTCTCCTTTTCTCCCTTCTCCCCTCTCTCCCTTTCCTTTCTTTCCCCTCTCTCTCTAAAATGTCAATGCTTGTTGAACCCACGGCACCAATCTAAACCGACGGATTAAATCCTGAACTGACGGATTGAAATATTGGGGAGGTCGCCAAGCCCCCCACCTTCCTCCTGCCCCCTCTGCCTACGCAACTGGCGGAGACTTTGTGGGGATGAGGTATGTGGGAGTTGAGGGGAGGGTTTCTTTTGGGTCTCTGTGGGGGCTCCGACGATTCAATGCAGTCGATCTAGGTCGTAACCGACGAGGTTGACAGTGAGAACAACTTTTCAACTCAATTTTAAAATCTGGACTCTGGCATATTATACAGTCATACGAGGGAGTGTATGAACGGTGACCATTTTATTTGCAGGCATCAATTTGCAAATATCTTTGCAAGTTGGCATTTCATGACTTTGCATAAGCGGGATGTGCCCACCGAAATTACAAAAAAAGTTAAAATTGAAAATGATATACCTTCTTATACCACAAATCCTGCCGATGTCCATGGTTGTAGGCGAAGCATAGGTGTTGTCTTGTCTTTTCTATTTGTAAATTTACCTCTTTAAATGCAGGGAGCAGCAAACTCTGAGCAAACTTCTTTCTTTTGGTCTTTACCAATATATTTATTAATAAGTAGAATAGAATTCCCCAAACAGGAAAATTTCAAAACTATTTACAAAACTGAAAACAATATTTGGAAAATTTTAAAATATTTTGGAATATATCCAAAATATTAGGAATCTTTAAAATTACGTGGAACATTTCAAAATTATTGTTTGTTTTATTGCAGAATTATGACTTGCTGTGGACGGATGTCGTTTCGGCTAAATCGACGGAAAGGACTGATATTAGTTGCTATCGTCGCATTTCTGTTAATGTTATTAAATGGTATTTTACTTTCACGTCACAACCGACTGGGTGGAAGAATCACACACAACTACCCTATTCGATACTACAGGAAGTTCCAAAGAAAACAATCCCGACCAGTGCTGCACTCTAGATTTAAAACTAAATTGAGGATTAATTCTCCGAAAACAGAATATTTTCCCTCAAATTCTGGAAACGAACAAAAGTTTGCGGGAGAAGGTTCCAAAAATACAAACTCGCAAACTTTGAACAAGAATTTAGAGAGCAACTTCTCAGAAGGGCGTAAAGTTATCGAACAATTTAACGCCGAGAATTCATTTTTAGGTTTGTTTGAAAAATTTGATCAAAAACCAAACGTAGCAGATACGTTGGAGAAAGGATTTTTCGATGAAGAAGAGCCACGTCTTAAAAGTTTATTAGGAATCCATTATTGCCATTCGAAACAAATTCAAATTTGAGTTATTCTCGTCTAAAGAGATTTCTTGTGCCAGGAGTAACAGGAGAAAACTTAAATTACACCACAAATGTTTTAGAATTGAACACATCAAAAGATAATGTAGCGATTTCAGTGAAAACTTTATCAAAAGTAGATCTAGATGTTCAAAGCCGAAACCACACTCACCTACCATCTATTACATCACATTTGAGTGAAAAGCTTGAAAGTAAAATGACTTCGCATAGAACTACAGTTTATCAGAATATTATTAAGTCAACAGTTAACAGTCTGGGAGATATTTCAACTGTAAAGAATAAAGTACCAGCTACATCCTTACGGGGTATATTCTCTAACATATCATTAGTAACAAAACACTCATTCGGGCCTTCTTTAACGTCAAGATTAGTCAACAATTCGAAAGATATTTCTAATAACCAGAGTAAATTAAACACAACGTCCAAATATGATCACAGACCTACACAGAGAATGCAAACTGATTATGCAGAGCCAAGATTTTATTTACCAAACAACAGCCAATTCAAGTTTCTTAATTTTGTCAAACGAACTGAAATCCAAAGAAATGTCGAACAAACCTTTGATGGAACTGCATTTTCTGTAGATGATAAGTTGCACCTTAATATGCTTTTTGGGGCGGCGGTAAAGGAAATATATTGCGTCATTGGTCACGAACACGTCAAAATTGTTTCTTTTGCTCTACAGGGGGAGGTCGTTCCTCGGGAATTGGTCCCCTTGGAATCGTGTACAACTTGCGGTGTAATAAAAAAGAAGTTTGATATCTTAGAAGTGTTTGCATTTCACTTGGATCGTGTTCTCGGCATCAACAGAGCAATGCCAGTTGTTGCTCGGCAATTTACCGAGGAAGAAATTCGACAAATTGATTTACGTGACCTCCCTAATTCTATATTCCCGATTATGAGATTTACTCCAAACTTGATTCATAATGGAAATTTTCAGTCCGATCAAAACTCGATGGAACTAAACTGGAGACAGTATCAGAATATCCTTGCAGGATGCCATAGTGATGCTGATGATGAAAGGTGCTCATTGGTTGATTACCTTGACTGGGGAAGGATGGCTGTTTTTGACTTTTTATTACAGGTAAGTTCCTCCAGTCACGTGGCACTACTTTCCCCAAAGCGTAGTTCCCTCTCTGAGAAGATTTCAGATATCTGGTGACATGCCCGGTTGTTGCCCGAAGTTTGGCAGTACCCGGTTAGGCCTAAGAGGTAAAATTTGTAAGATATTATAACATAGAAATTAACCAAAATTTGGTAAAATTATTGCAAATTTTGGTTAAATTCGGCAAAGTTGAAGAAAATAATAGAAATTTCACAAAAATGAAGGAAATTTTCCCAAAAATGTAGACAAATTTCCCGAAAAGTGTTGGAAATTGAAAAACGATTCCACCAAATGAAGGAGATTCCCCAAAAATTGACCCTGATCTGCTGATTGTAGGAGATTTCTCGAAAATTGAACGAGATATCCCGATTAGCAGCAACTTTTCAAGAAAACTTAATTCAACAATGCAATTTTTCGCTTGTAACCGGAAAGGTTTAGGGGCTCTTGCTACCCGAAAGGTCACCATTCTTACTCCTCTGCACTTCCCTCCTCCAATTCTGTGAGATGACATCTCTCTGCTTGCAGCCAAACAGCAACTGCATGGTTGAGCTGTGGGGCACGCCCGGCCTAGCAGCCCATGCCACAAAATTTCGCGATAGCGTCAATTCAAGTACATAAATTTTGTCGGAAATGTTGACACGCCCCCCACCCCTCCCCTCCCATGAAAGCCATGCATACGTATATTTTTCTGGGGTAATCGACATGATTTACGTTTTGACTCTTGAGCTAAAATATTCCCTTTTCCCAATTTTGTCCTGAATTTCAAATTCTAGATTTTCCGATTTATCACTTTTCAAAAATAATGTTATCAAGAAGATTACGTGACCTTCATCAAATTGTTGGAAATAAATATCACAATTTACGGTCGTACTTTTGAGCGTTGTCCTGACGAATCACGCTGTCCTGACGAATCAGCCTGTCCTGACGAATCACCTTGTCCTGACGAATCACCTTGTCCTGACGAATCACCTTGTCCTGACGAATCACCTTGTCCTGACGAATCACCTTGTCCTGACGAATCACGTTGTCCTGACGAATCACGTTGTCCTGCCGAATCACGTTGGCCTAACCCCTCTGGCGGAAAAGTAATATTGCCCACCATGCAGGGATATTTTGATAGTTTTGGAGCAAAGTATTCTAACAGGGTATGGTTAGGTTTGGAATAAGGCTTCATAACCTCCCTGTATGTTGGGCAATATATCACTTTCCTGTGATTAGGTTTAGGATTGGGCTTCATAACCTCCCTGTATGTTGGTGGTTATGTTTAGGATTAGGCTTCATAACCTCCCTGTGTGTTGGTGGATAGGTTTAGGATTAGGCTTCATAACCTCCCTGTATGTTGGTGGTTAGGTTAAGGATTGGGCTTCATAACCTCCCTGTATGTTGGTGGTTAGGTTTAGGATTAGGCGTCATAACCTCCCTGTATGTTGGTGGTTAGGTGTAGGATTGGGCTTCATAACCTCCCTGTATGCTGGTGGTTAGGTTAAGGATTGGGCTTCATAACCTCTCTGTATGCTGGTGGTTAGGTTTAGGATTAGGCTTCATAACCTCCCTGTATGTTGGTGGTTTTGTTTAGAATATGGCTTTTTAAACCTCCCTGTATGTTGGTGGTTATCTTGAAGGATTAGGCCTTATAACCTGCCTGTGTGTTGGTGGTTAGGTTAAGGATTGGCTTCATAACCTCCCTGTGTGTTGGGCAATATATCACTTTTTGCCTGACATTTCCGAACCAGGATCTCATCTGATTTTCGAGGCTCAAAATTTCAAAACGCAAAAGTAAAACAGATTATCAAAATTTGTTGCTCCAGATTCAATATTCCCGGTCCTCAATGGCTGGACTCGATTGCGGACTGAACCTTCCTAATAGATTTTGATTTCAGGATGATTTAAAGACATATGGACAGGTAGCAATAACCAGTTTAATTGCAAGAAAATAAACCATGAAAATAGCAAACAAATCATAAAAACCGCTAAAAACTTGATCATTTTTCAGCATTTTAAATTTTAGAACATTCAATAAATTATTAAAAACTATATTGTAATTTCGTGACATCGCAACAAGAAAACCTTCACCGCTATTCTTTGAATGGAAGCAGTTGAATATGTTAAGATCATTTCCGAATCATATCCTTCGCCAAAAGGAGAAAAGTATATAATGATTTTAGGTGACTTAAATTTAGGACCGAATTTAAAAAAAAAAAAATAAAGATCTGAGCTGTCCTTTCTTTCATACATCACAACTTTTGCTTTCATTATAAAAAATCTTCATCAGTTGATATTTTGGTTATTTATAGCTCGACAACTACACGTGCTATTGTCTGATCGTCGTAATATAAAGACTACTCTGTTTAGAAATATCTACCTGTCCATCAACTAATGTTGTTTTTCCTGCAGTCCACTGGTCTCAAGCAAATCTACCAGTCTATACAACAAAATAGGTTGTGGCATGGTTCCCCAATACGGCACCTTCAAATATTTGTCATTGTCCTATAGGCACCCGGGCCCATCTCTCCCCAGACACACAACTACACGTTGAGACCTTGCGCTGCCAACGCATGTTCATAAATGTTAAAGGATTAGTTCAGGGGTCAAGCAGGTCTAGTTTATATGAAAGGACTTCAAACATTTAAAAAAAAAAATAACAAAATGGTGAAGAAAGCATTCAAAAATCTTATTCCGTTAAGGAGATATCTCAGTTTAAAGTTTAATATCATTTGTGTAGAAACGACTGAAATCAGACTAGTTGTGATATCATAGCCTCAGGTTCCTCAGTCTTTATGTAACCTATCATATTTTGTCCTGGCTTACGTGACCATGGTACATGTGGGGTGTCAAAATAGGTATTAAAACTGAATCTAGGATGGTTATCATACACCACCTGATGAAAGTTCAAGGAAAAATAATTTAGATAGAGACAAAACTTAAAAAAAATTCTTCAAAATACATTTGTTAAGAATGTGAGTGTGAAGACGCCAACTTTCCATTGTCTGATAGTAGACTTACACCAGTCATTTCTACCAGCTGACCAGGGACTTGGAATAGATACTAGCTCCTGTCTCTACACCTGTACACAGATAAGACAGAGCTTTAAATTAAGTTAAATAGGCTATCTCCTTAACGGAATAAGATTTTTGAATGGTTTTTTCACCCTGTTGTTTCTGTTAAACTCCTTTTTCATAAGATGGACATGCTTGACCACTGAACTAATCTTTTTTTTCTATATTTGTTATTTATTTTCAATAGAATTATGACAGGCTTGATAGACATTGCTGCGGTTATAGCTTCAACGATGATGAAAAGTGTTTCAAAAAAGGAATTCACGACGAAATAGACAACTGTGATAACTGGGAAAAGAGATTTTTGGTTCATATATTTATAACAACCGACAAACCTCACCAGTTGGTCTTAATAGATAACACTTTCAACATCCGACGAGATCCAAGCCGCCTAAATTACGACCTACTGAAAGGCATCAAAGAGTAAGTTATTATCCCCTCGCCCAAAAAGTTGGTGCAGAGAGGATATTAAAGTATTACCGTCCGTTCATGGCATGTGGAACAAGGTGGGATGGCATGTGGGACAAGGTGGGATGGTATGTGAGACATGTTAGGATGGCATGTGGGATGGCATATATGATTGCCAGAATGTCAATTTAAGGTGGGAGGATGGGATGGCATGCATGTGGACAGAGGGTGGGAGGACATGTAGGACACAGGGTGGGGTTACATGTGGGACAAAGGGTGGAAGGTATGTTTTTAGCGGTGAGATACTGGCTTTGAACGGGGGGGGGGGAACATGCCCCCTCCATGTCAATTTTATTCTTCCAAAAATGACCATTTTGGACCTTTTTAATAGTCTGTATCATTGCAAAATGATATGCTGCTATACTATAGATCGTTCGTAATCATCCTGAAAGCCGTGTACTGCACATATTTAGAGTCTTTTGGGGTATCTAAAACTTGGAAAATGCGAGGTTTCCAGGGAAAGGACAAACTCGGGGTATTCGCCTTTGGAAAAGTCAGGACCCCACTGAAGCCAGAAGGAGGGATTTACCCCTGGACTCCACAACAGACCCCATGCCGAAAAGGTTTATGCCCCCCCTCCCCTAATTTTAAACCCCTGGTGACGCCACTGCGGTGATGGGATTTCATTGGTCACTTGTTTGTATTTGTTTCCTTTTTGTTGTTGTAAGGTTTATGCATAGGTGTATAACATAATCTTTTTAACATATAACCTTCATTTTAATATATTACTATCTTTTGTTTTTTAGGTTACCCAAAGTCGTGATGCAAAACATCTTCGCCGCTGACCTAGGAATGCGACTATTAGAGTCATTACGTCATGATAGCTTGTTCTGGGAAACTGTTGGCGGGGTTGATATTGTGCAAAAACTGACAAATGTAATCCTGACCAGGATTCAGAAGCTAAAGGAGTACATAATTAAGACTGAAGTACGTAGCGTTCGCAAGGGTTAAGCATTTTCCAGCGGTAGGCCAAGCGGTGGCAGTTGACCATTAGGGCAAGGGATATCTCTACCCAAATTGTTTTGCAAATAATTTGTGTTTTGTATTGAATGTATGTAAAATCAATTTTGTTTTATATTTTCCCCAATCATTTATTGCCCTTCCAACTAAAATCTCTTACAGATGCCAATGGAGCCAATTGATAGCAAATGTGGCAGCGATAGAATCTAAGAAGCAGAAACAGCGCTACCGGGTTGGGGTTCAGGACAGGCTCCAAAATATTTAGTTTAATATTCCTATGAATATAACGATATACATATTGGATAAAAGTACCCTTGAAAAAAAAAACAATCCCTCCAAATCATATGAAAATTACTCATGAACCTTATTGACTCATTTTGATGCATAAGAGATAAGACCCGCGTCTAAACTATGCAGTTTGGCCCACTAGTACCACAACTTTTCAGAAAGAATGGCCCACCCTACTAGCAGGGGCGGAGCCAGGATAAAATGTCTGGGGAGCAATCCAAACCAAACCAGGCAGGATGTGATAACACTGTTTCATGAACATATACAGATATAGGTACAAGGGTGCAGACTTGTATAAGCGGGAAGCAGAGAGAAGGGTACTCTGAAAGTATTCCCTATTGCATTTTTTCTTTCGATTGTGAAATTATTAACAAACAATTTGGTAAAATCATTGAAATGGTATTGAAAATTTGACAACTTTTTCCGATAATGAACATTTACCGAAAATCGAAGAAAAATTGCCCCCAAAATGAAGGAAATTTTCTGAAAATCGCACGAGAATTAAGAAAATGATTGCCTAAATTTGAAAGAAATTTCCCAAACATTAAAGGAAATTTCCCGAATATTTACAGAAAATCGAAATACAATTGCTCCAAAATGAAGAAAATTATTTGAAAATGAACCAAATTTCCCAAAGATTAAAAGCTATTTCCAAAACATTGAATGAAATTTGAGAAAATTTACATAAACTGTGACTAAGAATTATCTCATGGTAAAAAAAAGGTATCATCGGAAAATGTCAAGAGACGCCCCCCCTCTCACCCTCCACCCTTTCCACCCTCTGGATTCGCCCCTGCCCACTAGTAGAAATGTAGAAAGGGCCTACTTTGGGCGGACTATATCTGCAAGCTGGCAGGCTTTTTCGCAGTGATGTATAGCCAATTTGGACACATTCCTCCCGTACATGGGACTGACAAAAGTCACCCAGTTTCCCATACTATTGGGACAGTAATTGGGGGCACTTTTCATTTTCAAAAGGGCATTTTTGTCATTTTTTGGAAAAGTTTTTCCCAACACCCGGTTCCTACACCTATGCTTATTATCATATAAAATGACAATGAAGAAAGAAAAAAACAGACTTTATATGCTAAATTTAACGTTATTATTAAAAAAAGAAAAATCCCGTCAATTATCAGGAAATTTTGGTAAATAATGTTAAAAATATTCCTTCAAATTTGCAATCTTTTATCCCCAAAGGGGAAGGTGAAATAATCTCATAGGGAAAGGTATTACGCAATTATTCGGCCACACAGGTAGTTGAGAAAACTCAATAAAAATGCTGTAATTTTATAAAAACTGAATATTTGAACATCAAGGAGTTCTTACTTGGATCCTTTATACCCTGAAAACTGGTTTAATTCATTTGGTGCAGAAATCGTAAAAATAGCACTAATTTCTGCAGCGTTAATCTGAGTGACTTTCAAAATCTTTCCGACCATTGGCGTAAACTCATTCCCTTGACTTTTCGATAAACAATCCTGCGATTTAAGCCATTTCCATTCATCAGTGCAATATACGCGTAAGGACTCTTTGTGTGTAGAGTTATGCACCATTGAGCATACTTACGTAAAGCAAACACGTGCAGTGCGAAAAGTATTTTCCAAAGATAATTGTAGGCAATAGCAATCACGAGATAAGCATACACATAAACTCATGCTTCTTTGAATATGACTCAATGTTATTATATATTGGTTACTTATGAATACACACGAAATACACTTTACAGGTTTCCTTATGCCTAAAACTCCACAGACATAATACATATTGATGTTATTTAAATAAAAACTCCCCTCGTTTTGCCGTTATACAAGGAAGAAGTTTTATTGTTGGAATGCTGTTCTTGATATTTTTCTTAACTTCGAAATAAATTTACGTGAAAATACCGTAAATTTCGATGTTCAAAGGTTGATTCTTCTAACAATTTGTCCAAATATAACAAATTTCACACCTTTAGAGGGCAAATTTTGTTAAAACGCGAAGTAGAATTATTTGGAAATAAACTGGAAATGCAAACCGTCACATGCGGTTACTGAAATGCCACAGGTACAGAAAGTCAGGATGAAGTTCTTTTCAAGGGGCGAGTTCTTAAATGTCCCTATTCTCCCTGGCCTTTTTGCAAAAGAGGAAACCTATTCCTATTTGCATATATAAAAAATGGCCACCTCGGACATAGTAGAAATATCATTAATTTGAGTATCAATGTAATTAGATGATCTAAGATTATGAATAGGGAATTTTTCATAAGAAAAGTTCTTAGATAAGTTTGTCAATCCCATTTTATTAAGAAACAAGTATCTACCTACGCTGCATCAATTCAAAATGGTTGCCATGTACGCATTGCATGCAATAGATAGTTTGCAATAAGAGAAGCATAAGATATATACAAAGTTAAAGTGAGCGATATCTGGCCAAGTGGAATATTTTATTACATTGATTCTTGCAATGCATAGTTAAGAAGCATACATATGTGCATAAATCTTATCTGACCACCATACATAAAGTTGAAGCAATTTAATGTCTTGGTGATAAGATATTTACTTGATTTAGAGTAGCAAACATGGGAGTTCAATCATTTGATCATTTGATTACGTCAGATGTTTTTAACATTTTAATCCATTCTTTTAATATTGAATCCTATGATTAATTTGATGAAACCATTTAATACTCATTTTTACATTATTTTTCACAAAACCTTTGCTGCTTTGGGCCATTGTAGCGAAACATTTAGTCTTACCAAACAACATATTTATGTATGCTTCTGATCAAGTGAAGTGTGAGGTCATCTCCTTCAGTCCTTGTGGTTGCAATACTTAACAGCATTCTTGTTGCAGAAGCATAACGAAACCATCATACACAAATCCAAATGGCTATAGAGGCGATTTGGATGTCAAAACAAACCCTTCTTGCCCAATAGATATTAAAGAGGCAGAACAATCAATAAAGCTGTGATCAGTTCAACACTGTCAGTGGATGAAGCTGGTACTTCCGAAACATTAAGGAGAGTCCGAAACATTAAGGAGAGTCCGAAACAAGCGCAAAGAGGGAAAAGAACGGAAGACTACACGCACAGCAAAGCTCTGGTTGCAACATATGGATATGTCCGATATTTTGAAAAAGTTTTCGAAAGCAGAAAAAACAGGGAACTGGAAACTGCACTTGCAGTCTGTTAAAAATATGCTTCCTTATTTTGCAGCATCAGGAAACTCTCTGCATGCAAAATCTGCAAACATGAACTTGCAATCAATGCTGGAGTTACCTAAAATTCATCCGGATGTGCAAGCTATGTTTGAAAGTGGATATTATGTGGTACCAGTAAGACGAAGTGACAGGTACTGAGCAGGACTCGCTACTGATCTCATAATTGAACAGGCTTTAATGAGAAGTGTAAATTCTACAAGTGGCTTGACAAGAGGGTGTGGGATGACCGAACATCAGCTGGTTATGTTCAGTCTGGTTATTGACCATGCCTGCATTGCCAAGATAAACAATGCCATGCAATAGATAACAGATATTGCATATGAGACAAGTGAACAACACAAAGATGAGTCTAATGCTCGTCACGTACGCGATTTGAATGCCACTCTTGTACTTGTGAGCTACCTTCGAGAAAGAGATCCGTTTACTGGCAACACATCACTGCTCAATATAGCAAATGGTGTAACAGCTCTACAAAAGGTTAATGCAGATGATGCAAAGAGATTGGAAAGAAGATTTTGGAATCGATGGCCAAGCAGGCTGTAGACGAATACACATTCTGAAAAGCAGACCTTGCAATATGGATCCCCGTTTACTGTTCCAGAGATTGATAACGGTTGATGAGCAATGGGGAAAAGTGGATGAATTGTTTAAGCATGAGCTTTATAGACACCCCCCTCCCCTCCCCTCCCTGTATTGTTTGGATTACTTCCCTGACTCTCTTACCAAACAAAGCAGCACTTGCAGATTATCGATGGTCTCAAATGAATATTCCTCAGCTGCAGCCTAGCAAAGATGTCCAACACATCCTGGATGGTGGCTTACTTATACATCGTCTTCCCTGGTCAAGAGGGGTCACATTTGATAGCTTGTATAACCAGTATGCACGGTATGTGACCAACATATATATGGTAGAGCTGTGGTCATATTTGATGGCTATCACAGCTTGCGTTACCAGTATGTGCGGTATGTAACCAAAAAATATGGTAGAGCAGGCTGTGGTTATATTTGATGGGTATCAAGATGATCCTACAACAAGAGTCACAACACATCTCAGACGCGCGCGATTCAGTGCAGGCGCGCGCGATTCATAATAGGCTCGCGCGAATCAGTACAGGCGTAGTTGTCACCTTCACTGAGGATATGATGTTTCGGTCAAAGAAAGAGGACTTTTTTAATAACGAACAAAACAAACAAAGATTCATTAACCTCATGAGTCAGAAACTACAAGAAGCAGGTTGTGTGACAGACCATGCGAAACAAGATGCTGACCTTCTCATAGTTCAGACAGATGTAGCCTGGTCAGACCATGCGAAACAAGATGCTGACCTTTATAGTTCAGACAGCTGTAGCCTGGTCAGACCATGCGAAACAAGATGCTGACCTTCTCATAGTTCAGACAGATGTAGCCTGGTCAGACCATGCGAAACAAGATGCTGACCTTCTTATAGTTCAGACAGCTGTAGCCTGGTCAGACCATGCGAAACAAGATGCTGACCTTCTTATAGTTCAGACAGCTGTAGCCTGGTCAGACCATGCGAAACAAGATGCTGACCTTCTCATAGTTCAGACAGATGTAGCCTGGTCAGACCATGCGAAACAAGATGCTGACCTTCTCATAGTTCAGACAGATGTAGCCTGGTCAGACCATGCGAAACAAGATGCTGACCTTCTCATAGTTCAGACAGATGTAGCCTGGTCAGACCATGCGAAACAAGATGCTGACCTTCTCATAGTTCAGACAGATGTAGCCTGGTCAGACCATGCGAAACAAGATGCTGACCTTCTCATAGTTCAGACAGATGTAGCCTGGTCAGACCATGCGAAACAAGATGCTGACCTTCTCATAGTTCAGACAGATGTAGCCTGGTCAGACCATGCGAAACAAGATGCTGACCTTCTCATAGTTCAGACAGATGTAGCCTGGTCAGACCATGCGAAACAAGATGCTGACCTTCTCATAGTTCAGACAGATGTAGCCTGGTCAGACCATGCGAAACAAGATGCTGACCTTCTCATAGTTCAGACAGATGTAGCCTGGTCAGACCATGCGAAACAAGATGCTGACCTTCTCATAGTTCAGACAGATGTAGCCTGGTCAGACCATGCGAAACAAGATGCTGACCTTCTCATAGTTCAGACAGATGTAGCCTGGTCAGACCATGCGAAACAAGATGCTGACCTTCTCATAGTTCAGACAGATGTAGCCTGGTCAGACCATGCGAAACAAGATGCTGACCTTCTCATAGTTCAGACAGATGTAGCCTGGTCAGACCATGCGAAACAAGATGCTGACCTTCTCATAGTTCAGACAGATGTAGCCTGGTCAGACCATGCGAAACAAGATGCTGACCTTCTCATAGTTCAGACAGATGTAGCCTGGTCAGACCATGCGAAACAAGATGCTGACCTTCTCATAGTTCAGACAGATGTAGCCTGGTCAGACCATGCGAAACAAGATGCTGACCTTCTCATAGTTCAGACAGATGTAGCCTGGTCGAAAGTCAAAGACACGGTTGTTGTCAGAGAAGATATTAATCTCCTTGTACTTCTTCTTTACTACGCTGATGTTATTTCACATGAAATATTTCTTGCCCCAACACCCAAGATCAACTCAAGAAAGATATAATTTGGTGCTTGAAGAAGCCAAGAGTGCACTTAACCAACCATTTGCAAACACATCAATCTTCTTCATTCTCTCCTCGGTTGTAATACCACATCATTTTTCTTCATTCTCTCCTCGGTTGTGGAAACCACATCCCGTATTTTCAATGTGGTGAAAAGGGGACTGGAATCGCGAAGATCCAAGCAGAAGCACATTTCTTACAATGTGCACAAATCATTGATCAATCAGATCCAATGGACAAATCGATCATTTATTGTAGATGCAGGTGAGAAGGCTATAATTGCTTTGTATACTGGAAGAGATGATTGTGGATTGGATAAGCTACGATATCTTAAATTATGTAAAAAAGGAGCTCGCAGCACCACTGAAGTTGAACCTCAAACTCTACCCCCAACATCATCAGCAGCGAGTTTTCATAGTTTGCGAGTGTACTTGATAATGCAAGTATACCAGATAATGCAGTGGAAGAGTTGTGGTGACAATTTGAATCCAGGAGGGAGGGAGGGGGCTTGCTGGCGTATGGTTAAGGCGAAATATCTCTCTATTCCAACAAATCAACCCCCGGCTCCACCAGAGTTGTTACAGATTATTCGATGCAACTGCAAAATGCACAAATACCCAATGTCCTGTAGCAATATTTGCAAAAATGTAGTGGAGTAGGCTGTACCAATGCAATGGAGCCAGATATCTCTGATGAACATAAATTTTGAATGAACTGTGAACTTTGCATTTCCAAAAAGGTAGCCATATTTGATTATTATATCCTGCATGCAAAATGCACACAACAACCATTTTCGATTGATCCAAAATGAAGCTTACACCTACTTCATAACATTAAAGACTGAAATGATTTTCATAAGTAATATAGCAGATGCAAAAACTATATCTTTAATCCTTAATCATACTTATTCAAAGTTGAGGGAAATGTAGGTATTAGCTATGTAAGAGGCGGCCATTTTTGATATATGCAAATTAGTTTAGGTTCCATCTATGTATGCAAGCACTGAGAAAGACATTTATCCTATGCAGTTAAACAAATTACATGTAAACATTCGAAGTATTACTTACTATCTAAAAACCATGTAAATATTTGTTTTCTAAACAAACAGCCATTATGTGAATATTTGGATTTATGCAAATTAGGTGTATATTTCCCTCTTGGTCGTACGGTACGTTGCTGTAACCATTTAAATGGTGGTCGATTTGGAATTATGTAGTTTAGTTTGATTTCTTTACTCTGCATTACCAGAATAATTGTTGTGAATTACTTCACATGGCTTTATCTTAATGGCCAGAGATTCAATCATGTGTTACAAGTGTATATCATATGTATGTTACTAATTATCTATTGCATTCAATATGTGCAGCCATTTTGGATTGATGCAACTTAGGTATATACTAATTGTTTCTTAATAAAATGGGATTGACAAACTTACCGTATCTAAGATCTTTTGCCATGAAGAAATCCCTATTTATAATCTTAGATCATCTAAATACATTGATACTAAGAAAATTGATGATATTTTACTATGTCCGAGGCGGCCATTTTGAATTGATGCAAATATGTATGTTTCCTTGATTGCAAAAAGGCCAGGGAGAGTGGAGGTATGTCGTGTGCATTTCTACATTCCAAAATACCTCTATTTATCACCTTTAACCATGTAAATGTATATAATATGTGTATGGCGGCCATTTTGTATTTATGCAAATTAGGCATATTTACCCTTCATAGATTTTTTAAAGACTGTAACACTTTTTCCCTGGGGGCCTCAAAGAAACGCATGGTGGCAAAATAAATTATGTTGCAATTATTTGTTTGACCTCAAACCTTATTTTGACTGGCCTAAAGTTCTCATTTTCATTCATCTGTTCATCAGTTCATATGACAGTATGATAAACGATCAAATTGGTGCAAATTTCATGTTAATATTACCCTGTTTAGGGGTTATTGCATTTCAAAGATTTCACCAACACTGGCGGAGCTACGGGGGCATGGGGGATTTGCCCCACGAGGTCGCTTTGTATCCTCCCTCCACCCACCCCTCCCCCTCCCCCACTTGTCCCAGAAAATGTTGTAAAGTGACATATTTTGTCCGATTGATAGGCTTTTGCCTTCCCCCATGACCAAAACCCTGGCCTCGCAACTTTTCACCATTGAAAAGATAACGGTGCAGGACATAGACAGTGTGATGTTTATTGTGGATCCAAACGTAGAGCAACTGAGATGGCTCCATAATCCAAGACACTATTTTAATGTATTTCTAGAAAATACAAATGTAATGTTCTTTCATTTTGAGTGTAAGATAGGCCTATGTGTGAGCAGATAAGGAAAATGATTATATTCTTATCAAGTGCATGTTAAGGAGCACTATACCACTCACGATGTGCACGAAATATCGTTCTTGCCTGAACCAGGTTGGGTCGGGGACGTAACTACCGACAAAAGGGGAGGGGGAGTGACTCAAAACATAATTTGGCTTGTTGGAAAATTGTTTTGATCCGTCGGCAAATCATCGACTTTGAACTTCAGAGAAGATCTACTTTCTGAAGAAGAAAAAACCTGGCATATACGATAAACATGAACAAATCTGTGGCGGTAAAATACCAAAATTATGATAAAAAGGAACTGGGGAAAAATTGTTGAGGATTTTACCTCTGCAAATAACAATTATTCCAGTTGTAACATAAAATTTGTAACACTGTACTGACAGAATAATGCCGACAATCTCACTCAAAGCAGCATCCGTCATCTGTCTGTCTGTAGGCCTATATCATTAGATGTATACTAGACTGTAAAGTGGATTTGTAAACCTTCGCACAATCGTGGAGCAGGCTTGCACGGTTTTAGAAATAGTGGTGCGGAATTTAGTTTTGGTTCATTTACGAGAGGTTTCGCCATGTTTCGAACTCTGCACTTCATAACACGATACTGTAGGATTTGTTCAAGTTTTTGACAGCCCTGCTCGGACCGAGTCTCAATTACCTTTGCCGCTGCAAACAATAGTGGTTTCCGGATAATGTTGTCAGTGTTGTACGTCAGGGCCCCTATGCAATTTCCCCTTTTGCCCCATGTCTCGAGCTCTGCCGGAAACTACAATTATGGGGTGTGGCTCCTAATTCAAGATATATCCACTGATTTTGTTCAAATTTCTTCAGTTTTTTAGTTTAAAATCGGAAACTCAAATATCTATAAGATGATTTTATTGTTAAAATAACTTAAATTGCTTTCTTTTTCTCACGTACTCTAATTGATTTATCTATCATTTTAGGCCAGTGTGGGGCATGGGCATCAAACACGTGAAATCTTCAGAATTTACGGCGTCTTTGCCCTCTGGACCCTACAAGAGTTTTGTCATGGGCCTGGGCCCTTTACTTACGCGCACGCAATTTTCCCCTCATGCTGTGTCCCAAATAATCCAAAACACTCTGGCGACTCACTGATGGCAACTAGGGTGTTGTTGACTATGTAAAAGGACGACGCATATCCATTAGCGTGGTAAATGCAGCGTGACCTCAGACAGTAAGACACCAGGGGTGCAGTGCCATAGACCTGATCGAATTATTGCGGGAAGGGGTGGGGGAATGTTAACATCGAAGGTGATCGATACATACATGCTTTATGGAATTATGAAATCATACCTTAGCAGCGAACCTCGATCAAGTGCTCCCTCCCCTCCCTACTTTCGATCCACTCGCATATACAAACATATACAATTTTCAA
>JAIGNY010001533.1:700000-757500 GCA_020152595.1 Chiridota heheva
GCCGGTGGAGGGGAACAGGGAACATGTTTCCCCACTTTTCCGTACAATAATTTTAAATAATCAGTACATTTTGGAGAAGTTCCCCCGCCCTCCCTTTCTCCCCACACACACACATTTTGGATAAGAGGCCATGATCCAGGGCCGTAATTCCCGCGGGACAAGCCACTATTCAGAAGGAAAAAATCAATACATTTTGGGGAAAATTTTGCCCCTCCTCTTCCTTCCCCGTCGATTCTTTCCCCTCCCGGCAGCAAGTTCCACATGTCTGCATGCATCAAAGTTTAAGTGTCGGGCTAACTGTAGAAACCGGCCCATCCACGATCAGACGAGTGTCGGATTTAGTCACAAGCTATACCAAGCTATACAGCTTAGTCAGTGCATAATTGATCTTTATAAAAGTCATTCTGATGTGTATGATTTTGTGTGTGACGGTGTGACGGTCACAACAAAAAAAACCAGAAAAGTTCGGTTTTAAATGTGGCCACATATGCAAAGGGGCCTCACTTTAGCAGCTTAGATCCGTAAAAAAGAAGGAAATGACACGTGATTCCTCTTGTATTTTTGAGTAAAGAAATAAAAAATAATAATAGCCCAATATCACGCCACAATAAATGATATTGCTTTTCTTTGTAAGGGAGGTGTCAGCTTTTTGGGGTGGGCCAACGGTAATTAGGGCGGGTCTCATTATGTCTTAATCCGATTCCGGCCTAATTATACGGGAAATGGCGATCTGGACCGATTTAGAGCTTGAATGATAAAACAAAATAAAAAGTGTATCGTATGCTGGTATAACCAAAATTTGTTTTTGTCATGTATAACAGGGCTTGACATCGATAGGGAGGGGGAAGGGGGTGGGGGAGGAGGGGTTGTATAGTCCTCCAATCATTTTAAAAGCATTTTTTTTTTTAATAGGACTCTATGTTCACCTTATTGGCAACTGTCAATACGCATTGGTCCTTGTCCCCAATCTCAAATAGGTGTGGGGGCCCGGGCCCTGTGATACCTGTTTATGATCAAAAAACCGTGCATACGGGACCCTTTGTTTCGTAGTGGCCCAAATAACTTAAATTTGATGGGGGAATTTACTGGAAGGGAATTTCAATGTTTTTTTAGTGCTCAAAATATTTGTTATAGTTCTCTCCCGAAAAGAATGAAGATTTTTTTGATATTGTTTTCATTTTAATAACCCACCAGAATTTGTGTATATGCCTGCCCGAAAAGTTACAATTTCGGAGAAGGTTTTCTCCTTTACACCCACCTCCTACGCCTATGGTCAGACCAGGAATATGTCTTAGTATCCCTGCTCGGAATATATTTGGGCTTTTGGGCTTTTTCGACAGGTATACCAACTGCGGTAAAAATCTGCCATGCACTAACCATGGAGGTACCACTAAAGTGGAAATTGGTACCTCCATGCACTATCTAATCGGGATATTTATGTTGTATCGTACCTACAAAATAAACATCATCTTTCCGAGTTCGTTTAAGGCAAATATGAATATTCATTACAACTGCATAGCAACTGTGTTGACAACACGTTCATTATATCAACAACCTTGCCAATCGATGATCTTTTAAGCTTTTCACCTAACACTTAACAGCTAAGTTTTATTTGATTACGCAGCCTACGTACAATATTGTAGTGGAAATACTAATGTTTGTTTCTAACACATGGATCCGAGATTTCGGAATTTAACCTCTTCAAACAAAGATTAACGAACAGTTCGGCAAGAAGGAAAGGATCGCCAAAATGGCGACAAAAACAGCGATAAGTATACATGTCTTCAAAAATGGAGATTCACATTATATGGGTAGAAAATTTGTTGTTAATCAAAAGCAGACTCGCAACTTTGATTCTTTCCTAACGATGGTAACAACGGGTGTGAAGCCTAGCTATGGAGCTGTGCGGAGATTGTACACACCTACCAACGGCCATCGAGTTGATGATCTTGGAACGTTGTCAGATAACAACTTTTATGTAGCTGCTGGGATGGAACGTTTTAAAAGAGTGCAGTGAGTAAAAACTAAAAGAATTATGTTAATTGTTATTTCATTTGTCAGAAGGACACTTGTATTTCGTTTTTAAACATGTTTAGCTTAGTTTTAGACCCAAATCTAAAAAGAAAAATAGTTAAAATACATAGGCCTAGGCCTAAATACAATGGACTAAAACAAAAAATTATAAAAGAAAAAGCAAAAATCCTGATATAGATATTTATTGCTATACTAGGATTTTACCACAGGTGTTCCTAGCGTTATGGCAACATATGCTTACTAGTGTATATATAAAGAAAAGTAAGACTATTCCTAACGCGACTTTCGAACTGTATATTAAAATTCCTTTTTTTGACCACTCGCGAATCTTAATTACACTTTTTTACTCTACTTACATTTGCTGGAGACGCCCTTTTTCGTGTATAAGCCTCGGTATTTGTTAGTTTTTTTCTGATTAGATGTACAAACGATGAATTTTCTACCAAATTACCGTCAAGACAGTCTATCCGCCCAACAATTTGTTGCAAACTAAAGAAACGTTGCGATGACGTCATGAAGAAGCGGCACTTAAGATCTAATTAAGATTTGCGAGTGGTCAAAAAAAGGAATTTTTATATTAAGTCGCGTTAGGGAAAGTCCTACCTTACTTTATATATATATACTAGTAAGCATATAGCCTATAGGTTGCCATAACGCTAGAAACACTTGTGGATTTTACCATATAATTTTATTAAATAGATATGGTAAAAAAAATCTGTGTGCAAAATCAAGTAAATAGAATTACATCGAGAAATGCTTAGATTATATAATTGAACTTTATATAGTAAGTATTATCTTAATTTTTTCCTCAAATAATCAAAAACATTACTCTGCTAAAATGTCATAGCCTTGATGGCAGTGTTTTGACTTTTGACTGTACTTTGGAGAGTTCGTCAGACAAATTTTATGGAAAGAAAAGTAGGCCTGGTCCAAAGTACCACCATAAAAGTGAGATTTTCCTATACTTTTAACACCTCGCTTAAAACAGTTTAGGAGGGTATAGGATTTTGTAGTACCCTCGGATGGCCAGCTATCACCAACGGCAGCCATACTAAGATGGCTGGCATCAGTCCGACAGTACTATACTACAGAGAGTAATAGGCCTATGTCTAGAAACTGCGCCATGATCTAGAAAACGTGCGCAAATGTTTAGAAAATTTGCAACAATCATCTATTTGATAGTGGAAATAATGCACAAATATTTAGGAAAAGGCTGAAGTTGCAATATGAAGTAGTTTTCCTGTGTTTAGGTTTACAAGAGCTTGACTTTTTTGAACTTTGATAAAGAAATCATGAAAATAGCATCTCTCAATCAATCATTGGTGGGGAAAATCTTCCGTACTAGAAACAAATTATATCCAATCTGGGACAACAATATGGTAGCCTCCATGGGGGGGCAACTCTTTAAATCATAAATAGACTACAATGGAAAATCCCATCGCACACGGAGATTATTTAGAATAGACTTATTAAATGTTAGGTCCCTATTTAAACAAAGTACGAACACAGATTAGCCTACCTTTAGCGTTTAATATTTGTTTCTCTGTACATCAGTAAAATATCTGAATCGGTCAAGTTGGCAATTTTTTTTTTTTTAAATCAATTAACAAGCTTAGCAAGATTAGCTTTGAAACAGTTTAGACTTGGTGCATGTACAATGTCCGATGGTAAAGCATTCCAATCTTTTAGTGTTTGAGGAAAGAAGGAGTATTTATAAACATTCTTTTTAGCATAAGGAACGTGGAAATTCAGATCATGGGTATTTCTTGTATTAATTCTTGCGTTTGGGATCAGGTTATCATTATCAATGGTGACAAGACTGTTATTGATTTTAAATAGCATTTTTAGACGGGTGTTCCTTCTTCTTGTTATTAGCAAGGGCCAATCTAGCAAGGGCCAATCTAATTTATGAAGCATGCTTGTGACACTGGATTTATAAGAGTAGTCTGCCATACAGAACCTGGCTGCTCTCTGTTGAATTGATTCAAGTTAATCTGCATCGCACTGGTAATGGGGGTCCCAAAGTGCTGATGCGTACTCAAGCACTGGCCTGACTAGAGCTTTATAAGCAGTGGATTTAACGTCAGTGGGACAGTTTGAGAGGTTACGTCTTAATAGGCCAAGTACAGAGTTTGCTTTGTTGGTGATGTTGTGTATATGTTTATCCCATCTGAGTTTATTATCAATTTCAACACCTAGGTATGGGTGGGAGTTGACACGTTTTATTGGCTGGTTGCACAAGGTATAAACTGGTGATTTATAGCATTTTCTAGGAGATATTGAGAGGATGTAGCATTTAGAAGGGTTGAAATTCATTTGCCATTTCTTTATCTCTCCCTAGGATAGGCTACAGTACCTAGATAATCGAGCAGAAAATAAGTGGCTGACTGTGAGAGTTATCTTACATCTTTCTACAAACAATATATGAATATTAATTAGATAAGACGAAGATCAACCAATCGTTATATTCATTTGCTTAATGTTAAAGTATATTCACATATTCTGAACTGCAGATAAAACGACCAAAATCATTCTATGAACCAGGAAGTTCTTCAAGTCATGAATATTCATTTTCAACTTTCATTAAGAGCTCATCGGATTGTAAAAACTGTTTTTTTTTAAGGATTCCTGACAGGGTTAGTAGGTATATACAAGATTTAGAGGTATTCATGGTAAATATTATTATTACTATTATTATTATTATTATTGCTATTAATATTGTTATTATTATCATTATTATTGTTATTATTATTATTGTTATTATTATTATTATTATTATTATCATTATTATTGTTATTACTATTGTTATTATCATTATTATCATTATTATTTTTTGTTTGTTTGTGGGCAACGCTCTGGAACAGTTACACACAGACAGGATGACACACAGATGAGACAACGCCAAGCCCCCTTTATGATCAGTAATTCAAAACTTAGTTAAAAAGATGTGAAGAAACTATTTCATATTAAAAACACACATCTACAGTAGTAGTAGCCTAATAGCCTCGGCCCCTATTTTATATTTATGAGAATACTGTGTTTTACTTGAATTGGACTCCCCAATAAAGCCACCTATAACTTGAAAAACCAATTGTTTTCTGCCCAGGGCTGAAAATGGTGTTTTCCGAGAACTGGTGATTCAATTTGATTGAAGTAATCACCAAAATGGGCACAAAACTAGTGCAAGTAGAGGGGTAAAGAATAGCAGATACTGTAAGCACCATATGTACTGTAAGCATCATATATACTGTAAGCATCATATATACTGTAAGCATCATATATACTGTAAGCATCATATATACTGTAAGCATCATATATACTGTAAGCATCATATATACTGTAAGCATCATATATACTGTAAGCATCATATATACTGTAAGCATCATATATACTGTAAGCATCATATATACTGTAAGCATCATATATACTGTAAGCATCATATATACTGTAAGCATCATATATACTGTAAGCATCATATATACTGTAAGCATCATATATACTGTAAGCATCATATATACTGTAAGCATGTAAGCATCATATATACTGTAAGCATCATATATACTGTAAGCATCATATATACTGTAAGCATCATATATACTGTAAGCATCATATATACTGTAAGCATCATATATACTGTAAGCATCATATATACTGTAAGCATCATATATACTGTAAGCATCATATATACTGTAAGCATCATATATACTGTAAGCATCATATATACTGTAGCATCATATATACTGTAAGCATCATATATACTGTATTATTAACAGAGAATACATGATGAAAATCTGTTGCAATAGATTTTTAGTCCAAAAATTCTCAAAGCCTACAAGGTTGAACAAAAACATCACTTAAAATCACTCATCAAATAAACAAAGAAAACCTTCACTGTTAAATATTACTATTACTATTGATATTACTATTATTATTTGTAAATTATTACTTTAAACCAGACCCTTTGACCACAGGGGAATACTCTTTTGATCTTGTGTTTAGTGTGCAAATCAGTGCACCTGCAATGAAATTTGTTTACTATCAATGTCAGATTATGACCATAAAAAGTGAGGTGAAGTGTGTGGATTGTAGACATTTTTTGAAATCCCTGGAGTAATTGCTAATTGCTTGTGCTGGATTGTGGTTTCTGTTGTGAGCAATAATAGACCCGACAGATTTTAGGTTTTGTCGGGGCTTAAGACAGAGAATGTATTGCGTGGTTTAGACTTAATGTATTTGAGATTAATGACTTAATGGTTATTTTACTTTTGTTTACAGATATTTTTCAATTGGTAGCAAAACATCAGCTCAGAAACACAAGACAAGGGTAAGTAATGCAGACAGACCACCGGATGAAATTGGTCTTTCCTATTTTTATGGGGGATTTTTTGAGTAAGCAATAGTGTACAAAATGTATTTCTGAAGTTACAGTGTATATAGTGGAATTAGGGAAGGACTTAGACTTGATAATAAAATCAAGCAAATGACAATTAACACATGTATTAACAACCAGCTTGGACTCACATTTCTGGATACAGTATTAACAAAAAAACACATGTGGAAGAAAGGGACATTTTTCACATTTTCTACAACATTGTCAAAACAAAAAAGTTTAAAATTTATTCTGTAACAAATATGTTTTCTACACAATTGCTTCATTTTTTGCTTTGAGCTTAAAAATCAAATTGTATGTTGCCTCCTTCACCAACCTGCAATAAAATAGTTCAGGGGTCAAGCATGTCCATCGTATATGAAAGAGGTCTTCAAAAGAAACAAAATAGTAAAGAAAGCATTCAAAAATCTTATTTCGTTGAGGAGATATCTCAGTTTAAAGTTTAATATCATTTGTGTAGAAATGACGGAAATCAGACTAGTTGTGATGTCATAGCCTCAGATTCCTCGAAGTCTATGCATTCTATCATTTCTTGTACTGTGATTTTCTGACCTAAAAGCCATAGGATATGACAAAAAGTAGTAAAATCCATAGGATATGACAAAAAGTAGTAAAAGCCATAGGATATGACAAAAAGTAGTAAAAGCCATAGGATATGACAAAAAGTAGTAAAAGCCATAGGATATGACAAAAAGTAGTAAAATCCATAGGATATGACAAAAAGTAGTAAAAGCCATAGGATATGACAAAAGTAGTAAAGCCATAGGATATGACCATAGGATATGAAAAAGTAGTAAAAGCCATAGGATATGACAAAAGTAGTAAAAGCCATAGGATATGACAAAAAAGTAGTGACAAAAAAGCCATAGGATATGACAAAAAGTAGTAAAAAAGGATATGACAAAAGTAAAAGCCATAGGATATGACAAAAAGTAGTAAAAAGCCATAGGATATGACAAAAAGTAGTAAAATCCATAGGATATGACATAGGATATGACAAAAAGTAGTAAAAGCCATAGGATATGACAAAAAGTAGTAAAAGCCATAGGATATGACAAAAAGTAGTAAAAGCCATAGGATATGACCATAGGATATGAAAAGTAGTAAAAGCCATAGGATATGACAAAAAGTAGTAAAAGCCATAGGATATGACAAAAAGTAGTAAAAGCCATAGGATATGACAAAAAGTAGTAAAAGCCATAGGATATGAAAAGTAAAAAGTAGGATATGACAAAAAAGTAAAAGCCATAGGATATGACAAAAAGTAGTAAAAGCCATAGGATATGACAAAAAGTAGTAAAGCCAGCCATAGGATATGACAAAAAGTAGTAAAAGCCATAGGATATGACAAAAAGTAGTAAAAGCCAAGGATATGACAAAAAGTAGTAAAAGCCATAGGATAGGAGTAAAAGCCATAGGATATGACAAAAAGTAGTAAAAGCCATAGGATATGACAAAAGTAGGATATGACAAAAAAAGCCATAGGATATGACAAAAAGTAGTAAAAGCCATAGGATATGACAAAAAAAAGTAGTAAAAGCCATAGGATATGACAAAAAAGTAGTAAAAGCCATAGGATATGACAAAAAGTAGTAAAAGCCATAGGATATGACAAAAGTAGTAAAAGCCATAGGATATGACAAAAAGTAGTAAAAGTAAAATCCATAGGATATGACAAAAAGTAGTAAAAGCCATAGGATATGACAAAAAGTAGTAAAAGCCATAGGATATGACAAAAAGTAGTAAAAGCCATAGGATATGACAAAAGTAGTAAAAAAGCCATAGTAAAATCCATAGGATATGACAAAAGTAGTAGTGACAAAAAAGCCATAGGATATGACAAAAAGTAGTAAAAGCCATAGGATATGACAAAAGTAGTAAAAGTCCATAGGATATGACAAAAAGTAGTAAAAGCCAGGATATGACAAAAAGTAGTAAAGCCATAGGATATGACAAAAAGTAGTAAAAGCCATAGGATATGACAAAAAGTAGTAAAAGCCATAGGATATGACAAAAAGTAGTAAAATCCATAGGATATGACAAAAGTAGTAAAAGCCATAGGATATGACAAAAAAGTAGTAAAAGCCATAGGATATGACAAAAAGTAAAAGGATATCAGGCCATAGGATATGACAAAAAGTAGTAAAGCCATAGGATATGACAAAAAGTGACAAAAAGAAGCCATAGGATGACAAAAGTATAGGATATGACAAAAGTAGTAAAGCCATAGGATATGACAAAAAAGTAGTAAAAGCCATAGGATATGACAAAAGTAGTAGATATAAAAGTAAAAGCCATAGGATATGACAAAAAGTAGTATGACAAAAAAGGATATGCCATAGGATATGACAAAAAGTAGTAAAAATGACAAAAAAGTAAAAGCCATAGGATATGACAAAAGTAGTAAAATCCATAGGATATGACAAAAAGTAGTAAAAGATATGACAAAAGTAGTAAAAAAAGTAGTAAAAGCCCATAGGATATGACAAAAAGTAGTAAAAGCCATAGGATATGACAAAAAAGTAGTAAAATGACAAAAAGTAGTAAAAGTCAGGATATGACAAAAGTAGTAAAAGCCATGACAAAAGTAGGATATGACAAAAGTAGTAAAAAGGATATGACAAAAAGTAGTAAAAGCCATAGGATATGACAAAAAGTAGTAAAAGCCATAGGATATGACAAAAAGTAGTAAAAGCCATAGGATAGGATATGACAAAAAGTAGTAAAAGCCATAGGATATGACAAAAAGTAGTAAAAGCCATAGGATATGACAAAAAGTAGTAAAAGCCATAGGATATGACAAAAAGTAGTAAAAGCCATAGGATATGACAAAAAGGATATGACAAAAAGTAGTA
Organism: Chiridota heheva; assembly: GCA_020152595.1. NCBI lineage: Eukaryota > Metazoa > Echinodermata > Holothuroidea > Apodida > Chiridotidae > Chiridota > Chiridota heheva. The sequence continues at coordinate 709,280 of JAIGNY010001533.1, forward strand.
AAAGCCATAGGATATGACAAAAAGTAGTAAAAGCCATAGGATATGACAAAAAGTAGTAAAAGCCATAGGATATGACAAAAAGTAGTAAAAGCCATAGGATATGACAAAAGTAGTAAAGCCATAGGATATGACAAAAGTAGTAAAATCCATAGGATATGACAAAAAAGTAGTGACAAAAAAGCCATAGGATATGACAAAAAGTAGTAAAAGCCATAGGATATGACAAAAGTAGTAAATCCATAGGATATGACAAAAAGTAGTAAAAGCCATAGGATATGACAAAAAGTAGTAAAAGCCATAGGATATGACAAAAATAGTAAAAGCCATAGGATATGACAAAAAGTAGTAAAAGCCATAGGATATGACAAAAAGTAGTAAAAGCCATAGGATATGACAAAAGTAGTAAAAGGATATGACAAAAAAAGTCCATAGGATATGACAAAAAAGTAGTAAAAAGCCATAGGATATGACAAAAAGTAGTAAAAGCCATAGGATATGACAAAAAGTAGTAAAAGCCATAGGATATGACAAAAAGTAGTAAAAGCCATAGGATATGACAAAAAAAAAGTAGTAAAAAGGATATGACAAAAAGTAGTAAAAAGCCATAGGATATGACAAAAAGTAGTAAAAGCCATAGGATATGACAAAAAGTAGTAAAAGCCATAGGATATGACAAAAAGTAGTAAAAGCCATAGGATATATGACAAAAGTAGTAAAAGCCATAGGATATGACAAAAAGTAGTAAAGCCATAGGATATGACAAAAAGTAGTAAAAGCCATAGGATATGACAAAAAGTAGTAAAAGCCATAGGATATGACAAAAAGTAGTAAAAGCCATAGGATATGACAAAAAGTAGTAAAAGCCATAGGATATGACAAAAAGTAGTAAAAGCCATAGGATATGACAAAAGTAGTAAAATCCATAGGATATGACAAAAAGTAGTAAAAGCCATAGGATATGACAAAAAAGTAGTAAAAGCCATAGGATATGACAAAAAGTAGTAAAAGCCATAGGATATGACAAAAAGTAGTAAAAGCCATAGGATATGACAAAAAGTAGTAAAATAAAAAGCCATAGGATATGACAAAAAGTAGTAAAAGCCATAGGATATGACAAAAAGTAGTAAAAGCCATAGGATATGACAAAAAGTAAAAAGTAGGATATGACAAAAAAGTAAAAGCCATAGGATATGACAAAAAGTAGTAAAAGCCATAGGATATGACAAAAAGTAGTAAATGCCATAGGATATGACAAAAAGTAGTAAAAAGCCATAGGATATGACAAAAGTAGTAAAAAGCCATAGGATATGACAAAAAGTAGTAAAAACCATAGGATATGACAAAAAGTAGTAAAAGCCATAGGATATGACAAAAAGTAGTAAAAGCCATAGGATATGACAAAAAAGTAGTAAAAGCCATAGGATATGACAAAAAGTAGTAAAAGCCATAGGATATGACAAAAGTAGTAAAGCCATAGGATATGACAAAATAGGATATGACAGGATATGACAAAAAGTAGTAAAAGCCATAGGATATGACAAAAAGTAAGTAAAAGCCATAGGATATGACAAAAAGTAGTAAAAGCCATAGGATATGACAAAAAAAGTAGTAAAAAGCCATAGGATATGACAAAAAGTAGTAAAAGCCATAGGATATGACAAAAAGTAGTAAAAAGGATATGACAAAAAGTAGTAAAGCCATAGGATATGACAAAAAGTAGTAAAAGCCATAGGATATGACAAAAAGTAGTAAAAGCCATAGGATATGACAAAAAGTAGTAAAAGCCATAGGATATGACAAAAGTAGTAAAAGCCATAGGATATGACAAAAAAGTAAAAGCCATAAATATGACAAAAAAGTAGTAAAAGCCATAGGATATGACAAAAAGTAGTAAAAGCCATAGGATATGACAAAAGTAGTAAAAGCCATAGGATATGACAAAAAAAAAGGATATGACAAAAAGTAGTAAAATAGGATATGACAAAAAGTAGTAAAAGCCATAGGATATGACAAAAATAAAAGGATAGGATGACAAAAAGTAGTAAAAAAAGTAGTAAAAGCCATAGGATATATGACAAAAAGTAGTAGGATATGACAAAAAGTAAGCATAGGATATGACAAAAGTAGGATATGATAAAAAGTAGTAAAAGCCATAGGATATGACAAAAAAAGTAGTAAAAGCCATAGGATATGACAAAAAGTAGTAAAAGCCATCAGGATATGACATGACAAAAAGTAGTAAAAGCCATAGGATATGACAAAAAGTAGTAAAAGCCATAGGATATGACAAAAAGTAGTAAAAGCCATAGGATATGACAAAAGTAAAAAGCCATAGGATATGACAAAAGTAGTAAAGCCATAGGATATGACAAAAAGTAGTAAAAGCCATAGGATATGACAAAAAGTAGTAAAAGCATAGGATATGACAAAAAGGATATATGACAAAAAGTAGTAAAAGCCATAGGATATGACAAAAAGTAGTAAAAGCCATAGGATATGACAAAAGTAGTAAAAGCCATAGGATATGACAAAAAGTAGTAAAATCCAGGATATGACAAAAAGTAGTAAAAGCCATAGGATATGACAAAAGTAGTAAAGCCATAGGATATGACAAAAGTAGTAAAAGACAAAAAGTAGTAAAATAGGATATGACAAAAAGTAGTAAAATCATAGGATATGACAAAAAAGTAGTAAAAGCCATAGGATATGACAAAAAGTAGTAAAAGCCATAGGATATGACAAAAAGTAGTAAAAGCCATAGGATATGACAAAAAGTAGTAAAAGCCATAGGATATGACAAAAAGTAGTAAAAGCCATAGGATATGACAAAATAGTAAAAAAGGATATGACAAAAGTAGTAAAAGCCATAGGATATGACAAAAAGTAGTAAAAGCCATAGGATATGACAAAAGTAGTAAAATCCATAGGATATGACAAAAAGTAGTTAAAAGCCATAGGATATGACAAAAAAGTAGTAGTTAAAAATAGGATATGACAAAAGTAGTAAAATCCATAGGATATGACAAAAAGTAGTAAAAGCCATAGGATATGACAAAAAGTAGTAAAAGCCATAGGATATGACAAAAAGTAGTAAAAGCCATAGGATATGACAAAAAGTAGTAAAAGCCATAGGATATGACAAAAAGTAGTAGTAAAAGCCATAGGATATGACAACAAAAAGTAGTGACAAAAAGCCATAGGATATGACAAAAAGTAGTAAAAGCCATAGGATATGACAAAAAGTAGTAAAAGCCATAGGATATGACAAAAGTAGTAAAAGGATATGACAAAAAGTAAAAGATATGACAAAAAGTAGTAAAATCCATAGGATATGACAAAAAGTAGTAAAAGCCATAGGATATGACAAAAAGTAGTAAAATCCATAGGATATGACAAAAAGTAGTAAAAGCCATAGGATATGACAAAAAGTAGTAAAAGCCATAGGATATGACAAAAAGTAGTAAAAGCCATAGGATATGACAAAAAAGTAGTAAAAGCCATAGGATATGACAAAAATAGTAGTAAAAGCCATAGGATATGACAAAAAGTAGTAAAAGCCATAGGATATGACAAAAAGTAGTAAAAGCCATAGGATATGACAAAAAAGTAGTAAAAGTAAGTAAAAGCCATAGGATATGACAAAAAGTAGTAAAAGCCAGGATATGACAAAAGGATATGACAAAAAAGTAGTAAAAGCCATAGGATATGACAAAAAGTAAAAGCCATAGGATATGACAAAAAGTAGCCATAGGATATGACAAAAAGTAGTAAAAGCCATAGGATATGACAAAAAGTAAAAGCCATAGGATATGACAAAAGTAGTAAAAAGCCATAGGATATGACAAAAAAGTAGTAAAAGCCATAGGATATGACAAAAAGTAGTAAAAGGATATGACAAAAGCCATAGGATATGACAAAAAGTAGTAAAATCCATAGGATATGACAAAAAGTAGTAAAAGCCATAGGATATGACAAAAAGTAGTAAAAGCCATAGGATATGACAAAAAAAGTAGTAAAAGCCATAGGATATGACAAAAAGTAGTAAAAGCCATAGGATATGACAAAAAAAGTAGTAAAAGCCATAGGATATGACAGTAAAAGCCATAGGATATGACAAAAAAAGTGACAAAAAAGCCATAGGATATGACAAAAGTAGTAAAAGCCAGGATATGACAAAAAGTAGTAAAGTCATAGGATATGACAAAAAGTAGTAAAAGCCATAGGATATGACAAAAAGTAGTAAAAGCCATAGGATATGACAAAAAGTAGTGACAAAAAGCCATAGGATATGACAAAAAGTAGTAAAAGCCATAGGATATGACAAAAAGTAGTAAAAGCCATAGGATATGACAAAAAGTAGTAAAAGCCATAGGATATGACAAAAGTAGTAAAAGCCATAGGATATGACAAAAGTAGTAAAAGCCATAGGATATGACAAAAAGTAGTAAAAGCCATAGGATATGACAAAAGGATATGACAAAAGTAGTAAAAGCCATAGGATATGACAAAAAGCCATAGGATATGACAAAAAGTAGTAAAAGCCATAGGATATGACAAAAAAGTAGTAAAAGCCATAGGATATGACAAAAAGTAGTAAAAGCCATAGGATATGACAAAAAGTAGTAAAAAAGGATATGACAAAAAGTAGTAAAAGCCATAGGATATGACAAAAAGTAGTAAAAGTAGGATATGACAAAAAGTAGTAAAATCCAGGATATGACAAAAAGTAGTAAAAGCCATAGGATATGACAAAAAGTAGTAAAAGTCAGGATATGACAAAAAAAGTAGTAGTAAAAGCCATAGGATATGACAAAAAGTAGTAAAAGCCATAGGATATGACAAAAAGTAGTAAAAGCCATAGGATATGACAAAAAGTAGTAAAAGCATAGGATATGACAAAAAGTAGTAAAAGCCATAGGATATGACAAAAAGTAGTAAAAGCCATAGGATATGACAAAAGTAGTAAAAAAAGTAGTGACAAAAAGTAGTAAAAGTCAGGATATGAAAAGTAGTAAAAGCCATAGGATATGACAAAAAAGTAGTAAAAGCCATAGGATATGACAAAAAGTAGATATGACAAAAAAAGTAAAAGCCAGGATATGACAAAAAGTAGTAAAAGCCATAGGATATGGATAAATGACAAAAAGTAGTAAAAGCCATAGGATATGACAAAAACAAAAGTAGATATGACAAAAAAGTCAGGATATGACAAAAAGTAGTAAAAGCCATAGGATATGACAAAAAGTAGTAAGCCATAGGATATGACAAAAAGTAGTAAAAGCCATAGGATATGACAAAAAGTAGTAAAAGCCATAGGATATGACAAAAAGTAGTAAAAGCCATAGGATATGACAAAAAGTAGTAAAAGCCATAGGATATGACAAAAAGTAGTAAAAGCCATAGGATATGACAAAAAATAGTAAAAGCCATAGGATATGACAAAAAGTAGTAAAAGCCATAGAATATGACAAAAAATAGTAAAAGCCATAGGATATGACAACAAGTAGTAAAAGTCAGGATATGACAAAAAGTAGTAAAAGCCATAGGATATGACAAAAAGTAGTAAAAAAGTAGTAAAGCCATAGGATATGATATGACAAAAAGTAGTAAAAGCCATAGGATATGACAAAAAGTAGTAAAAGCCATAGGATATGACAAAAAGTAAAAAGTAGTGACAAAAAGCCATAGGATATGACAAAAAGTAGTAAAAGCCATAGGATATGACAAAAAAGTAGTAAAAATCCATAATATGACAAAAAAGTAGTAAAAGCCATAGGATATGACAAAAAGTAGTAAAAGTCAGGATATGACAAAAGGATATGACAAAAAAGTAGTAAAAGCCATAGGATATGACAAAAAAAAGTAGTAAAAGCCATAGGATATGACAAAAAGTAGTAAAAGCCATAGGATATGACAAAAGTAGTAAAAGTCATAGGATATGACAAAAGGTAGTAAAAGCCATAGGATATGACAAAAAAGTAGTAAAAGCCATAGGATATGACAAAAAGTAGTAAAAGTCAGGATATGACAAAAAGTAGTAAAAGCCATAGGATATGAAAAAAAAGTAGTAAAAGCCATAGGATATGACAAAAAGTAGTAAAAGCCACAGGATATGACAAAAGTAGTAAAAGCCATAGGATATGACAAAAAAGTAGTAAAAGCCATAGGATATGACAAAAAGTAGTAAAAGCCATAGGATATGACAAAAAAGTAAAAGCCATAGGATATGACAAAAGTAGTAAAAGCCATAGGATATGACAAAAAGTAGTAAAAGCCATAGGATATGACAAAAAGTAGTAAAAGCCATAGGATATGACAAAAAGTAGTAAAAGCCATAGGATATGACAAAAAGTAGTAAAAGACAGGATATGACAAAAAGTAGTAAAAGCCATAGGATATGACAAAAAGTAGTAAAAGCCATAGGATATGACAAAAAGTAGTAAAAGCCATAGGATATGACAAAAAGTAGTAAAAAAAAGCCATAGGATATGACAAAAAGTAGTAAAAGTCATAGGATATGACAAAAAAGTAGTAAAAGCCACAGGATATGACAAAAAGTAGTAAAAGCCATAGGATATGACAAAAAGTAGTAAAAGCCATAGGATATGACAAAAAGTAGTAAAAGCCATAGGATATGACAAAAAGTAGTAAAAGCCATAGGATATGACAAAAAGTAGTAAAAGTCAGGATATGACAAAAAGTAGTAAAAGCCATAGGATATGACAAAAAGTAGTAAAAGCCATAGGATATGACAAAAAGTAGTAAAAGCCATAGGATATGACAAAAAGTAGTAAAAGCCATAGGATATGACAAAAAGTAGTAAAAGCCATAGGATATGACAAAAAGTAGTAAAAGTCAGGATATGACAAAAAGTAGATATGACAAAAAAGTAAAAGCCATAGAATATGACATAGGATATATGACAAAAAGTAGTAAAAGCCATAGGATATGACAAAAAAAGTAGTAAAAGCCATAGGATATGACAAAAAGTAGTAAAAGCCATAAAAGCCAGGATATGACAAAAATGTAGTAAAAGCCATAGGATATGACAAAAAGTAGTAAAAGCCATAGGATATGACAAAAAGTAGTAAAAGTCCATAGGATATGACAAAAGTAGGATATGACAAAAAAGTAGTAAAAGTCAGGATATGACAAAAAGTAGATATGACAAAAAGTAAAAGTCAGGATATGACAAAAAGTAGTAAAAGTCATAGGATATGACAAAAAGTAGTAAAAGCCATAGGATATGACAAAAAGTAGTAAAAGCCATAGGATATGACAAAAAGTAGTAAAAGCCATAGGATATGACAAAAAGTAGTAAAGCCATAGGATATGACAAAAAAAGTAGTAAAAGCCATAGGATATGACAAAAAGTAGTAAAAGCCATAGGATATGGATATGACAAAAAGTAGTAAAAGCCATAGGATATGACAAAAAGTAGTAAAAGCCATAGGATATGACAAAAAGTAGTAAAAGCCATAGGATATGACAAAAAGTAGTAGGATATGACAAAAAGTAGTAAAAGCCATAGGGATAGTAGACAATAGGATATGACAAAAAGTAGTAAAAGCCATAGGATATGACAAAAAGTAGTAAAAGTCAGGATATGACAAAAAGTAGTAAAAGTCATAGGATATGACAAAAAGTAGTAAAAGCCATAGGATATGACAAAAAGTAGTAAAAGCCATAGGATATGACAAAAAGTAGTAAAAGCCATAGGATATGACAAAAAGTAGTAAAAGCCATAGGATATGACAAAAAGTAGTAAAAGCCATAGGATATGACAAAAAGTAGTAAAAGCCATAGGATATGAGTAAAAAAGTAAAAAAGTCAGGATATGACAAAAGACAAAGCCATAGGATATGACAAAAAGTAAAAGCCATAGGATATGACAAAAAAGTAGTAAAAGCCATAGGATATGACAAAAAGTAGTAAAAGCCATAGGATATGACAAAAAGTAGTAAAAGCCATAGGATATGATATGAAAAAAAGTAGTAAAAGCCATAGGATATGACAAAAAGTAGTAAAAGCCATAGGATATGACAAAAAGTAGTAAAAGTCATAGGATATGACAAAAGTAGTAAAAGCCATAGGATATGACAAAAAAGTAGTAAAAGCCATAGGATATGACAAAAGTAGTAAAATCCATAGGATATGACAAAAAGTAGTAAAAGCCATAGGATATGACAAAAAGTAGTAAAAGCCATAGGATATGACAAAAGTAGTAAAAAGGATATGACAAAAAGTAGTAAAAGCCATAGGATATGACAAAAAGTAGTAAAAGCCATAGGATATGACAAAAGTAGTAAAAGTAAAGCCATAGGATATGACAAAAAGTAGTAAAAGCCATAGGATATGACAAAAAGTAGTAAAAAGCCAAAATGTATAAAAGTCAGGATATGACAAAAGTAGTAAAAGGATATGACAAAAAGTAGTAAAGCCATAGGATATGACAAAAAAAAGTAGGATATGACAAAAAAGCCATAGGATATGACATGACAAAAGTAGTAAAAGCCACAGGATATGACAAAAAGTAGTAAAAGCCATAGAATATGACAAAAAGTAGTAAAAGCCATAGGATATGACAAAAAGTAGTAAAGCTGAATATAGGGAGGGCATTTATTTCACCTGAAGAAAGTTTGAGAAAAAATAATTTAAAAAGTGCCAAAGATTGTGCTCTCTTACATCAGACTGAGGATGAATTCCACTTTTTGTTAGAATGTCCATTTTATTACAATTTTTGTCTACTTTATTTACCTCGGTATTTCTTTTGTTCACCAACATACCATCAATTTAATAGTTTGCTTAATACTAGAAACAAGTCTTTATTGTATAAAGTAAGTTTTTAACTCATGCATTGAAATATCGCACAGAAATTGTTGATGTTGAAGACAGGGTTCTAGCTAGACAAGTTTGAGTGCCGGGCTTCAGTGATAATCCAAGGTGACCTCCTAGACCCCCCTCCCATGAAAAACTGTTCAAATTTAGTCCACTTCTAAAATGTCAATGAAAGTGTTTTTTTTTTTTAATTAGAATGCTACAAGGATTTACAAAATATTTTTTAATGTACAATGGATATTCAAAATACAATGGACAACTGTCAAAGTTCCCCCACCCCACCCCCCACCCCCACCCCACCCCCACCCCACCCCATCCCAAAAAAAAAGTACAAACATGCTGAAAATTTCTTCTCTCAATTTCCATTGTTATTTATCTTGCCCAAACTTTTTACCGCTTTTATTTTCGTCCCAGTATGGGTGCAACTCATGTTCCTATAACTACGATTCTATCAATATAAAATTCCCCACAAATCAAAAGAATATCGATCAGCCTGTTATAATGTTAAGTGCATATAGGATTTATAACAAATGTGATTGGTTACTTACATTTGGACAGGTCTATAGGCACGCCTTGGGCTCTTGGGGGTGTAATTTTTACTTTGTTAAAGTTTGTTTGTAGGTAAGTGATGGACTTGGCAAGCTGCCAGCAGTGATTCACAATGATTAAAACATGAACCTGAACTGTGTGCATGTACGTACGTTTATGCAAAGAGCTTCGTGAATGGGTGATTTTATGATTATACAATATGTACATTTAATTGCGTTAAATTCCCATAGTTCAGCTGTTTTGATCGGAATTTAATGTGCGTAATGTATGTTATGTTATGTGTGTAAATCAGCGGATGACCTAAATAGAGAGAGATTAAAAGGAGATCTGTTTAAACACTTAATTATTTAAACGAATTGAACTTTTGAGTGCTGGGCGGAAGATTGAATCTTAGAGCCGAGTGGTGGGTGGGAATTGCGAGTCCTGGGCGGGTCCGCCTAGCGCCGCCCACCGTAGCTAGAACCCTGGTTGAAGACTAATATGTTGAAGATTGTTATCATTTCTGTTCATATTTCCATTTGTAACCTTGTTGTATTGTTGCATGTATTATTTTGAAAAAGGCCGGAGGCAATCAAAGAAGAAATGCACTGTTATATTGATTCAAAGAGTATTAACATACGAGCAGATCAGTGTTTGATGTTTGAATAAAAACTATTACTTTTTGAGTTTTTAATTTGTAGGAAATCTGTGATTTATGACAACTTGACAGCTTAAAAGTATGTGATTTTTGACAAGGTGACAAGTCAAAATATGTGATTTATGACAACTTGATAGGTCAAAATATGTGATTTATGACAACTTGATAGGTCAAAATATGTGATTTATGACAACTTGATAGGTCAAAATATGTGATTTATGACAACTTGATAGGTCAAAATATGTGATTTATGACAACTTGATAGGTCAAAATATGTGATTTATGACAAGGCGACAGGTCAAAATATGTGATTTATGACAAGGCGACAGGTCACAATATTTTTGTAAGTCTTTATATTTTATCGCTAAACTGTAAGTCACTGCAACGGATTCTAATCCTGTTAAAATTCTATTGTGGAAGGCAACGACTCATGGTCATAAATTGCTTCACCACCTCAAACAATCACAGTAGAGTGTATGATAGACATATAGAAACAGGATTGACAACAAATACCCAGATTGCCCTGCATGTACTACTGTATGAATATATAATACATCACAAAATTTGTATAAAATAGCCTCAGATTAAAAACATTGTAAATTGTCTTCACTAATTTAGCTGCAGTGTATTTTGCTAGTATGATTGCTTTTATAGATTGTTAAGCAATTTGTAGCTAATGTTTCCTCCACACGCCCATACACTGTACAGTACCTTTATACCACTAGCCTCTTTCCTACTGTAGCATGTTTGGGTAGATTTAGCACATCCAAGCACCTGCAGTTTTATTGAACTGCTTTGTCTCTGAACAATTCATTCAGCTCTGTTTCACATCTTTTGAAATTATTGTTGACGAGTAGGAAGCTGCTTAAATACCAATATAACTGTTTTGATTGTTGTGCCCAAGCTTGCCCTGTCTCCATAGAAACATCCTTTTGTACAATTTAGATAGAAATATATCTTTAAAATTCTGTTCAGTAGATAAAGGATGGAATTGTTTAAAACTTTCTCATTTCAAAGACAAGTGTATAGTATATAATTATTTTAGCAGTCTGCTTCCGTTAAGCCAATTTATTTGTCAATCAATTTTAATTGAAGCAGAATGAATGGATTTTGTCATTGTTTCATTCTGCCATTCATATGTACTGCTCCTTTGTGGCTATATTTATGCAGTCTTTTCTATCATAGGTGTAATTTAAGCTTTTAAAATCTAGTATCAACATTTTTGTTATAATCTCATAAAGTGACTAGAATTATTCGAAGAAGCTTAGAAAAGCATACAAATTTATCAAAAAATAAAATTCAAAAATAAGTACAGTTAGCAAAAAAACCATCCCAATTTGCGTTAATATTCATTTCACGTTATAAAAGTCATGATTTCATAGGAGTTGTAATCTGTGTAAGTCACCCCACTTTCCTTCTTCTTAAATCAATTTAAGTTACATTTATCATGAAATATTATTCATTTTGTTTCATCACCAGGAGATTAGACCGGTTCAACACAGTAGAATCCTAGTTTCAGCCAAGTTCAAAAAGACGTTGGATAAGCCCAAAGTTATACAGTAAGTGAAAGCTAATCTAGTTCAGGGGTCATAGATGATCAATAGAAGACAAAAATATGCTTGTGGGGGGGGTAAATGGATGCATTTGCACCCCCTCCCCCCATTCTTCTTTCCCACAAAACACATACAACGTATCAAAATCTGTTCTACATCACTGGAAAAAGGTGCTCAATTTCATGAACCGCACCCCCACTATGAAAAACTGTGGGTCCATCCCCCTTGATGTGACTTTCTTTTTATGACGCACAGCACACAGGAACTTGGACTTGACTGGGTCTGGATACGAAGGGAATGAACACCACATTTTGATGTTTCTCTTCGGATAAAGTGTTCGGAGAAGTAGGCAGGGGGTGACTGTTGGGACTGACATTTAGCGATCTTCCAACTAGCAACTCCGCATCGTGCAACGAATCAAGCAAATTTGAGCACAGTGGTGTCAGTTTTTGTGGTTGTCCTGAGAGACAATAAGGTTGCTTGCCGAGTACTCTACCCACAATGCAAATACTGCTGAATAAAAGCTGTTCATTAGGGCAATTCAAATTAGATTCATGCCTGCTTGTATAAGATTTGTGGTTGTCCTTGGCAGCAGCGGCAGCCAGCAATACAAAAGTGAGGGGGTATGTAAAGGTCCTAGACCTTCAAATTTCAATATTTAAATTCATTCCACTTCTAAGGAAATTTTGTGTTTTATAAATGCAAAAAGAGATCTAAAATACAAAGAAATCCCAATTTTTGAAACTTTCCTAGAAAAAGTGGGGATCTGGACCCCCCCATCCTTCACCCCCATTCCTCACCCCAACCCCCTCCCCCATCCTTCACCCCCACCCCTTCCCCCATCCTTTCTCCCAATGGCTATGCCACTGCTGAGCAGTGGGATGTATGGTTTGTCACACTTAGGCCTGAACATAGGCACTGCTTCATTGACTTACTTACTGAAGCCTCTAAAGAGGGATTACCATTCCTTAGAAACCAAAATCCTTTATTGTTTGTATCATTTGATTGATTTTTCTTGTTATGGATTGTGTTTTGCTTTACCTGCAGGGGAGATGGAGTTTCAGTTTAAAGACTGAATAGTCTGGGTTGTCCATACCAAAACTGTTGATGAAACATTTTTTGTTTGTTTGGTGTAAATTCATAAACACACTGTAATCTCTTTGTATTTGTTTACTGTATGTTTAGTGTATGGCATTGTACTTGAGATATTGTTCTTAATGAGTGTTAAGGCTTTCTTTAAAGTCAGAGGTGTAAGGCTTTCTTTAAAGTCAGAGGCATAAGGCTTTCTTTAAAGTCAGAGGCGTAAGGCTTTCTTTAATGTCAGAGGAGTAAGGCTTTCTTTAATGTCAGAGGTGTAAGACTTCTTTAATGTCAGAGGCGTAAGGTTTTCTTTAATGTCAGAGGCATAAGGCTTTTTTAATGTCAGAGGCTTAAGGTTTTCTTTAATGTCAGAGGCTGAAGGCTTTCTTTAATGTCAGAGGCTGAAGGCTTTTTTTTTACTCTCAACCATGTATGCATCAGGAGTTAACAATTTTTTGACCTGTTTTCCCCCTTTCAAATTTGAGGTTAAAAAAACAATAATAGAAATAAAATTGACTAGAATTTTTGGAAAGCTATTGTAGCTGGTAGAATTTCTGGAAAGATAGCTGGTAGAATTTCTGGAAAGATAGCAGGTAGAATTTCTGGAAAGATAGCTGGTAGAATTTCTGGAAAGATAGCCGGTAGAACTTTTGGAAAGATAGCAGGTAGAATTTCTGGAAAGATAGCTGGTAGAATTTCTGGAAAGCTAGCTGGTAGAATTTCTGGAAAGATAGCTGGTAGAATTTCTGGAAAGATAGCTGGTAGAATTTCTGGAAAGATAGCTGGTAGAATTTCTGGAAAGATAGCAGGTAGAATTTCTGGAAAGATAGCTGGTAGAATTTCTGGAAAGCTAGCTGGTAGAATTTTGGAAAAGCTTTGACCTCAAAATGAAGTTTTCTGGTTTGAGGGCTCTTGAAAATGTTGAAAACCGATATTCATAAGGTTATTTTTATATTTTGCATACTAATTAATATGCAAATTACCCTAAAATAAGGAATGAAATCAGATAAGAGAATGATTTCATGGTTGGGAAAATGCAGATATCATTCCAACTTTGACTCATTTTCTTACAAAAAGGAGTTTCATGACCCTGATAAACTTTTCATTCTATGAAGTATAATCTCACCCAAGATGGTGGATTTATTTGTGAAATAAGTAAAATATACTCTATTATTTACTGTAGAAATGTATGAAATGCTGTGTATGGTTATGATATTGCACAACAGGTATATGGGCATTTACACATACTCCTGAAAAGTATCAAAAAAATCATACTGATTTACCTTTACTTGAGACTGCCTCCTTCAGTGTTCACTTCACCTCTTTCAAACTATTTTATCATTACAATATTCTACATGTGGATCTTCAAATTTGTTTTTTACACAATTATTTTAGTTAAAAAATATGTCTTTATGGTAAAGTCTTTCCATCAACCAAATTCTTTGCAAAGTTGCGCATCTTCAGAAAGTTGCAATGGTATTTTATTTTTCTGTGAGGGGGCTATACATCAACCTAGTAGCTCATTTGAAAGCTGGCTTCACGGTCCACAAGATGGCGGAAAAACATGATTTTCCGTTCAATAGCTAATTTTTTTTTTTAAATGTTGCTTCAAAATTGACCAAAAAAGTATAGGTAGGTATATATGGGATAGGTTTTGGCGAAATTTGATTAGAATTACAGTATTTGATATTCGTGAATAAGTTAAAACTTTTTTTTAAAGGTTATCCTGAATATTGATCAATTTCTGGGAAATTTTGGTGAAAATATGAAAGTTACTCATGTTTGGCTCTATTAATCTTTGAAAATCTTTTTAAGACCCGAAGGGGTTAGAATATGAACGAACCAAAGGAGTTTTTTCAATTGATATACAAATTACCTCCGTATCAGTTTCGTAAGGTCCCAAAATTATTTATTGAAAATTACACTTCCAAATCAACAAAAATTATGTTCATCCGGCACTTAAGGGTTAAGACACAAAATGTATTGCAAGGTTTACACTTAATGTAATTACACTTAATGATATATTATCTATATAATGTAATTACACTTAATGATATATTATCTATATAATGTAATTACACTTGATGATATAGTATCTATATAATGTAATTACACTTGATGATATAGTATCTATATAATGTAATTACACTTAATGATATATTATCTATTTAATGTAATTACACCTAATGATATATTATCTATGTAATGTAATTACACTTAATGATATATTTTCTATGTAATGTAATTACACCTAATGATATATTATCTATGTAATGTAATTACACTTAATGATATATTATCTATATAATGTAATTACACGTAATAATATATTATCTATATAATGTAATTACACTTAATGATATATTATCTATATAATGTAATTACACTTAATGATATATTATCTATATAATGTAATTACACTTAATGATATATTATCTATATAATGTACTACTGTGGAAATGCAGCAGCACAATAACTCAAAAGTATTGTTTTTTCTTCCTTTCTTTGCAGTGTTTTTAGGAACGGTGATATTCTCTATCCAGCAGTTCGGTTGCTGCTCACAAAACGAATGCTGACTGACTGGCAGATAGTTTATAACATCGTAACAGACAAGGTCAACTTAGTTAGTGGTGCGGTTAGAAGGTAAGTCAACCCAGGGGTGTAGCCTGCATTTTGTAATTGGTGGAAAGGGAGGGGGGGGGGGGTGAAAAGGCTTCGTAGAACAAAAAAATTACTGATTATGGAGTACAATTGTTTGTTTTTAAACTGTTCGGAAGCTAAAGTTTTGAAAAAAAGGGCATTGTCTTAAAATTAATTATGTGGAATACTCTAGGAGCAGTAGTGCATTAGTAATGCACGACTAATGGAGAAATATCCACATATTGGCAGTAGTGCATTAGTAATGCATGACTAATGGAGCAATATCTACATATTGGCAGTAGTGCATTAGTAATGCATGACTGATTGAATTATTTTCCCCGAACTTTCTTTGGGTGGTAAATTATAATTACCCTTCCTAGATTCTGGTTTACTACTTTCCTGACATATCCAATGGTTTTTAAGCCACAAAATTGCAGGACAAAATATGATAGAATACATAAAGACTTTTGAGGAATCTGAGGCTATGACATCACAACTAGTGTAATTTCACTTGTTTCTACACAAAAGATACCAAACTTAGATATCTCCTCAACAGAATTAGATTTTTTAATGCTTCTACTATTTTGTTTATTTTGAAGTCCTCTTCTATATAAGATGGACTTGCTTGCAATTGACTGCTGAACTAATCCTTTAACCCTTACTCTACCACACGGCGATACTATCGCCGTTTTCATACCACCTTTTAAAAAAAAAAAATCGGGACTTTACCGCAGTCCTATAGGAGTAATCTTGGTATCATTTGAGAGTACTCGGATATTTCTTTTACAAAATGAAACTTTTTTATAAGGGTCATATTACATAATTTTTAGAAAAAGTACATCGAAAAAGGGTAAAGCTCAAAAATTGCTAAACAATTTACAATTTTTTTTTTCTCTCTTTTTAAAATCTTACAATAAGTTTAGGATCACATTTTTGCTTTAAAATCAAACACGCAAGTCCTAAGACATGATAGTATTGTTTTCTGGTATAATTTTTATAATCCCTACATGCAATCTTTTGTTCTGGAGAAATGTCTTCAAAATTTCATGACTTTCTGCCATTTTTGACCCGTTTTTTTAAATCGTGTACCCAAACCGTACATCACACATGCTTCGTTGAACTGTCGTTCGAAAACGCTTGAAATTTCCTTTTATTTGATATATAAATAAAGGCATACCCCCCTCTATTTAGAACCTGTCCTATAAGACATATATTACACCTCTCCATTTTGAACGACTACGTGGTGCAGAGGAAATGTGAGCGCTCCGGGTTCCAGTCTCACCGTGACCACTGCGTAATTATTTTTCTGCTGCAGCTTTCAGGGGTCGTTTGACTCTTATCATTTTTTATGTCTTTTCATCTTTTCTTTCTTTCTAAAAATTATAGACTAATATTAGTGGAAAAGAAATTTCAAAAAGAATCAAATATGTAACACAAATCTCTGTTTTCAATACTGACAAGAAGTTATACTTCTGCAAAGATTGACCATTTGTTGACCAAATTTAGCCAAAAAATTGCTAAATTTTGCCCAATATTTCCTAAATTGGTTTTAATTACTCAAAAGATAAATATCCTAGCATCTATTCCAACCAAACTTGTAACGAAAGAAAATAAAAGGAAAGTTGTCAAAAATGCATATGAAAAAAAAGTTACGAAAATTGGGGCCGCTTTTTTTAAAGCCTTGGTAGAGTAAGGGTTAATATCTCTTTAACAGAATAAGATTTTTGAATGCTTTCTTCACCATTTTGTTTCTTTTGAAGTCCTCTTTTATATAAGATGGACTTGCTTGACCCTTAAACCAATCCTTTAGCCGAATAAGATTTTTGAATGCTTTTTTCATCATTTTGTTTCTTTTGGAGTCCATTTTTAGGACTTGCTGGGCCCCTGAACTAATCCTTTAAGCTATATCGCTGTTTGGTAGAGTAAGGGTTAAGCTTTATCGCTGTTGGTAGAGTACAGGTTAAGCTTTATCGACGCTTGATAGAGTAAGGGTTAAGCTTTATCGCTGCTTGGTAGAGTAAGGATTAAGCTTTATCGCTGTTTGGTAGAGTAAGGGTTAAGCTTTATCGCCGCATGGTAAAGTAAGGGTTAAGCTCTATCGCCGAGTGGTAGAGTAAGGGTTAAGCTTTATCGCCGCTTGGCAGAGTAAGGGTTAAGCTTTATCGCCGCTTGATAGAGTAAGGGTTAAGCTTTATCGCCGCATGGTAGAGTAAGGGTTAAGCTTTATCGCCGCTTGGTAGAGTAAGTGTTAAGCTTTATCGCCGCATGGTAGAGTAAGGGTTAAGCTTTATCGCTGCATGGTAGAGTAAGGGTTAAGCTTTATCGCCGCATGGTAGAGTAAGGGTTAAGCTTTATCGCTGCATGGTAGAGTAAGAGTTAAGTTTTATCGCTGCATGGTAGAGTAAGGGTTAAGCTTTTTCGCCGTTTGGTAGAGTAAGGGTTAAGCTTTATCGCCGCTTGGTAGAGTAAGGGTTAAGTTTTATTGCAGCATGGTAGAGGAAGAGTTAAGTTTTATCGCCGAGTGGTAGAGTAAGGGTTAATAAGCTTTATCGCTGAGTGGTAGAGCAAGGCTTAAGCTTTATCCATCATTGTCCTGTTTTTCTGTATTTTATATCAAATTCATTTCTTCTAAAAAATTAAGTGGAAAAGATGATCAAAGATTTATCTTGTTATTGTAACAAATCCCTTTTATTTTCACCAGATTATATCATATGGATGGTAGGCTAGTCGTCGATTTAAATGAACTAGAAAGTGAGTCTAGCTATGTTGCTGCAGGAATCGAGAAGTTTAAGAAAGTTGCGTACGGCGTTAATGGTCCATTAGAACCGTCGTCACCCAGGATTAGAAGGTATGTTATACATGAAATGGCTACAATTGTTGAAACAAAACTGTTATTCGTATCTTTTGCTGGTATTTTAGAAAAATTGGCTGTAAAAGATAAATGCAATTTGATCTGAATAAAAGATTTGTTATTGAGTCGAGGTTTCTATCATGATGCAACTAATGCGTTAGTGGGCATAGAAATGCCCCTTTGAAAAAATCACTCAGGCTGGACTAGATGTGTTGGGTTTACAATGGCCTGAATGGTTTCCGTATGGCTTCGTCAGTAAGGTACATGCTGTGGCAAACAAATATTTGTTACACCATATTTCATTTCATTGTGCAATATTTGTATGAATCTTTTTGATATCACTAAACATACATTTACCATCTATCTTTTCAGGCCTGCACCCCCACAAAACAAACCCAAAAATTCTGTGAAAGTAACGCCAAGAGCAGCGCCCAAGGTGCCACCTGTTAAACATACTCCGAAGAAACCGCCCCCTAAGCAGCCCAAGAAAGAGAAGAGGAAAAAAGATAAGACGCCGATGCAGAAAGAAGCAGAGACCGTCTTCCTGTCTAAGCCAGCAATGGTCAAGAGAAGCAGGGAAAAGGAGGACACAATATTAGAATACGAAGACGGTAAGAATTAATGAATATTCATGTGAATTTTTATCTATATGAATAGAATATGAAGACGGTAAGGATTAATGAATATTCATGTAAATATTCATTTAAATGAATAGAATACGAAGACTAAGAAATAATGAATATTCATATAAATGTTCATTTATATGAATAGAATATGAAGACTGTAAGGATTAGTGAATAATTTTGTGAATTTTCATTTAGGTAAATAAAATTGTGAGTATGCATCATTTTTTGTGCTCTGTTGGTGTAAAATCTATCAAATAGCTATAATAGTAATAATAATGATATTAATACATTAATTTATGTAGCGCTAATTTGGTAAAAGCATTAAAAAGTGCTTTATATACATCAGAAACTAGATACAAAAACCAAGAGAAGAATCCAGAAATGACAACATCAAAAAGAAAAGCATTTTGCTAAATATTGACCATTGTACAGCTATTTGCATGTTTAGGAATACAAGTCAACAAGCATGTTAAGGCATTCTAGCAGGAATACAAGTCACCAAGCTGCTTAGGCATTCTGGCAGGAATACAAGTCAACAAGCTGCTTAGGCATTCTGGCAGGAATACAAGTCAACAAGCTGTTCAGGCATTCTAGCAGGAATACAAGTCAACAAGCTGTTCAGGCATTCTATCAGGAATACAAGTCAACAAGCTGTTTAGGCATTCTAGCAGGAATACAAGTCAACAAGCTGTTCAGGCATTCTAGCAGGAATACAAGTCACCAAGCTGCTTAGGCATTCTAGCAGGAATACAAGTCAACAAGCTGTTCAGGCATTCTATCAGGAATACAAGTCAACAAGCTGTTTAGGCATTCTAGCAGGAATACAAGTCAACAAGCTGTTCAGGCATTCTAGCAGGAATACAAGTCACCAAGCTGCTTAGGCATTCTAGCAGGAATACAAGTCAACAAGCTGTTCAGGCATTCTAGCAGGACTACAAGTCACCAAGCTGCTTAGGCATTCTAGCAGGAATACAAGTCAACAAGCTGTTCAGGCATTTTAGCAGGGATTCAAGTCAACAAGCTGTTTAGGCATTCTAGCAGGAATACAAGTCAACAAGCTGTTTAGGCATTCTAGCAGGAATACAAGTCAACAAGCTGTTCAGGCATTTTAGCAGGAATACAAGTCAACAAGCTGTTTAGGCATTCTAGCAGGAATACAAGTCAACAAGCTGCTTAGGCATTCTAGCAGGAATACAAGTCAACAAGCATGTTTAGGCATTCTAGCAGGAATACAAGTCAACAAGCATGCTCAGGCATTCTAGCAGGAATACAAGTCAACAAGCTGCTTAGGCATTCTATCAGGAATACAAGTCAACAAGCATGTTAAGGCATTCTAGCAGGAATACAAGTCAACAAGCTGTTTAGGCATTCTAGCAGGAATACAAGTCAACAAGCTGTTTAGGCATTCTAGCAGGAATACAAGTCAACAAGCATGCTCAGGCATTCTAGCAGGAATACAAGTCAACAAGCTGTTTAGGCATTCTGGCAGGAATACAAGTTACCAAGCTGTTTAGGCATTCTAGCAGGAATACAAGTCAACAAGCATGTTTAGGCATTCTAGCAGGAATACAAGTCAACAAGCATGCTCAGGCATTCTAGCAGGAATACAAGTCAACAAGCTGCTTAGGCATTCTGGCAGGAATACAAGTTACCAAGCATGTTTAGGCATTCTAGCAGGAATACAAGTAAACAAGCATGTTTAGGCATTCTAGCAGGAATACAAGTCAACAAGCATGCTCAGGCATTCTAGCAGGAATACAAGTCAACAAGCTGCTTAGGCATTCTGGCAGGAATACAAGTTACCAAGCATGTTTAGGCATTCTAGCAGGAATACAAGTAAACAAGCATGTTTAGGCATTCTAGCAGGAATACAAGTCAACAAGCTGTTTAGGCATTCTATCAGGAATACAAGTCAACAAGCATGCTCAGGCATTCTAGCAGGAATACAAGTCAACAAGCTGCTTAGGCATTCTGGCAGGAATACAAGTTACCAAGCATGTTTAGGCATTCTAGCAGGAATACAAGTAAACAAGCATGTTTAGGCATTCTAGCAGGAATACAAGTCAACAAGCTGTTTAGGCATTCTATCAGGAATACAAGTCAACAAGCTGTTTAGGCATTCTAGCAGGAATACAAGTCAACAAGCATGTTCAGGCATTCTAGCAGGAATTCAAGTCACCAATATTTTCAGTAACTTAAGATTGATCAATTTCAAAGAAATTTGTAGAAAAAATGTGTAAAATTTCCCAGAGGAAAATTTCAGTTGACATAAGTTGGGATTCCCAGTTAGGAAGAACTGGTCTCAACTCGGATTGAACAAATTCCCAAGTGGCAGAAATGATCCCAAATGGGATTGAAGAAGTCCCAACTGGGATTGAACAAATTCCCAAGTGGGATGAAGTGGTCCCAAATGGGATTGAACAAATTCCCAAGTGGGATGAAGTGGTCCCAAATGGGATTGAACAAATTCCCAAGTGGGATGAAGTGGTCCAAACTGGGATTGAACAAATTCCCAAGTGGAATGAAGTGGTCCCAACTGGCATCGTACATATTCCCAACTTAGACAGTTCATCCAAGTTAGAATTTTCCAAAATTTTGGTCAGAAAAAAATCCCTTCTATAATTTTTTCCAGGGTTGACCTCAGTCACTACATCACAAATTAAGCATGTACATGTACTGTATGAAACTTCTCCAGGAATGAATAGCATAGAAATCTTTTCATAATCGTTTTAAGATGTACTTATATATACTTATTTGAAAATGTTCGCAACAAAATTTTACTGTGCTTGTACTGTATTTTCCTAACAACTAATCAGATGAAAAATAGTGAAATACTACCCTCTATTAGTTTGGTTCTTGCCTCAATGGATTCAGACCATCAACAATTTTCATAGTTTTGGATTATGAAGGGCGCCCCCTTTACATGTTGAAAACTTTGCCAATGATATATTTTTTAGTCAAACCTTGAAGCTTTTGGATTTAAAGCAAGATAAAAGAAAATTGTAGTACTGAATTTTGCTGATTTTCAAATTTTTACATAAGTAAGAAAGTAACAAAACTCATTGTATTACAAGTAAGAAAGTAACAAAACTCATTGTATTACAAGTAAGAAAGTAACAAACTCATTGTATTACAAGTAAGAAAGTAACAAAACTCATTGTATTACAAGTAAGAAAGTAACAAAACTCATTGTATTACAAGTAAGAAAGTAACAAACTCATTGTATTACAAGTAAGAAAGTAACAAAGCTCATTGTATTACAAGTAACAAAGTAACAAACTCATTGTATTACAAGTAAGGAAGTAACAAACTCATTGTATTACAAGTAACAAAGTAACAAACTCATTGTATTACAAGTAAGGAAATAACAAACTCATTGTATTACAAGTAACAAACTCATGTGACCGTTTAGCGTGTACACGCTACACGCTTGCAGCTCTACCTTCTACGTATGAGTAGAGCTGTGACCGTTTAGCGTGTACACGCTCGCAGCTCTACCTTCTACATATGAGTAGAGCTGTGACCGTTTAGCGTGTACACGCTCGCAGCTCTACCTTCTACATATGAGTAGAGCTGTGACCGTTTAGTGTGTACACGCTTGCAGCTCTACCTTCTACGTATGAGTAGAGCTGTGACCGTTTAGCGTGTACACGCTCGCAGCTCTACCTTCTACATATGAGTAGAGCTGTGACCGTTTAGCGTGTACACGCTCGCAGCTCTACCTTCTACATATGAGTAGAGCTGTGACCGTTTAGCGTGTACACGCTACAGGCTCGCAAATCCTTGTAAACGTTTACAAAATACTTCATTGCAAGTAATCGTTTTTCATAGTCGTCTTGTTGTTGAAAATCAATATGATCAATCAGGATTCAAATCACACACACATTCGGCTGACAAAATTCCAATTGATGACTTTTTACAAACTGTAAACCCGATTAGCATAATCCTTTTTAAATGTGAGAATCACAAATGCGCAGTAATCACCTATGAATGGGGATATTTTTACTTTTGATTTCGCCGAAATCTGAGTAGGCTAACTTGTGAAATGCATCGCTAATGCGCAGCAGTAAACAGAGTGAAACTAACAATAGGCCCTAGGCCTAATTAATAAGGCTCTAAATCCCACTCAATCAAGGGCTGTTTTACAAGCTGATAAATTGACCAACAAACAGTAAAAATACTTAATCGTGACAATCAGTACATTTACATGTAATTATTACCTGATGAGTCAAATAAATTTTGCAAGAAAGAAAAAATATTGCAAAATAAACAAACATAAAAAGGTTTTGACAGAGCTCAAATTCTAGGTGCTTTGCAAAGATGGCGGCCATTTTTTTCTCGAGAGGACTGATATTTCAGAACTTCCGAGGTGGTCGCGTAATTTTGAAATGTCTTACGGCGAGGTATCATAGTAGGCTATGCAAGATTTTCACAGTGCAACTTTAAAAGCCGTGGTGAGTACGGCAAAAAAGTGGAAGTTATCTGTTTTTTTCTAAACTGAATTTGCATGCACATTTTCCATAAAAATGATGATTTATACTGTAGAAGTAAAGTTTTTTACGATTTGGAAAGCAAAACTCTAAGCGTCTATTTGGGCAATGGAGTCAATATTTTTCCCATACTGATTGCGCGATTTTTTTACTTCGCATCGTAAATTTGGAGCATTTTTACTGTATTTCTGAAAATTACTAAAGCGTGTTAACAGTACACGCTCGCTTTTTTGGGCGTGTACATGTTTACTATTATCCCTAAATGTTCACAGCTCTACATGTGAGATGGACACACATGACCACTAATGTAATCAGATATTTAGGGGTGGGGACAACAGGGTCCTTTTATATCTGCCCCCACCCCCGTCCCCACCCTACCCCAAAAACTGAAAATACTGTAAAACATATCAAATTTTGGGACAATTTTGTTTAATAGGCTGCTATTTTGAAAAAGGTTATTCAGGTCATTAGTCTGTATTTTTTCTGTCAATAATCCCCTTCCCCACCCCCCAATCAGGAAGTGCAGTCAGCCCTCCTGATTGGGAAGGCTGACTGCACCCATGCTTATTCTTGAATTCCTTCTCAACCCCAGACTTTCCTATTCATATTCAATCCTTCCCATTTTCATTGCATCAGATTGTGATTTTACACTCGCTCTAGATCGTGATCAGTGGTTTCATGCAGATCACGCAAGATTGCCATGGTTACATAAAGATTGACATGATTACATAGTTATGAAGGTGTTAAATACTGCCATGAAATGCAGAAAAGGTGTCATAATCTCACACTATAAATAACACAAAATATGTTTCCAAATAACAGTAACGACAGGATGGAATTTAAACTATGGGACCTCCAGGCTATTTTACTCAATACTTTTCATAAGCTTTAGTGAATTCTTCACTTTTGTTTGCCATCAGAAGGCTTATTCTTTCTGGTAGATTTTTCATGGCAACTCTAAATGAATACATATAAAGATTTTTTTATTCAGCATTCATATTTTCCCTTATATGCTGTTTATGATTGTGTCAAACTATTTGTGTCTGTTTTTACAGCATGCATAAAGACTTAAGGTTATTGGGGGAATGTAACATGTTTTTGATATATTACTGTGGGCCTATATGTGGGTTTCTATATTACTGTAGGCCTATATGTGGTTTTATATATTACTGTAGGCCTATATGTGGGTGTATATATTACTGTAGGCCTATATGTGGGTTTATATATTACTGTAGGCCTATATGTGGCTTGATATATTACTGTAGGCCTATATGTGGGTTGATATATTACTGTAGGCCTATATGTGGGTTTATATATTACTGTAGGCCTATATGTGGGCTTTATATATTACTGTAGGCCTATATGTGGGTTGATATATCACTGTAGGCCTATATGTGGGTTTATATATTACTGTAGGCCTATATGTGGGTTTATATATTACTGTAGGCCTATATGTGGGTTTATATATTACTGTAGGCCTATATGTGGGTTGATATATTACTGTAGGCCTATATGTGGGTTTATATATTACTGTAGGCCTATATGTGGGTTGATATATTACTGTAGGCCTATATGTGGGTTGATATATTACTGAAGGCCTATATGTGGGTATATATATTACTGTAGGCCTATATGTGGATTTATATATTACTGTAGGCCTATATGTGGGTTTATATATCACTGTAGGCCTATATGTGGGTTGATATATTACTGAAGGCCTATATGTGGGTTTATATATTACTGTAGGCCTATATGTGGGTTGATATATTACTGTAGGCCTATATGTGGGTTGATATATTACTGTAGGCCTATATGTGGGTTTATATATTACTGTAGGCCTATATGTGGGTTTATATATTACTGTAGGCCTATATGTGGGTTTATATATTACTGTAGGCCTATATGTGGGTTTATATATTACTGTAGGCCTATATGTGGGTTTATATATTACTGTAGGCCTATATGTGGGTTTATATATCACTGTAGGCCTATATGTGGGTTGATATATTACTGTAGGCCTATATGTGGGTTGATATATTACTGAAGGCCTATATGTGGGTTTATATATTACTGTAGGCCTATATGTGGGTTGATATATTACTGTAGGCCTATATGTGGGTTGATATATTACTGTAGGCCTATATGTGGGTATATATATTACTGTAGGCCTATATGTGGGTTGATATATTACTGTAGGCCTATATGTGGGTTTATATATTACTGTAGGCCTATATGTGGGTTTATATATCACTGTAGGCCTATATGTGGGTTTATATATTACTGTAGGCCTATATGTGGGTTGATATATTACTGTAGGCCTATATGTGGGTTGATATATTACTGTAGGCCTATATGTGGGTATATATATTACTGTAGGCCTATATGTGGATTTATATATTACTGTAGGCCTATATGTGGGTTTATATATTACTGTAGGCCTATATGTGGGTTTATATATTACTGTAGGCCTATATGTGGGTTGATATATTACTGTAGGCCTATATGTGGGTTTATATATTACTGTAGGCCTATATGTGGGTTTATATATCACTGTAGGCCTATATGTGGGTTGATATATTACTGTAGGCCTATATGTGGGTTGATATATTACTGAAGGCCTATATGTGGGTTGATATATTACTGTAGGCCTATATGTGGGTTGATATATTACTGAAGGCCTATATGTGGGTATATATATTACTGTAGGCCTATATGTGGATTTATATATTACTGTAGGCCTATATGTGGGTTTATATATTACTGTAGGCCTATATGTGGGTTTATATATTACTGTAGGCCTATATGTGGGTTTTATATATTACTGTAGGCCTATATGTGGTATATATATTACTGTAGGCCTATATGTGGATTTATATATTACTAGGCCTATATGTGGATTTATATATTACTGTAAGCCTATATGTGGGTTTATATATTACTGTAGGCCTATATGTGGGTTGATATATTACTGTAGGCCTATATGTGGGTTGATATATTACTGTAGGCCTATATGTGGGTTTATATATTACTGTAGGCCTATATGTGGGTTTATTTATTACTGTAGGCCTATATGTGGGTTTTTCATGGGATTTATCTGCTTCTGAAACACTTTATGGGGGCCAAGTAATTTCTGACCTATTTAATCTATGACCTAGATTCTATCAATGTTTGGGCTGATTTTTCAGTAATTTTGAACCAGCTTTGCTGTAATTTGTGACAAAAGTCATCGCATCTATGTGTGATTATGAGTCTTTATGACCCTCCTATCCTCACTGCACCTCGTAGCTATATCTTCATATCTCCCTACAGGAATTTACCATTTAAGATGAAATGCTGGACCACTAAGCTTATAAATCTTTCTCATTTTCCTTTTTCTTCAGACAATAATAATGTGTTTAAAGCAAAAGAAGAACGTAAGGAAACGAAAGGAGCTAGGGAGGTAAAAGAGACTCGAGACACAGCCATAGAGCTTCCAATCGACCAGATAGCAGCAGAAGAAGTAGAAGAAGAGGTCCTTGTAGAGGAGACCCAAGATTATCCCCCTCCCCAAGAGGAAAAGTACCCCCCTTCTGAGGATCAGTACCCCCCGTCTGAAGACCAGTATCCTGTTGAGGAGTTCCTTAGTGCAGTTGGGGAAGAAGTGCAAGAGTCTGAACCTCCACCAGTAGAAGAAGTGAGAGAAGATACGATGTTCAGAGATGAAGCATCTTTAAGGGAGGAGGTTTATCAGAAAGAAGAGACGGCTCAGCAAAACGAAACACCAAGACAAGAAGCAACCCCAAGAAGCGAAGCTCCACCCATAGATGACACTGTGTCATATACAAGGGAGGAGAATTATGGTGATGTACCTCAAGATGCAGAGGATTTAATTCAGGAGAGGTTGGAAGAGGTTGAAGAAACCAGACAATATGGAGATGAGGACGGAAGGGATGAAGAGGAACAAGTAAGTGGTATTAATTCTATTTGAATGTATATATGGACAGGTAGCAACAATTTGAGCTGAAAATATTACCAATTATGATAAAAACCAAGAAAACAGCAAAAACCCTATCAAAATTGATTAAAAATTCACCATTTTACAGCACTTAAAAACTTCCAGCATAAATTGTGCAATATTTCAATTTCTCAGTGCATGTTTTGTTACCTTGTTGTTTTTTTGCATTAGTTTTTGTGCTCCTTAAAGTTTCAAACAGTCAGACCCGACCTGATATAAAAGCAGGTTGGGTTGGACTTTTCTGCTTTATTTCCATCTTTCTGAAAACTAAAAGTAATTAGGATCAAATTTCCCTTATCAATGGCACTATTGTATTCATTCTCCATTTGGTTCGGGGTTGTTGTGGAAGTTGGTGTTGAGTATCATTTGAGCAATAGATGAAGTTTTTATTGTGTGGTTGAGTGGTTATTGTAATTAAGATAAGTGGTCTCATTATTTGGTAAATTATGTTTGTGGCTATTTTTGTGGCTATGTTTGTGGCTATGTTTGTGGCTATGTTTGTGGCTATGTTTGTGGCTATGTTTGTGGCTATTTTTGTGGCTATGTTTGTGGCTATGTTTGTGGCTATGTTTGTGGTTATGTTTGTGGCTGTGATTTGCTGGAACAAATTTTTGGGAAGAAGGACAAGTCATGGTAATTCCACCAAATATTTTGTATGGGAGAAGTTGGCTATAGTAAACAGGAAAATTTATCATATATCTAAGACTTATCAAACTTTTGACTTCTTGTAACTCAAAACCTAAGTGTTATTTTCAACAACAACAGAATTCCAAATTCTTAGAAAAACTTAACTTTAATGCATATAGAATTTAAATTAAGGTTGGTGTGTATTTTACCAATTCAAATTTTTGCATTTTGAATTCAAGGTCTGCAGATTCTTTATTTCAAAATGTGACAAAATTGCCAATGTATTATCTTTTGGATTGTTTTTTTTATTAAGATGATTATAATTGGCTTTCATTTATAAAGTGGGAATCTATAAACACGAATAGTTATACAGTGGGAATCTATAAACATGAATACATGAATTAATTGTTACAGACAAAATATATTGCCTCCCCATTTCATCAACTTTATAAAAAAATCTTGAGGTTTTGTAATCGTATGAATATTCCCCAGATATTACTTGTGAACAGCTACTGATTGTTAAAGAGAACAAATCGTGATGTGAAATTTTAAGTTGTGTTTTACTTGTTGTACAATATCACAATTTAGAAATGAGTTCATGTGCTGTTGATAAATGCCACATATTTTTGTTTCACTTTCAAAAAATAAAATCCAAACATACTGTACAAATATTGAAATATTACATATTGCAATGCCTAAAACTCAATAGGGGACAAAATACAATCAAAAGTAAATGACAATTTTGTTTGTTTTTATTGTGGTTG
The DNA here is from genome assembly GCA_020152595.1 of Chiridota heheva. Taxonomy (NCBI): domain Eukaryota; kingdom Metazoa; phylum Echinodermata; class Holothuroidea; order Apodida; family Chiridotidae; genus Chiridota; species Chiridota heheva. The sequence continues at coordinate 737,929 of JAIGNY010001533.1, forward strand.
AGAAGAAAATAATGGAAAATATACACTGTACAAGGCAAGTGTTCTTAGGATTTTCAAAAATGATAATGTTTTTGTAAACAGTTGCATGAATTTGAAGAAAAGAAATATCGCCCTGACATTTTGATTAGACCATCAATATTTAATTTGAATATTCCCATGAATATAATAGGGCACTATAAAGTAACAAATTGCTTGTAAAATTCATGTTGATATCTGATTCCGTTTCGGAGTTATTGCATTTCTTTAAAAGACTTGAAAAGTGAACTTACAGTGTACATTGTGATGTCATGAAGGCAAATCAAAGTGAACTAACAGTGTAAATTGTGATGTCATGAAGGCAAATTAAAGACAATTAAATGTATTTCTATAAAATGTTCTTTTACTTGGAGTGCAAGGTTCATGAGCAGATGGCAAAGCATGTTCTTGTAAAGTAGTGCATGTTATACCCCATCTCAATCATTATTTATACATTTTCGAAGAAATACATGAAAACGTCTTGAGTCTGCCTTTAAAACATCACACTGAAAGGCGAGGTCACATTCATGAACATTCAATGTTGTAACTCCAAAACAGAATAAGATATCAACATGATTTTTTTTTTTTTTTTTTTTTTTTAGTATCCTTTCATTATACATATGAAAATAAAAAAATCCGGGAACCTTTCTTTAAGCTTTATTATTAGGTCACGTATGAAGGTGCTCTTAAGTACTTCATTTTGCTTTTCTGCCAAATGTGTTTCTAGATGGTTGTCATTTTTGAATTTAAGGACAAAGCAAGTGATTAATGATATTCTTCATTTGTTCATTATCTATCATTAGCTCAATGCCTTTCTAACGGACGTTGATGGTAAGAATTGAAGATTTAAAGTTTTTTTAAGCATTTGATTGAAATTTACTCAAAAGTTCATCAGTGCACAGCAAATTTTCATGTTTTCATGTTTCACTCTAAACTCATTCTACTAATTAAAGGAAAGGTGTTGTCTCCTAAAACATTCAGAAGTGAACGCTGCCGTGCTGGTAATGTCACTTCAGCATTCAATGTTCCCACTGATTGCGAGAAATCTGTGACGTTATTGATCACACATCAGTTGGACCGACCATTTGGGCCTACTTGTTATCAATTATCCCGCAATCAATAAGGAATGTTGAAGACGGTGCCAGCAAGCGTTCACTTCTGAATTTATTTATGGGATGATACCTTTCCTTTAAGCTTCCAGTGTGCTTCAAAAGCTCTCACTGCTATTAATTTCCCAATATTTTAAAGTTTGTAGACATTATCTTTATGTCTCCAACCATTATCTACTGTATCTTGGAAGAGACTTATTTTTAGTAAAAAAAAAACATATTTGTTTCCTAATCAGATGATATATTTCATTTGTTTCCTAATCAGATGATATATTTCATTTGTTTCCTAATCAGATGATATATTTCATTTGTTTTCTAATCAGATGATATATTTCATATGTTTCCTAATCAGATGATATATTTCATTTGTTTTCTAATCAGATGATATATTTATATGTTTCCTAATCAGATGATATATTTCATATGTTTCCTAATCAGATGATATATTTCATGTTTTCTAATCAGATGATATATTTCATGTTTCCTAATCAGATGATATATTTCATTTGTTTTTTCATTTGTTTCCTAATCAGATGATATATTTCATATGTTTCCTAATCAGATGATATATTTCATTTGTTTCCTAATCAGATGATATATTTCATTTGTTTTCTAATCAAATGATATATTTCATATGTTTCCTAATCAGATGATATATTTCATATGTTTCCTAATCAGATGATATATTTCATTTGTGTTTCCTAATCAGATGATATATTTCTAATATGTTTCATTTGTTTCCTAATCAGATGATATATTTCGTAATAAGATTAGAATAACCTTGTACAATATGGATTTCTTTTCTGATGAATATCTTGAATAATCGCCAATCTCGGGATAACAGAAGTTATTTAGACTTCAAAGGATTCTTTAATTAGTTTCTTAATTAAGTAATCCATTCCCACACACTCAAGTGATTAATATCGTTGGTTGTTCCTAATATGAAACTTTCAAATTTTGTGGTTTTTGTGCCATCTTTTTAGTATTTAATTTAGGTTTAGAATTTAGATTTATTGTTCCATGTGTGTCTTTTTTGAGGCTCACATGTCACTTATACCTAAAGTAGTGAACTTTCTAACAGGGCCTTAATTATGCGGCGGCTGAAGGGACAGTAGCCTCTGGTTCTCCCCACTTTTTGTCACCCACCCCACTTTATGGATTAGAATTAGGCCCCTGCTCTCTACACACATGCACATACATTTTATTTCACCACTTAATTGTGCTTTGGCAACTGAACATTTCCATACACTATCCTCCTCCCAAATTATCTCTAAACCCTTGACTCACAACCCACCTTTCCACTTTTTTACTTCTGAAAGCTAGCTGCATATTATTGCCGCAGAACACCGACACCACTACACCTTACACTTACTTTACAGCTAAATTAATATCTTTTGTGTGGTAATTTTTTTTTATCTTTGCCTAATTGCAGTTCCCCTCCCCCTCTCTATCCCCCTTCCCCTTCTTCCCCCCATCGCACACTTTCGGTTTCCAACACACATTTTTGGTAGGCAAATCCTTATTCCCACCTACATGTATGCACACCACACTTTATCAGTTTGCCTGAGCCCTTTACTAATATAATTGTAGTGGCAATAATTAATAAATAGTTCCTTCTGTAATTTATAATAAGCTATTGATATAATGGTTTGTAGACCTAAGATTTGACTTTGTATCATGTCATTGTAGCATTCCTAAAGGAGGCATAAAAGAAAGTCTTCCCTTTTTTTCTTCCGTTTCTTTCAAAGCATTCTAACAAATATTTTCCCATGAATTGAAATTAATTGTCAACAATAACTTAATGGGAGCAGTCATTTTGTTCATACTGCCCTCTAAAAATGATATCATCAGCATTTCTGGATAAAAACAGTGATTTATTTCTTAAACATTGATTTAATGTTTATTTCTTAAACATTGATTTATTGTTTCTTTCTTAAACATTCAATTATTGTTTATTTCTTAAAACATTGATTTATTTCTTATAATCCATTGTAAACTGTAAATTGTAACCTGTCTGTCGACTGGGTGCTTTTTCATTTGACTATTTTTTGGACCTTTGAAGTGGAATTATGAGGGAAAGGTTACATTTTTCTATCAATTGATCCAAATATTTTCACCAGCAAAAGGCACTTATGATTGTATCATGACGACTTTATTAGAAAATTTAACTTGTGCATATTAAAATAGATAATGCATCAATGCTCTACATATTATATAATGATTTAAATTTGTAAATTTACGACAATTCTCTGCTTAAAAAGATTTTGTGCTACTTTACAGCCCGCATGCATCAATTACCCACTTACTAACATGAGTACATTGTTCCTTGATAACAGTTTGCACATCTTATTCTTATTTAAATCCATTGCTTTTGCAAACTCTTTGTTGGAGGCTCTAATTGATTTTGTCAAAAATATTTGGAGAAATATCCTCAATTCAAAGATTAATGTTGAGGCGGAGTGTTTGTATGTGTATTTAATGCACGGGTCAAAGTCCTTTGACCTGTGTATTAAATACACAGGTATACATGTAAACACAATGACAAAACATTCATCTTCTTCATAAAAGTTCCGTCTTAGATCATTTAAAATGCATAAAAAACAACAAAAAAGAATGAAAAACGAGAAAAGTTTACATAGAATTTTGTTTGTTTGTTAAGAAATTCATCTGTTGTGAAGATGGAGAAACCAAATACTAAGGGTCGTGCATTACGGGAATTTAATGAATGGATCATGACAACGCAAAGACTCCATAGAAATTATATAACAAGATTTTGAGTGGAAAAAGATTTTCCGTTCCTTTTCAATAATTTAAAATTTATGTCATGCCTTTTGCCTTTATGAAAAAAACTTCACAATTTGCTCAGTGATATGTTCGAAAGTGAAGATACGAAAGCTCAGGGTTGTCCTTTAAGCTTTGATTGCTTAGGATCGTCTTTTAAGCTTTAAACGCTTAGGATCGTCTTTCAAGCGTTGAACGCTAAGGATTGTCTTTCAAGCTTTGAACGCTTAGGATTGTCTTTCACTTTTTGAACGCTTAGGATTGTCTTTCAAGCGTTAAACGCTGAGGATCGTCTTTCAAGCTTTGAACGCTTAGGATTGTCTTTCAAGCTTTGAACGCTTAGGATCATCTTTCACTTTTTGAACGCTTAGGATCGTCTTTTAAGCTTTCATTCTTAGGATCGTCTTTCAAGCTTTGAACGCTTAAAATCGTCTTTCAAGCTTTGAACACTTAGGGTCGTCTTGCAAGCGTTGAACGCTTAGGATCGTCTTTCAAGCTTTAAACGCTTAGGATTGTCTTTCAGTCTTTTAAGCTTTGAACACTTAGGATCGTCTTTCAAGCTTTGAACACTTGAGATTGTCTTGCAACCTTTGAACGCTAAGGATCGTCTTGCAAGCTTTGAATGCTGAGGATCGTCTTTCAAGCTTTGAATGCTTAGGATTGTCTTTTAAGCTTTGAACGCTTAGGATCGTTTTTCAAGCTAGGGATGGACGTTGTAAGCTCAGAGCTGGCCAAAAACATAAACATCCAAAACTATATACTTTTATATTGAACATCTATATCTAGAATATCTTACTGAGCTAATTCTCATTTATTTATTTTTCTTCTTTCCTTTCCCATCAGGCCAAGAAGTCGTTAAAGAAGGCGTCATCCAGGAAGACGTCATCCAGGAAGACGCCAACCAGGAAAATGTCTATTAATTCAAATACAAATCAAAACAACAGTGTAGTTGATTTGCACCAATCAGAGCGAACCATAACATCATCTGAACGAGCGGTCTCTCTTTTGCCAACTTCTGAATCTAATCAAAGGGAGCTCGAGATTGGTCATGATCATGAAAACGAGAGGAAAGATCTTTTGCCAGAGAACGCTGATCACTCACAAACCAGGAATGATCGTAAGAGTGCATCAAGTCTAAGGTCAGTGACCTCTTTAGCCAATCAGAGAGCAGATGCTGAAACTGATGCTGCAGAAGGTGGAGAAAATATGGATGAAATTGTTGAAAATATTGAGACCACAAAGATGGAAGAGGAGATTGAGAGAGTTATAAAGGATAACATCGGGACTGTTAAGGATGATGGAAGGGTGGGACATGGAGAAATTGAAAATGGAGATGTAAGAAAGGATGGAGTGATGGAAGAAGTGGGTAAGGGTGATGATCTGGAAAGGAAAGCAGAGGCTGTAAATAACGAGGAAAGTTTTGTAAGAGATGATAAGATGGAGAGAAATAATAAGGTTGGGGATGTTGGTAACAAAGACGGAAAGCATAGTGAGGCGGATCCATCTGAGGCTAATGACCTCACAGGTCAGGGTCAAGATGAGGGCCAAGCTCAAAAGAAAGAAACGGACAGTTCAGAGGTCAGTAGAGGTCAATACGATGCAGCCAAATTAAACGATAATGTAAAGAAAATTGACATGCTTGAAGAAAGGGTTGTTATGGACATGAATAGAGAACAGTCAGTCAATGCGGCTGATGTTTTAGCTGGACGTTAAAATGAAGGTTAAGTTCGGTTGCTGAAAAAAAGACACATTCTGCTGTCAATTATAAGTAAAAAAATCAGTAATAAAAATAGAACAACACAGAAAATAAAGGTTATATTTCATATCTTGAAACTATTATCTGTTTTGAATATGGTTCACTTCTGGATTGTTAGGGATGTAACCAGCCTTTCAGATTGGGGGTCACTGATGGAAAATAAATCTTATGCGCTAAAATATTTTTGAAATTGTTTTCAAAATGAATTTTTCTGAAGAGCTGCCAACACTTAAAAATGTGGACCTAGTGTCCAATGTTTTGACCTTTTACCTTACTTTCCTTTTTTGTGGAGAAAGGTGGGGGGTGGGGGTTGCATGAACCTTTCAACCCCATTGAAATAAATGCCCATGGATTTTTGTATATCTATTTGTGTTTTTCTAAAAACTGATGTTCCCTAGAGGCTGCTTTCACATGGTGTATTCATTCTTTCTACAATTTCATATAACCAGTCTGAAGCAAAGTGTTCTTCCATATATGATAAATTGTTTTTGTATGTTCAATGCAGTTTGAATAGCACACTGTATGCTGCCCCCAAGATGGGCGTTTATTAGGAAGAAACGTGGGGCCTAAAGTGGTGCAATTCTATTCCGTAAGCACCCTGGGGGCTTATTATGCCAATATGGTATGATAATTTGTTTGACACATGACGATTTCTGGATTTTTGGCAGATTCAACAATTTCTTACATTTTCTAGTTAAATGGAAGTCTGATTTATAATTTTTCACTGATGAAGGTAAAATGTTTCTGTACCTGTAAGAGAACATGAAAAGCTAATATCAAATGATGGACGTTAGAATATAACCTATATGTCTGTATCATGATACTGTGGTACATGAACTTGTGTCCCGTAAAGTCTGGGGTCAAAGGTCACAGAGCTAGTGACCCTTTTTAACCAATTCCCCCTCCATAGTTTTGGAATGGTAAAAGTGATGTGATTTGTGAGATAAATGGCAACAAAATTCAGACGTTGTGTTTGTGGTTAGGGTCAAAGGTCAAATATGCGATTTAAGGGAGTAATTATGTCCAAGGTTTTGGGGTACGAAGGGGTTTTTGGTGATGGTTGTATCTTTTGAAGAAATTACTGGGTATCTTTACAAATTGCATAGGTGGGGAGGGTTTAACATTCTAACAGAAATTTAAGATAATTGGAGGTCATGGGTCAAAGGTCAAATAAGTGCTTTTTTTATACAAGATTTTGAGGCATTTTAAACTAAAAAAAAGTACAAGACCGATACCAACCCTATGTTGTAACATAATACCTTGATACATGAATTTGTGTCCTGTAGACTCTTGGGGTCAAAGGTCACAGCTATTGACCACTTTTCACCATTTCCCCTATAGTTATGGAATAATACAAGTGACATGAGCATGAATGGTGTCATACTGTGGGGTGTGATAAATGTGAAAAATACAGTGATTAAGGTCAAGAGGTCAAATTTTAGAGGGTAATTATGTGCTTACCTACATTACATTTTTGTGCCAAAAGTCACAGAGCTATAGTGACCCTGTTAGCTATTTCCCCTACTAAGCTGTATGCTTAAGGTGATAGCAACTCCATAGTTTGCTCTCTTGTTCAGTATGCGCTCTTCTGCGACGACGACGAGTAAACACTCGATTACAATGACGGGGTTGTTGCCTGCGTATCGCTTATGATAGTAACAATGCTATCACGAAACGCTTAATACGACCCGGACGAGAACACAGGTACGACGTACGGACAGACATAACATCGACAACCAAGTCAATGTCCACGGCCTTTGACAACCAGTTGTGGTGCACTGGCGTGTCTACCCAACCCAGGCTTGAACCCAGGGCCTCGTGGTCTGTAGACATGTATGATAACCGCTACACCACAGTTGGTAGACATGTCTTCTGCTATTTTCATCGCAATTTTAAATCACATTTCAGAGACAATCCAAAATATCTACTCTAAGTGTATATTGACCTCTAACCTTTTTGTATGGTCTTTTTTAAGTCATTTGGCTGATTCTTCCCACAGAGGCTGTTCATTTATCAGAGTTTCTGTGACCAAAATTAATTCACATTAAGTCGTGCACAACTTTGCCAACTGTATATAAAACAGTTATTTATTTTTTAGCTTAAAAGTATGTTACGTCAAGTCAACGCCGTCAAGTTAGAAACAAATGTTTGTTATTATTGTGTAAACTTTCATAGATATATGCTGACATTTTATTTAAGATTAACGATATTACTGATGGAGCTAACTTTGATGAGTGAATATTTTTCTACTTACGAAAATTTATTTATTTATTTTTTTTTTCCAGGAAGGGGGGGGGGGGTGGGGTTGAGCTGAGAAGAATTAGTTCTAAATTATTAAGCAGTAATGTACTTAAGTGCATTTTAGAACAGTGCATACCTTATGAAAATGGGAACTTTTTGTTATCATATATCATTTAAAGAAAATTTAAAAATGACATTTAAGATTTTTTCTTTAAAGGAGCACTTCACCAAAAAGTGAGGGGGTATTTTTAGAGGTCCCCCAAAATTTGAATGCTTATCTGGCGCGCAACGGTATAGCAATTTTTTGTTAATATGAATATCTAAGTAACCTTTGCCCTCATGTCCACATTGGGTTATGGAAGCATGAAGTTTATCGATTTGTTGTGGATGATATATCTGTAAATTTTGCAAATGTAGCGCCCTTACTTATCGGTTTGGTGCTTTAAAGAACCTTTAGCAATAAAGAATGTTTAGAGGGATTATTTTCTTGATATAATCTCCTCTATTTATTTCTTTGTCATGCCAGCGGCATTTTGCAAATCTTCTTAGGTTTTACCTAGTTAGAAAATCATTTTGGTTTCAAATAACTTATTTATGAGAATTATCTGACTTTTCTTGAAAAATGATTGATAGCAAATGATTTCCTCCCTCAGATCTTTGAATGATTAATTGAAGTAACAGTCTCATGAAAGATAATTTGCTTTTCAATTCACTTCATATAACAACAAATATTAATTTGAGATGACTAACATTTTTCAGGAAGTCATTTGTAATATTGCTAATATGATTTTATCTATTTTAGTTTTTGGAAAAGTTTATTTATTTTAATACAAAAAGTCTAGCTTCCTATCTTTTTTTCATTAAATGACAAATTACGAAGTTATTTTATCGCTAATTTGAGTTTTATGTCTTATATTTCTTGTAAAAGTGTATTTATTTCAATACAAAAGGTCTAACTTTCTATCATCTTTTCAATAAATGGCAAATTTGTACGAGTTATTTGATATGAAGCTCCGTTTCTTGGAATTTTGTTTATTATGTTGTTTTGCAACTTCCGCAGGTGTCACAAACACTTGATGGGGTGACGCATCAGTGGTGTAAGGTTTCCCACCTCCGCTGTTGGCTTGAGGCTTCTTTTAGCAACATGATTAATTTGAAATGCAGACTCTTTGAATGAATATGAAACAAAATTCTTTTTCTTTTTTTTTGTTCAGAATATTAATTAAATTTAAGGGTGGGGAGACTCAGCAAAAACAACAGATGAGTTGAATTATGCCCTTTCAATGGGAAGTAGGTAAAGTTAGAACTTGATCAGCCTAAGGAAAATTTCATTCAACAGAAATTTCCAACTTCTTGTAGGAGTTTAGTGTGGCGCAAACTTCTTGGAGTTTAGTGTGGTGCAAACTTCATGGAGTTTAGTGTGGTACAAACTTCATGGAGTTTAGTGTGGTGCAAACTTTTTCTTGTTACATACAAATTTGTAAAGAAATTTGTTCACTTTTGATCAATTAATTTTGCTACTCAAACCTAGGCATCAGTCACTGTTATAAAGCTCATCTGCTTTTGTCTATATGTTTTTAAAGGGGTACCAAATGATTATTTACCCGTGAATCTTCTAATATTTATATGTAAATTTTACAATCTTGCATGTTACAATTAATGTTAATAATTTCACATTCCTTCAGTATATTGTTGATATGTAAATACATCAATTTTAATATGTAAAACTGCTGCATGGGGATATATTATTTCAGAAATATCAAGAAATCATTTTATTTGTTTTACTTCATGTTTATTTATACTTCTACAAAGAATGTTTAAAATAAATGCAAAATAATGTTTTTAACTTTGTCTGGCTTAAGGGATTTTATGTAAATTAATATTGCATATAAATGCAAATAATATGCAAATTTGTATTTGAATATGCAAATTATTAAGGCATGACTTGTTAGAACTATGTATTTTCTATGCAATTTCGTTTTGCTGCGTGTACTTTTAAAAGTAAAATGCGCAATGAATTGGACATCTTTGATTTATCCACAACCTGTAGCGTGTAGGAAGCTTTTGAAAATATGGGGGGAACGACCTTGTAGAGGGCACTTTCCAAGTCGTATGCATATATCTGTAGATGTAATTAGTGAGCCCAAAACAACAAAGTCAAAGGGGTTCTCCAATTTGAAAGGGGCACTTCTGTAATATATTTTGTTAGAGTATTTACACATTCCACCAGGTCTTCCATCTTTGACAGTAATTGAGGGGCACTTTTGTCATTTTTCGGTAAAGTGTGTGGGAGGGGGGGGCATGTTCCCCCAGGCCCCCTGGTTCCCACACCTATGACAGCCTGGGAATACACTTGGGAAAAACAGTTGAATTTTTGACAGAAATAATTATTTTCCCTGTCTTTGGTAAAAAAGTATTTTGGTATCTCTTACATAAATCACCTTAAACAGCTTCCACAAATTAGTACTAATTTGTTCTTACTAATTTGTTGTCACAAATTAGTTTGCTTGTTTGGGTTTAACGGAACTGTTGAAGTGCCATGAAACCCAATCTCACAAAGTAGTACATTACATGTGTATTGCACACATAGTAGTACATTACGTGTGTATTGCACACATAGTACATTACATGTGTATTGCACACATAGTAGTACATTACGTGTGTATTGCACACATAGTACATTACATGTGTATTGCACACATGGTAGTACATTACGTGTGTATTGCACACATGGTAGTACATTACATGTGTATTGTACACTTGGTAGTACATTACATGTGTATTGCACACATGGTAGTACATTACGTGTGTATTGCACATATGACCATGAAGGTAAAAAAAAACCAAAAAACGATTTAAAGCAGAACTTCGAAACACAAAACCTATGAACATAACTTAAAAACATGACTACACACTAAAACATAACCAAGCAGCAAATGTATCAGTAACAATTCCCTGCATGTTTTTCCATTTCTTATAGCTAGCAGTTTATAGCCTTGTATTACACAATTGATGATACTTCCTACATGCTATTTTTTTTGTCATCTTTAATTTTTTCAGTAAATCAATCACTTAGATTAATTCATTTTTGATCTGAATTCGCATCCTGTATAGCCGTGAGCCACTTGTCATTTTTTGTTGTTTTATTATTTCGAAGAAAGAAATGTCTTGACTGTGATGATATTCTCTTTAATGAAGATTTATTGTTTAGGATGGGGGCGGCAAATGTCATGAATGGCAAGTTGCTCACGTTTGCATATTAAAATGCAAAAATGTCCTTTTTTTTTTTCTTTTTTTTTCAAATCCTTAAGAAAGAAATTAACTTCCACTCGTAATTATTCTTTACTGGGAAAATTAAGATTCAGTTTATCTCCCTTTTGAATGTGATGTAAATATTAAATGATAAATAAGATTTTCTTTTCTAAGCAAACTTTGTAAAATATGTACATAATTTTTTACCAATTTATGAATTTGAAATATAAAAAGAACGTGTCATGAAACTTAAATTTAGAGTATGTGTTTCTGTTGTGTGGGTGTATCTATATCTTTCTGTAGTGTGGGTGTTTCTATATCTTTCTGTTGTGTGGGTGTATCTATATCTTTCTGTTGTGTGGGTGTATCTATATCTTTCTGTTGTGTGGGTGTATCTATATCTTTCTGTTGTGTGGGTGTATCTATATCTTTCTGTTGTGTGGGTGTATCTATATCTTTCTGTTGTGTGGGTGTATCTATATCTTTCTGTTGTGTGGGTATATCTATATCTTTCTGTTGTGTGGGTGTATCTATATCTTTCTGTTGTGTGGGTGTATCTATATCTTTCTGTTGTGTGGGTGTATCTATATCTTTCTGTTGTGTGGGTGTATCTATATCTTTCTGTTGTGTGGGTGTATCTATATCTTTCTCTTGTGTGGGTGTATCTATATCTTTCTGTTGTGTGGGTGTATCTATATCTTTCTACTGTGCGGGTGTATCTATATCTTTCTGTTGTGTGGGTGTATCTATATCTTTCTGTTGTGTGGGTGTATCTATATCTTTCTGTGTGGGTGTATCTATATCTTTCTATTGTGTGGGTGTATCTATATATTTCTGTGTGGGTGTATCTATATCTTTCTGCAAGGCGAATTGGTGAAGGGGGAGTGTAGTTTTTAGCTCAACGAAGTTGAGGCTTTAAAATGGGAAATTTCTGTTAACTTTCGCCTCCCATTTGTGAAATGTATCTAGTCGGAGGTTTTTGACCAAAGACTTCTGAAATTTGGCAGTCTTGAAGAGCATGAAAATCCCCACACGGGGTGTGATCAGTTTTTCTTTTACTGTTTGCAAACCTAAAATAGAGCAATTTTCATCGTTTTCATGAAAATCTGCAGTCAAATCTGGAAAATATGTGTTGATGTGTAAATAATTGCCTAGCTACAGCTAACTATTTACACTGGGGAAATGATGGCAAGGATACACCTGTTCACACTACAGTTCACAATATCCATCTTCGGCTGAGTGACATCTTCATTGTTGCAATGTAAAGTAAATTTGCTAACTTTTGAAGTTTTTGTCGGCTCTGGAGTTTCTTCAATCTCTAAGGTATAGCAAATGACAAAAAACATATTGATGTATGAATTTTTTTGCTTTTTAAGTTAAAATTTCAAATCAAGTACTCTAATCTTCTGAAAAAGTGGGGGTCTGAAGCTTCTTTCTCCTGGTAATTTAAAGGAAGGAGCCTGCCTCCCCCTCCCTCCCTCCAAAAAGAAAAAAGTATGAAATTTGTCTACATTGGAGGAAATTTAAAAACAAAAATGAAGATACAACCTCAACCGAATCCAGGGGGACAACCCCCCAATTTCCACAGGTTTCTCTTTTTCTGGAGGGAATTGATTATTTTTAACCAACACATGTGTAGACAGAGTGAATCATGAATCTCCAAACAGCTTTGGTTTGACATCAACTGCCTTCAGCTGAATTTACACATTTCAATGGAAAATAACTTTGGTCTTTTAGATTGGGGGCATGGCCTCGTAAAACAGACATGTATGACAGCCTTGCTTATTGTTTAGTTTCACCAAGTATGTGTTTGTACATCCTTGGTTTCACATCATATGATTGGCGCATTTTCAAACAAAATAATTGAAAGAAAGGAATGTAAGAGTATAATAAATTGCAATATTGCAAAGAATAAATTGCTTCTGATAAAATACTATTTAATGACGGTAGACGATAAATGTATATATTTCTTTAATGCAAAACTTGACTTGAAAATGGCAACTCCACATTTCATGTTTTGTTGATTAACTACTCTTTTGAACATTTTTGTGATAAAGTTGAGCTTCAACATCATTGATGTTCTGGTTTCCCACTGCATCCTCCCATCCCATCTCCTTACCACCTCATCTCACTACCACCCCATCTCCTTACCACCCCATCTCCTTACCACCCCATCCCCTTCCCAGCCCATTTTTGTCCACCTCATCTGGTAATCTCCCCACTCCACCCTCTTTCTTTTTCTCATCAAAGAAAAGGTCATCAGTATACCGGGAGATGCTATGGCTTGTCGGAAAATATAGTGAAATTAGGATCAAATTGTTAACATCATGATTTGGAAGATGGTAGAGAATGATTTTAGGTCTCTCTCAACCCCCCCTCCCCTCCTCCTCCCTCAGTTAAAAGTAGATGCTATGTATAGTCGGAATGTTGATATGTCAGAAAATTGATCATTTGAAGCAAAATTAGGACCAAATGTTTCTACATCATGATTTGAAAAATGGTGCAGCATGATGTTAGGTGTTTACCCCTCGCCTTGTACTGATGACCATTTCCTTGATAGGGGAGGGGGGCGGGATTATCACATTTTAGAGGACCTTTGCTCTTACCTCGTGTTTCTTACAGTCTCTACTCCCAACCTCAGAGATTTGTTTCCTAGGGCTATTCGGTAGTCTGTCACACAAGTAACCGATTAGAAAATGGCCCTAGGCATACCCCTATGGTCTCCCAGGCACTGGCAGCACCAGGATTTTGGTCATGGAAGGCAAGAGAGGGAAAAATCTATTTCGTGCGGGGAAGAGCCTATAAATCAGACAAAATATGTCACTTTACAAACTTTTCTCTGGAAAAATCGATCTTGTGGGGGAGGGGGATGCCCCTCATGCCCTTCTCCCTCTGTAGCGCCGCCATTGTATATATATATATATATATATATATATATATATATATATATATATATATATATATATATATATATATATATATATATATATATATATATATATATATATATATATATATATATATATATATATATATATATATATATACATATATATATATATATATATATATATATATATATATATATATATATATATATATATATATATATATATATATATATATATATATATATATATATATATATATATATATATATATATATATATATATATATATATATATATATATATATATATATATATATATATATATATATATATATATGTATATATATATGTATATATATATGTATATATCACGAAACGCTCAATACGACCTGGACGAGAACACAGGTACGATGTACGGACAGACATAACATCGACAACCAAGTCAATGTCCACGGCCTTTGATAACCAGTTGTGATGCACTGGCGTGTCTACCCAACCCAGGCTTGGACCCAGGCTTGAACCCGGGGCCTCGTGGTCTGTAGACAGGTATAATAGCCGCTACACCACAGTAGGTACCTTACCTTCCATGCTATAAATATGCAATCTGGTCACATGACCTGATTCTAACGCACTTCTAACCGACCTTAAAAACGTAGTTTTCAGCCAGCCCTGCCCTCCTCACTTTTTTTTTCAGCGCGTTGTTTTCACAACATCACTGGAACTGGTCAATTCTTTTTATTATAAATTTAACCTTTTTCTAACAATTTTTTCCTTTGCAGCTTCTACCAGGCAGGTTTTTACACTGCTCTATTTTATCCGGTTCGCCTTTTTAAGTCTTCTGAGGTAAGACGAGGTAGCTGTGGGTCCGGGTTTCTTCGGTCCGACTCACAGGACTTTCCCGTGTATCCTAAACTTAGGATAAAGTGTTTTTGTCTCCATCCGTACAAAGCGGATGGCTAGTTTGAGAATGTCCCACTCTCGCGGCAGGGGTTTTTAGGCCCTAGAGTACCAAGTGTGCCTGTCTAGTGGACCTCTTGCTCCTGGGTTTAAGTGTTTTTCACCCTCGGCCCCAACCCTTCTACGAGGAGAGCATAGCGTTATACTATGCATTGTATTTACATGTTAGGATATCTTCATTACGGGTTCTCGTATGCATTAGGCCAATTTCTTCAATCGATGTTGGCGCATGCGCATTGGGTCGACGTCACCACAGAGTGTTCGAGGAGTCTGCTTCTTACAGCTCCAAGGAGTTACAATTGTTACAAGAGAGGCTATTTTATCATTAACGCTACCAGTATTTTCGTTTTTCTCGCATAAAATTAGGACAAAGTTTTTGATTTTCAAGCTTGAATTTTGGGGCGTTGGAGAGACCGGAAGGGGGATTCTCCGACGTACTATTTACAGGAGATCTAATCTTCTTCTTTTTTATCTCCACAGACGCCAAGTTATTCAGTGGTTCGTGTTTTCTACGCTACCCCTACGCTAATAAAGTTGTTACGTTTAATGCTTTTTCTCGAGTTCTAACAATTTTACGGGTCCGTTGGACGGATGGACGATCCATACGGCTCCGCGGCCCATGACTCCATACGGCTCCGGTGATCCGATACGTACGGCTCCATAGTTTTGTAACGGGATAACATACACCGTATGATTAACCCGGAAATACACCCACTAGCTACGTGGTCAGGTGACAAGTGACATGAATCTTCGCAAGAAGTATAGCATCACGAAAGCTATTTTCTTCTTGGTCCCGTTGCCATTAGCTGCGCAGTTCCACGGCCGTGTGAACGCCATTGATAAGATTGTCCGCGTTGAACGTTACAGTTTCGCAATCATTTTCACAGTATCATGGACACGGAGGACAGGTCCCCGAGTGTCGGTGCATTACGCACCCAAGATATCCCGCGATGCATAGCATGCAAACGCTGCTCTACTACCGTACGGCTCCGGTAAACGGGTCCGTACGGCTTCAAAGTTTTGTAATGGGATAACGTACACCGTACGGTGAACCCGAAAATAAACCCGCTAGCTACGAAGCTACGTGGTCAGGTGATAAATGACAATCTTAACGAGAAGTATAGCATCCCGAGAGCTACTTTTTTCTTGTCTCTGTAGCCATTAGCTACGCACTTCCACGGCCGTGTGTAGTGCCTCAGTAAGATTTTCCGCGTTAAATGTTACAGTTCCATAACCAGTCAACGGGTCCGTACAGTTCCAGAGTTTTGCAACGGGATAACGTACACTGTACGATAAACTTAGAAATAGATCCGCTAGCTACGAATCTACGTGGTCAGATGTTCAAGTGACAATCTTCACAAGAAGTAGAGCATCACAAGAACTATTTCTTCTGGTTTCTGTAGCCATTAGGTACGCAGTTCCGTGACCGTGCCAACTGCCTCAGTATTTTTTGCATTGAACGTTACAGTTCCGCAATATTTTTTATCTATATCATGGACACGGAGGACAGGTCGTCGAGTGTCGGTGCGTTACGCGCCTAGACGTCCCGCGATGCGTCGTGTGTAAACGCTTCTTTAAGTTACATTGCGTTGATATCGAAAAGAACAAACCCGTGCAACACCGCTGTGGACCACGGTTCCGGGAAGGGACCGGTAAACCCACAAGAGGCGGCGGCCTAAGGGTTTATACGTAAGTTAGTAACCTTTTTTACGGCTCGTTGTAGAACCATTGGATTACTTCTCACGGGTCCACTTGGGTCCGTACGGCTACGGTGATTGGTTCCATACGGCTCACGGCTTGTTTCCACGGCCCCGTAAGGGTCCGTAAAACAGCCCTGCGGCTCCGCACGAGTCATGGGACGGGTCCGTACAGTTCGGTAATCAACAACTTTCGGTTCCATACGGCTCCAGCGTTTAGGTCTGTACGGCTCCATAGTTGTAGCGGGATAACGTACAACGTACGTCACACCCGGTAATAAATAGACTCCTTAGCTATAAAGCTACATGGTCAGGTGATAAGTAACAATCTTCACGAGAGGCATAGCAACACGAGAGCTATTTTCTCCGTGTTACGTAGTTCCACGACCGTTCGAACTACACTGAATATAATTTTCGCGTCGAACGTGACGTTCCGCTCAAATTATAAAGATATTAACGCGGTTTTACGTACAACGTACGGTAAACCCGGGAGTACCACAACTTAACGGACCCTCTGAACGGCTCCGTACCAGTCCCTACGGCTCCAAGACATGAGTTCACGAGTCCGGGACAGGGCTTTACAGGTCCATACAGTTCCGCAGCTACATGGCTCCGGTGAACAGGCCATTACGCCCCTCACAGGACCTACACGGGATAACGTACAACGCACGGTAAACCCGGGTAACAGAACTTCGAGATAATGCGACCGATAGCCGCGTGCAATAGAGTTCCGCGGTAGTCATTCTTACCGGGCGGATTTAGCGTTCGACGGCAGCCCCCACACGTAGCCACCGGCTTCGCTGTTCCGTAGTGAACAAATACAAGCAAAGATAATGGCATACACCAGCAGCGCAACTGCATAGTAAGCGACCAGTAGCCAGAAGCTACAGAGTTCCGCGGCCGTTATTCTTACCGGGACACCTACTGAGTACGACGGTAGTCCACTCTTCCCCACGCAGCTACCAGTTTCGTAGCTCCGTAGTGAAATAAACAGAGTTTACGGCTCGTATAGCTTGCGTAGCACGTGAACTCCTCCGTATCCCATACGGCTCCAGTATATATTTAGCTATTCCAACCAGCCAACAGGAACGCGTACTGAGCTGCTGACGACTTCACTCCCTCACGCGTAGCCACTTACTTAGTGGCCCCATAGTGGATAGAAGTATACTGAGGTAACGACCTATGTAAGAGATGTAGTACGTTAACGCTATTGTAGATCCAGACGGTTCTTTCGTACTAATAGCTATTACGTTAGGGACACTTACCAGTACCAGTTTTCCCCCTCGCGTAGCCACTAGCTTTATTGCTCGAGTGGTGAACAGAGGCAAAGTTGGCGGAGTGTAATTTACTTGTCATGTTGACGCCTTTGTAGACCCATAACGGCTCTACGCTACTTAACGAGGATGCGCACTGAGTACGGCGTTAGTCCCCCCAGTAGCTACGTGCTTCTCAGCTCCTTGGTGAAGGGTGTTTAACGGAATTAACGGCCCGTGTAGTATACACGGGACGTCGTCAACTCTTTCGTGATTTCTACCGCAGTGCTGGGGTTAACAACTCATACACTTGACGTAGTACGTTACACCCCCTGTCAAAATTAACTCCATGATGAATAGTTTTTTTGACATAGGTGGCCTTTTGATAGACAACCTCACGATCGGATTACCGTAGCTATTAAAACAACGGCACGTAGTTCATTCTATACTTTAACACCTTCTTAAAACACTTCAACGCGGCTTGAGGCTTTAGGGCCTGTTAGTTACCTACCTGTACAGACATTCGATATTAGTTTTCTCCACATCCGTAGCTATAGGCTCCACAGTTTCAACGTTGCAACTTTACGTCGTACATTAACACCTTTTCCAATCACTTTCATATACAAGTTTTGCTCTTGATAGGAGTGGCCTAGAGCTACGCGGTTCCGCAACTGCTACAGTTTTCAGACACCGTTTCGGAACCGTAGACAATGTCTTACGGCTCCGCAGTCTTACGGACCCAAACCGTCTCGCAGCTACATAGCCTTACACGGTTTGCAGCCTTCTTTTTTTAAACGTTTTATATTAACTAACCATTGGTTTAGTTCAGTAAAATTTAAAATTAACAGCCCGTAAAGTGTACGACGTGAGTTAACCCTAAGTTAGTATTAACTTATCAGTGCTATCAGCCTGAATGACTCTTTCCGCTTAACGGCTTTTCGGCTAACGACGTTCGGCATTTCGCTCATTTCTCTCTCCCGGTACTCTCCACAACGGAGCAGGTCTCGGAGTAGGGACAGAGAATGAAGCGGGAAGCTCTAATGGGAAGAATTTTAGTTCCATCCTACGTTTCCTTCCTTCATGGACCTCTTTCCGTCCAGGCTTCCGTCTTGAAACACACAGGCCGTGGAGGAGAGGCTGTTGCCTCCCACACACCACACACCACCGGCCATCAGCGACCGATGCGTATTTTCGACACCCCCAGACTTGGCGAGTCATGGAGAGGACGGTGTTGAAGTCTACCCTTGGGCTGAAGATGGTCTCATTCAGTACCTCCGCTTTACACATTTAGTCGGTGGCCACCCCGTTTGGTGGTGGTACGGACGCTCCCACCTGTTTTGAGGAACGAAGTTTCCACCCATCAGACTCTCACCGTCAGGGCTGACGGATGCGTCTTGGTCGGGGTAGGGCCATATTTTATATGACCCCCTATTACAGCAACATAGACAGGTGCTTGGCCTTTTTCACAGGCAGTATGCCGGGCATTTTTCACCTTTTACCGCTAGTGCTGAGCAAGGCAGTTCAGATTAGCGCCGACTTTACACCACTGTTGTGGTCTCCTTTTCGGACAGATAGGAACGGACTCCAAGATTTTTTGGAATTCTTCTTCTCGTCTCGGCT
>JAIGNY010001533.1:762500-1058192 GCA_020152595.1 Chiridota heheva
ATTATATATCGTTTGCGACCATTTTCATTTAACTATCAAAAAAAAAAAGTATCGTACTTTGTAAACTATAAAATGTTTTGATTTTTTTAGAGCGCAAGCAAAATCACAAAGTTATCGCCGCTTTGACTTTTGTAACTTATGAATAAAAGTATTTGGGAGTCCATTTCACACGGCCTGACAATTAACATATATCTGTTTACAATATATATCAAATCCATCGTGAGTGACGCAAAGAAGGGCCCGTAGTTTCTAACAAATAGAAAGCGATGAGAGAAAACATTTCGCGTCCGCTTATGTATTCCTTTATTGTAATTCTGACGTAATCTGAGCACGCCCAAGCCGCGTGGACTTGTGTGCAGAGGGTTTCCGGTTGTTTGGGTATTGTAAACATGCTGTGAAAATACGAATAAACGTTTTCCAGTGTTGGATTGTGGCTGATTTTCTTCCATTTTATAACAGTTTTCTTATATATTTTGTTACACCGAGATATATTTCTTATTATATAAGTATTCATCAGAAAGTAAAAGATTATTTGGCAGAAATATTATCGACAACAATCAGGAACGAAGAAGTGCAAGAGCGAGGAATAACGACAACGCTAGGTTGCATGATAATGATACCAAAAATTAAGAACTATACTATTTATTCAACATTTGTATAAATTAATATCTGTTTATTATATCCTTCAATATACTTCTAAGACTTCGTTCTTAAAACCAACCCGGTTTCAAACCCGATTCAAAAATTGAATTTTGGATATCTGAAATTCTATGTGCAATATGAATATTCATGACAGGTCCGTGCAATTATAAAAGTCTGCAAGTTGCACGGCACATGCGCATGTCATGCAGGACCGGGTCAGTGGTCAATATGGAAGTTAACCAAATACTTAGGCTAATAGACAATGTTGAGTTCGTGATTAGGCATTTATTAGGAAAAAATTCAATTTTCTTTAAAAATGCATTCACAATTATTGTTAAAGGCCAAATATAGTGTTGACATGAACAGTAAAATACAATAAAGTCAACGTTTCTGATTAATCTACACAAACACCGACAACTAATCAATAACCGCCGCAGAAGTAAATAGTACACTGTGCATACACATTCAATGCGTACAGTATACCGTGCTTAATTAGAAACGATCCACAGCCGGATGTGACGTAAGATATGAACCTCGCAATATTACGAATATTCCTGATATGGGACGAGAATCCCTCTACGAAAGTGAGGATGAGGCGCCAACCTTACAAAGTAGACTTGAAACACCAGTCATTTCTACAAAGACAAGGCAAAAGATCAAACTTGAATATCTCCAAAACAGAATAAGATATTGAAGTTTTTTCTTCTTCAATTTCTTTCGAAAGTTTTGTTTTTCGTATTCAGGTAGTAACCTAAGTCTGGGCTGCTGCATAGACAGTCCAGGAGGTTCCCCTCCTCAGAAGAAAAATTATTTTCCGCTTTAAAAGAGAAAGCATATGTAAATCATGTGACTTCCTGTTTTCTATTTTTCAGTGCTCTGACCTACGGTTTATAATTAGCTCATATGAGGTCAGTGTTTGTACGGGGCGGTCAGGCTGATTTGTGTATGAACCTGTGGATACAATGGACATTCTTACTTATGTTTGGTACTGAATGGTTTCTGCGTTACTTCGATAGTCCCCAGCGAAACAGGACAGAATTTGTAAGTTTGTCATCTAATTTCTCCAAAACGGATAATTTGTAGCTTAATAAGCAAAGATTATGAAAATGCAAAAATGAAATTGACCTGCATGGCTATCATAATTTCTAGAGCGAATAAAAGTTATGTGCCATAACGTTACGCTGTTTCGTTAGAGGAATCATGGGTAATTTTTAAAATGGCGTCTAAATTTTCTCCTTTTAAGGAGAAAAATCTTTTCTCCTTTAGAGGGGAATCTACTGAACTGACAGAGGAGTGTGGAGATAAAAACAGCATTGTAGATTAATGTTGAGGCTGATTGGACAAATGAAGATAACGTTCTGCTAATCGTTACCTTGAGCTCATTGACTAGCCTCTCATTCGTGGTTAGACAGGCAGCAACGGCGGCTCCAATGATGATTTTACTTATTTATTTGTTTTGTATTATTACTGATATAATTATTGTCATCATCATCATTATCATCAGCAGCAGCAGCAGCAACATCATCATCATCATCATCATTAGTACTAGTATTATTAGTATTAGTATTATTAGTATTAGTATTATTATTATTATTATTATTATTATTATTATTATTATTATTATTATTATTATTATTATTATTATTATTATTATTATTATTATTATTATTATTATTATTATTATTATTATTATTATTATTATTATTATTATAAGATTTAAACAAATTGAAGGGGGGTCAAAATTGGTCACACCAGATTATTACTGAAGTCACACCGTGGCCGTGGCGTCCAGGGGGAACTTACGGGTCCTTGGTGGGCTCCAGGCACGAAGCCCTGTACAGCAGCAGGAGTCGAGGGGCAAACTCCCGGAAGCTCTGCAATTTGGGACATTTTGTAATCCAAAATATTTCATTTTGATAACATATTTTCTATTTCTATCATACTTTTCCCCACGCCATTCACTCTGCCAACCACTGCAAGCGCGCCTGCTTTTGAAAAATAAGAAGAGTATTATTCTGGGGTTGCTGTAGAAGATCAATTACGAATGCAGCGACGAGTGGCAGGTATGCATTCAGACGTGCATTCTATTACGCACACCCATATCTGCGTCGGTGGTCTGCATGGTGGTCTGCATGGTGGTAAGACAGTGAGGGGGATCAAATCAAGTAATGATAATCAGAGACTTCACTTTCAAATCTTGTGATGAGAAGGATTAGTTCCATAGGCGGCGGAACCGAGGGAGGGGGGAGGGGGGAGGGGTGCAGAGGGCCTACACTCTCCAATATCTGTTGTGGGTGCCTCCCCCCCTCCCTTAATAAAAAGATAATACATTTTCTGATTTGGGGTATAGCTTAAGGGGCGAAAGTACCATTTCCGAGCATCTATAAAGGGTTAAAATATGACAAATTTTCAACCCAGCCCAAAGAGCCACTAGACTTATTCCCGAAGCAAGGAATCTCTCTTACGAATCTAGGGTACGAATATTTGGTTTGCAACCACGCTTGAGTTGAGAAGAGTACGTGTATGGCGATGATATTATTCCGGTTTTTAAATTGCTATATATCTGGTAGTGATGCTTTGACTTCCTATTATTTTTTTATGTTTCAGCTAATTCTCATGTGACACGTGGTAACAATTTGAAGTTGACTAAAGAGTCATCACGGATAGGTATTCGGTGTTTTAGCTTTCGCAAAGAGTTGTTAATGAGTGGAAAGGTTTGCCTGAGTGGGTGGTGAGCTCCAATTCTGTTCACAATTTCAACATTGTTATATTCTTTACTAACTTTCCTTCCGGGCAGTGCAGTGATTACAGTTTGGCTTTGTTTCAAAATGACTTGGCTTTTTGCGCTTGGGACAATCTGCTGTGAATGATAGGAAGAAGGCGACGGGAGGGAACTCCACGCAGGCCAGTGGTGTATTCAGTGGGGCGTCAGGTGGGCAACCTACCCCCTTCCTCCCCACCCCACGGCAAAATTCCGTATGTAAAATGTATGTAGCGTTATATACTAGTATAATATGTTATACATATTAAGGAAATAAATTGTGAAAAATGAATATATTAGATTAAATATCGGCCAAGTTTGGTATTGATTTTGTTCCTATGGAATAAATTCTTCAATTTCGGGAAAATTTGTTTTCTAGCAATTTTCGGGCATTTTCTTAAAGTTTCAGGCAATTTTCTTCCATTTTCATACAATTTTTTTCGATTTTCGGGCAGTTTTCTTCGGTTTTTGGGTAATTTTCTTTGATTTTCGAGCAATTTCTTCTAATATCGGGTAATTTTCTTCGAATTCCCCTATTTTCGGGATTTTTTTTATCGATTTTCTGGAAATCTTCTTTGATTTTTGGTAAAGTTTCTTTATTTCGGGCAATTTTCGGATTGTTTTTTCTATTTTCGGGAATTAATTGTTGGTTTTAGGAAATTTTGCCACAACTTTTTAAAAAGTTACACAAATTTCTAATCATTTTTACAAAATTTTCCAGTATTTTAATTACAAGTTTCATTCATTTTTAGTTGATAATTATACTCCCAACTGGATTTCACAATCAGCCCCCTCCACCCCCATCCCTGCTTCCTATAAGCCCTCTCTGGGTACAGCCATTTCCCGATAATTTATGTTTGTACCTCCCCCCCCCTCCCTTTTTCCCTCTGGTACCGAAAGCTGGATACGCCACTGATGCAGGCTCCCCGAGTATGTCCAGTGCCCCAGTGCAAAATGTATAAAAGCAATACTCCCGTGAATTTCCATTGAGGACTATTAAAGAAACAAATCGCTGAAATGTTTTTCTGTAATAGTGATTTATCATAAATATGAATTTGAAAATTCAATCAAATAATACTTTTAAATGCAGTACAAGTCAGAAATTAATACGTCACGTGATTATAGATATAATAATGTATTGGACTTCAGAATTGTCTTCATTGTTTAAACTACATATCTCAAAACCTGTAACAGCACAAAACTCGTTCAATATGAATATACACACTCTAGTGTTTAGCCTCTTTCGATATTAACCTCTTTATTCATGACAAGATATGTATACTGTTATACCCCACACCCTTCCACTAGCCCACTAACAGCCAGTATGCAGTATATGCCAGTATGACCCTTCCCCTAGCCCACTAACAGCCAGTATGCAGTATATGCCAGTATGACCCTTTCCCTAGCCCACTAACAGCCAGTATGCAGTATATGCCAGTATGACCCTCCACTAGCCCACTTACAGCCAGTATGCAGTATATACCAGTATGACCCTCCACTAGCCCACTAACAGCCAGTATGCAGTATATGCCAGTATGACCCTTCCCCTAGCCCACTAACAGCCAGTATGCAGTATATGCCAGTATGACCCTCCACTAGCCCACCAACAGCCAGTATGCAGCATATACCAGTTTGATATCAAACAGGCATATTTCCTCAATTTTCGGGAAATAATACCCGCACACCTGATTGGTCAATAATTCCTCCATCGATTATCTGTCCTGCAAAATAAATTGTCTCCGGCTATTGTTTTCGACAACAGATTATGTTCCCTCGTCAAGTACACTTGCACGTAAAGTTTACAAAAGGTCAAATACAATTCAACATTTCTGATTAGCAGATCATTTTTACAAACTGAAAGCTGACAAGCCAATCAAAAGCGGCAGACGAAGTACGTCACCGATTTTGCTGGTGCTAGTGGCATACGATATTCTTGTAACGAGATTCCCTGGAATTATAACGTAAAATGTGAAACAGACAGGTCGGGGTTCACAGGTTTAGTGGTAGTGATGAGAGTGTGCCAATGGGTGCAAGAAGCCACAAATTACTAGTATGCCGTCATCGGTGGAGTGCTTTTTTGAGCAACTAACAATATTTAACACTGCATCAATGTCACATTAATGTCCCATATTTTTCTGTTCCTCATCCATTGGCTTGCACAACATGTAATAAACATTATTTCTATATTCTATACATTTCCAAATGTCTACAAAAAGCTTATATTGCACAATAAAACGGCTGAATACAACATATTAAAATAATTATCTTACTCCAAGACAATTTACAAATCTCAATAACAAACGCCTATGTTGCTTTGAAATTAATGAAAATGGAGATTCTTTATGAAGTGTTCCTGGAATATGCACAGTAGGTTCTGATGTAATCATAAATAGAAATGAATCGTACTATAACATGCATAGTATCAGAGTTGCTAATGCCACGATTAAACCCAAAAGATAATGAGAACAAGCTTAAATAATACGGAAAGAGAAACATCTTTCAAATTCTCATCTAAAAAAATACAGGTCAATGGATCTATGTCCAGATCTTAAATTTAATAAATACATTATTAAAAAGAAATAATCAAATTAAGCTTTTAAACTTCCTTGCGTAGTATTTTAATAATGTTTTAATCACCCTAAGTTATAGAGACTGTGAAAATAGCGTACATCGGTGTCATAGTTACCATTCCAAACATTCGAACATAGCAACAACGGAGTATAATTTCAATTCGTATGGTATACACTAAAATCAGTTCTGCAGGAACTTATACTAATTAAGATTGCTTTGAAAGAATGCCAGGATTAACCGTTACTACGTCATTCTGATTTTTCAAATGACGTCACAGGAGCTAGAGATGACATCATACTATGAACGCAGAATATACCCAAACTAGTTATAGTCTTTGATTATCTGAAATTTTTTACGAGAGATACACACTCGAAGAGATTTAACAGTTTAATCAAGTTAAAAGATGCATAATACTCAATTAAATGCTG
Organism: Chiridota heheva; assembly: GCA_020152595.1. Taxonomy (NCBI): domain Eukaryota; kingdom Metazoa; phylum Echinodermata; class Holothuroidea; order Apodida; family Chiridotidae; genus Chiridota; species Chiridota heheva. Next base: position 768,903 of record JAIGNY010001533.1, read on the forward strand.
ACCTGAAAATCTGTAAGGCCTGCATGTATTATTCATGGCTAAGGTTACTTTACTCGTCAAATGAACCAATATTCTTCATAAGAAAAACAAGATCTTAAGGCTCGAATGGTAAGGTTTAGCAAAATTACACACTTTGTTAAAGAAAAAAAGAAATAGGCCTACTAAAAGAACACTGACGATCGAACGCTTACTTTGATTTCTATGGTCTTATTGGGCTTGGAGAGATAATACATAATTTCCCCCCCCCCCTCCCCCTTACACATACCTATATGCAGGGCCGTAATTCTCATCTAAAAAGTAAGGGGAGGGGAGGAGACATGGCCTCTTATCAAAAAAAAAGTGGGAAGACAAGAGGTAAGTTTTTCCAAAAATGATTTTGGAAAATTCTACGGAAAAGTGAGGGGGGTGTCCCCATGTCCCCGGTAAATACAGCTCTGTCTGTATGCCATATGTGACCAAAAAATTTGACCCCAAAAAAGTTCCAATGAAGACCCTAGTTTAGATTACGTCAGAATCCCCATTTGATGTTTATGATACATGTGCATGCAAATTCTTACGAGGACCCATATTGAAAGTCTTTGGTCGTTTTCAACTACTCGGTCTGTTTATAAGTCCTCAGTCGATCAATGGTTTAACAGGTTCAGGTCCTCGGTAGCTTAGTAACACCAACTCACACACACACACACACACACACACATTCGGAAATTCAAGATGCTTGTGAGGACTTGACCAGACACTTGTGTTACCACCATCACATAGATTTAAACATTATGCTTAACGTGGACCTTTTAAAAGATACGTTAGATTCTCCCCCCCCCCTCTCCCCCACCTCATCCTACCCCTCCCCTCCCCCACTCTGAGGTTTTTAATGCATTTGCTTGCAAATTCTTCCGAGGAACCGTATTTGAGTCCTCGGACGGAAATTTAAACGTGTGTTCGTTGTAAAGCAGGTTAAGGTCCTTGATAGCTTAGAATACAAACACACACACACACACACACACTTTTGATTCGACCTAAAAAAAACAATACGATAAAATAAATGCATCTATATGGACCCGAGACCTGCTTTCTTCACCATGAAGTCTTCTTCCATATAAAACAATTTTTGACGTGCCAACTACAGAATTGCTAAATGGAATGTTACTTACATACAAACAAACAAACAAACAAACAAACAAACAAACAAACAAACAAAATGTACAAGAATTCAATCACTCCAAGCCCCCAAACAGCGAACGAAATCAATTATTAATTGTTGGTTTTAATTTCGCCATTCATTTTTGGTGGCAAAAATGTTCTTCCAAAATGATTTCCGACTGGTTTGTCTGCGAAGCGTGGTATTCATTAGAGGATTGGGAGGAGAAGAGAAGGAGGGGGGAGGTAATGGGAGGGGGGGGGGGTTTCCCTCACGAATCTTCTGAACAAAATGGATTTGGATGGATTTGTTTTGTCCGAAAAAAATTCAAACTGTTCCATATTTTTATGTTAATTTCTTCCCATTTGGACCAAAAATCTTTTTTTTTAGATTTTGAGCCGAAAATCACTTACAAACTGGTTTTTCAATCACTTACAAACTGATGTTTGTTTTGTTTTTCTTCTGTAATCTTAATCCTTTTATTCAGCGATTAGTACAGACTTCATGTTTCGCTGAGTTGCTGTTGGGAAATATTAGGGGTAAGCCAATTAAGCCACCTCTCTGCATCTAAGCTACACTCTGCTGCTCAAGTGGATAGCCTGCTACCATACAACTCTTTGTTAGCAGCAGTATTCACCCGAAAGTTGCGAAGATCTCATCATTCTGTTGCCTTTGTAAGAGGTGTTCCCTTCTTCTTCGCTCCTCCTCAAACTGTAGTCTTAGCACATCGATGGTGAGGAGACCCATTCCGGGGAAGACAGGACTAGCGGCAGCGGCAGTATCTGGCGTTCTTCTTGCAGGGATAGCTGGGAAAAGAATAAGGTAGAAAAAAGAGCGGTAAGAAGACAGAATACATTGAAAAAATTAGGATAATTTTCAGCGATGGCAAAAAAATTCCCGAATGAGTAAGAGGATAAGGAGTGTATGTGGAGTAGTTTCCTTGATAGGAAGGCCGGAGAAGGGAGGGGGAGAGGGGAGGGGAGGGAGGGGGATTGAAGAAATATGCTGGTTACATACATTAATGTTTTTGTATTATCATTGTGTTAACGACGCTAAAATACTTTTTGTCTCGACGGAAGTGGGGAGGGGAATTTAAGGGGCCCCAAGCGACCATATCTGAACAGTCTCTTAGGCCTATCAGTATCAAATAGATTAAATACAAAGATGAGTACTAAGTTTTTTTTACAGGGCTTGTCTAAGGGAATACTTTTACTGGAATTTGCAAGGACGGTAAGTAGGTTAACAACGGCTTAACAGCCTGTTCCAAAGTTTTGAGAAGATAATAAATCTTCTGACCAAGTTTCATTCCGAAGTAATCTGACACATTTTCTTTGTAATTAGTAAGAACCTCTATTTTGATTTTAAAACATGCAGGAATTTATGACGTCATTAGCCCAGCAGGATCTTGGAATGTCTTGCATTTCTTTAGAATCTCAAGTTTTCTAGCTGAGGAAAAATTGTTTTTCTTTTGTCACTTGTTAGGGTCAGGAACATTTTTTGTGTAAACATGAAATTATCAAAACATACTGTTAACACTTGCGGCATCATTTTGGAATAAAAACAATAATAAAATGATTAAAGAAATAAAATCATGTTTCTTGTGTCCCTGTTCGGGAAATTGTGTCACCATGCACAAGATTGAACAAAATGGCAGCCGCAGGCAGCCTCCATGTGTCAAGTTTAAGCATGAATAACTTGCGACAGGAATAAGACTTTGACTTTCTGGTTGTGGTAGTTGGTTTAGATTCTAATCCTATATCATATAAAATAAGAATTGTATCACACTTTATGTCATTTTGAAGTAACTCTCCAATTTCTTATGTAAAAATATTCTTAACCTCCTTTGCTACGCTTTAAAAGGGTGCCACTTATTGTGTAACCAAAACGACCCCCCCCCCCCTTCTCCCTCCTCTTGCCCACACACACACACTGGAAAAGTCTATCAATTCCATTACTGGGGATAAATCCCTTGCCCCCACAAAGCATGGATAAATCACAAAAGTGCTCCCACAATGCATGGATAAACCACGAAAGTGCTTCCACAAAGCATGGATAAACAACAAAAGTGCTCTCACAAAGCATGGATAAACCACGAAAGTGCTCCCAAAAAGCATCCCAAGTGCTCCTATAAAGCATGGATAAAAACCACAAAGCATGGATAAACCACGCAAGTGCTCCTACAAAGCATGGATAAACCACGCAAGTGCTCCTACAAAGCATGGATAAACCACGAAAGTGCTCCCACAAAGCATGGATAAACCACGCAAGTGCTCCTACAAAGCATGGATAAACCACGAAGCATGGATAAAGTGCTCCTACAAAGCATGGCAGTGCTCCCACAAAGCATGGATAAACCACGCAAGTGCTCCTACAAAGCATGGATAAACCACGCAAGTGCTCCTACAAAGCATGGATAAAGCACGCAAGTGCTCCTACAAAGCACGGATAAACAACGAATTTGCTCCCACAAAGCATGGATAAACCACGCAAGTGCTCCTACAAAGCATAGATAAACCACGCAAGTGCTCCCACAAAGCATAGATAAACAACGAAAGTGCTCCTACAAAGCATGGATTAACCAGGAAAGTGTGATAAAAAGTGAGGAACTTACATTTCCCTTTCATATGAAGATAATTAAATGTGGACGACCGTCTGTGTCTTGAGAGAAGAGAGAATACGCCCGGTGCCGATATATCTGAGTACCCTGAAACCTCGTGGAGTTGAGTTAAAGGCGCTGCAACGCATGTGTGTAATACTACCAACAACAACATAAAGACACCCGTTAATCTCCTGCGCTCCGATGAAAGCATGATGGAAAGATCTAGACGAAAAAGAAATAAAATATAGTTATATTATATTAAGAAACTCCATTTTGATTTTAAAACATGCAGAGTATATTTATTTAGAAACTTCATTTTGATTTCAAAACATGCAGAGTATATATATAAATATATACATATATATATATATATATATATATATATATATATATATATATATATATATATATATATATATATATATATATATATCTATATATATATATATCTATATATATATATATATATACACTATATATATATATATATATACACATATATATATATATATATATATATATATATATATATATATATATATATATAAATATATAAATATATAAATATATATATATAAATATATATATATATATATCTATATCTATATCTTTCTATATATATATATATACATATATATATATATATATATATATATATATATATATATATATATATATATATATATATATATATATATATGTATATATATATATGTATATATATATATATATATATATATATATATATATATATATATATAAATATATATATATATATATATATATATATATATATATATATATATATATATATATATATATATATACATATATATATATACATATATATATATATATACACATATATATATATATATATATATATATATATATATATATATATATATATAAATATATAAATATATATATATATATATATATATATCTATATCTATATCTTTCTATATATATATATATATACATATATATATATATATATATATATATATATATATATATATATATATATATATATATATGTATATATATATATATATATGTATATATATATATATATATATATATATATATATATATATACATATATATATATATATATATATATATATATATATATATATATATATATATATGTATATATATATGTATATATATATATATATATATATATATATATATATATATATATATATATATATATATATATATATATATATATATATATATATATATATATATATATATATATATATATATATATATATATATATATATATATAAATATATATATATATATATATATATATATATATATATATATATATATATCCAAATTCCCATCCAAAGTGTGTTATGGGTAAAATCTCCAAGGGTTGGGAGATTATCTCCATTTGGACGGAGTCAACACATCGAATGCAAACTTTATCTGACTCCTAACAGTTAATCCTAATTTTTAATTGTTAATTAAAGGATAAGTTCAGTGGTAAAGCATGTCCATCTTATATGAAAGAGGACTTTAAATGAAACAAAATGGTGAAGGAAGCATTTAAATATCGTATTCACTGAAGGAGATATTTAAGTTTAAAGCTCTGTCTTATCTGTGTAGAAATGAGACTAATGTATAGTAAGTCTACAATTGAAAGTTGGTGTCCCTCACATTCTTAGCAATTGTTAATCTATTTTAAAATATGTTTATTTAAATTTCTCACTATTTAAATTATTTTTCCACGAACTTTCTTCAGGTGGTACATTATAAATACCCGTACTAAATTCAGTTGTTCTACTTTTCTGACATATCCCATGGTTTTTAAGCCTCAAAAACACAGGACAAAATACGAAAGAATACATAACGACTTTAAGGAATCTGAAGCTATGACATCACATAGTCTGATTTCAGTCGTTTCTACACAAATGGTACCAAACTTTAAACTTCGACATCTCCTTAATGGATTAAGATTTTTGAATGGTTTCTCCACTATTTTGTTTCTATTAAAGTCCTTGTTCATATACTGTGTGACTCCTGAACTTATCCTTTAATTAATCTTATGACGTGAAACACCTCTTTCTGAGTAGAAACAAAGGTCAAAATAGGTCGATTGACAGGCAAAGGTGACAGGTTAGAGAAGCTGTTTTAATAATAGAATTCATTCGATCAATCGATCAATCAATAATGCAGTCAGATAGTCAGTCTACTATTCAATCAATTTATCAAGCAATTGATCAGTCAGTCAATCAACCAACTAACCAACGAATCAATCAATAAGTCAACCAACCAAGCAACCAGTCACGCAGTCAGTTACCCAATCAATTAAACAGTCAACCAACCGATCAGTAAGTAAACCAATCAGCCAGTCAGTTAACCCATCAATCAATCAATCATCCTACTTTTTGCTACATTATGGTGGTCTTAGATAATTGAAGAGAAAAAACAATCACGGAAACCTAGAAATAGATCTAATACAGCTATACCAACCTTGAACTGTGACCCTTGGCAGACTGAAAAATCAATAAGTTCAAAAATAAAACGTTTGACCATCTACAGGACAGGTAAAGGGCATTTTTAGGACACAGCGCCAGATGTGGTGATAGATTAATTTAGTATTATTACGATTCAGTCAAATTTCAAAAGAATTAGATTTTAACAGATCCCGAATATTGTTCTGTATGAGCAAGGAACTGCGTGGTATAGTTCCTTGGTATGAAAAAGGGTTATTTAAAACACTGAAGATCTTGTATGTACACACACAATACAATAAAGATATCCTTAAGTTATTAATAGAACATTGTGTGATGTTAACACACCGTGACGGGTATTTGGTAATTGCCATTCTTATTAAAAGCTAAAGAAAGTTCTGGATCTGGGTTTTCTAATTTCCTGGAACATCGCATTGAATTTCACCCTCCATGAATTCCCTATTTTGTTTATTTTTTGTTGTGAGATTCGGTTAATCCAAATAATGGAATTACGGCATAAAGGGACAAAGCATAGTTGATCTTTGATAATGCTGGACTTAATTTCTCCACGACTTCTGTGAATTAAAATTATCAAAACCTTAGAGGATGAGTGCCAAAACCTAAATCGTGCATGGTATAATAAAAATGTGGGGAAGGCGGAACGGGAGGTAGTCAGGCCTTTCTTAGATATATACTGAGCCCATTTGGCCCACCAGTCACTTCATATGGCCCACCACTTTTTCACAACAATAATTGTGCTATACTATTGGACCAACCTGCATATCTTACACGGGGGCCTCATGACGAGCAAAATGATTGTCATAGAAATATACTTTCAAGCAGTGGCGGATAGCCAATTAGGCTGCATGCTTAAGCGTGGTGGGCCCGCCAAAATTAGGTGTAAAAATAAAACGCATGCTTTAAACATCATATTTGAAAAAGAGAAGTAAAAATAATCACGAGAAAAACGAGATTCAAATTTGCAAAGGTATACCATGATTCAAAACATGCAAAGCGAGTAGGTGAAAATTTATAGGACTATCAGATCACGTGATCAGGGTTTTCAGTAAAAGCCATAATTCATGAAAATCTGTATAGTATATGTACAAACGGGCCGGTCATACAGACTCAGTCTGACTTTCAAGGGGTATCTTTGTCCAAATTTTCATTATTTTCTGATCAAAATAAAAAGAATGAGAAGAAACTGTCTCTCACAGAACGACCCACCAACCGGGATTCTCGATTTACCGATGCCATTTTGCCACCAGTCGAAATCATTATGCAGATGCCCTTGCATGACTTATAGACTGACAGCCTTTATCACTGCGCTATAAAGAATAGGAAGACAAATTTCCAAGTTTGATAAAGAGTTTTATCCTGTTTGTTTTTTTTTATTTCAGAAAAGTAAATACAGAAATAGCCCGGGACTCCATTTGGGTTATCAAGAGGTCACTTTGGGGTCACTGTACCGGTACCATTGCTTATTCATACAAGCTATACTCGTATGATCAGATCGACACATAAGAGGTCAAAAGAGGGACACCCCTGGCAGCTGGTCAACATATCCATAATTAGTTTTGCTTTTGTGTAGTAGCAATATAAGACCTGCCCTAAACCACGTGATGTGGTTGGCAACACATCGCTCATTGTTTGAATAAAGTATTCCTAAGAAATATTAATTAACTTGAACATTTATTTTAAAGTTTTTAAGGAACATCACGTGCAAGAATTTTTTTTTTTACTATACTTCAAGAAAAATACAGCCTAACTTTCCGACTGCAAGCTCCTTGAATACAATTAAAATATTGCCAACGTTAAGATGGTTAACAGGGTTAACGGGGTTAAAATGGTTAACAGGGGTTAAAATGGCTAACAGGGTTAACGGGGTTAAGATGAAAGTTACAAAACTCGTATACGAATCAAATCCTCGAGATCCGCCACACTAAGTACAAAAGAATCGATTGCTTTATAGGGAGTATTTTGCAAGTTGATTGTTAAAACGAGTTCTGGCGCTTATTCATTCCATGGCAACGTGCAAAGATCCTTACACGCCACCATTAACTACGGTTACTTAATCTTGTTACTTAGCTAAAGTAACAAATCCGTGCTCTGATCGTCGATATTATTACGGGAAACAAGTCTTTCTTATTCTAGAAAAAAGGTCATATAAAGGTCTACACCCTGATCAGTCTATGGACAGGTGATGGTGACGGACATCCAGTGATGCTGTTTTGATATTTATAACTCGTAAAGGGAAACAATTTATACAAATTGACCCAATTCCAGGGTTCTTTGTTCATTGCTATGCAAGCAAAATGTATACTTCAGGACGGCAGTCCGGGGATGGGGGATAATCCCCCCCCCCTCCTCCTCCCCCACCACCCTGTCCCACGTATGTGCTGGGCGAAAAAATATAATCACGGAAGATTTTACAAAACGTCAAAAAAAGCAGGGCTACCAGGAGCTTTACTGGTCTCCCGTAAGTAAGGACTTGCAATGGCGAAGTTCGACATAGGCACGTTCATCATCAACATGCATCTGCAATTAACCACCACTTATGTCCCGCCGCCATTCCTGGATGAGCGACCCATGACGTATGAACCCCTGGATGTGTGACCAATGACGTATGAGCCCCTGCCAGTGGATGTGCGACCAGTGATGTATGAACACATATTTGGTGTAATTGCGAGTATCCAAGTTAGCATGACTGCTGGGGGATAAGGGAGGGGGGAGGGGTAGGAATACGGTGATGACCATGGTATGTTCTTAGGTACAGACAGAGTGGACGTTTTATCAAGCCAGTCAAACACAGCAGCGGAAGTGACGTCGCTGTTATGTAGCGAATTTACTAGGTACATGCGACAAACAATTTCCTTGTCAGGAGATTCTAGGCTCTTTTATTGTCCATCATAATCCTTTGAATTAGGGATCATGTAAATGGGACGAGTACTATACCATATACCACCGGTCTGCCGGTCAAACAAAATAGCATGGATCTTATAAGGAACTAGGCCGAACAAGCCCTTTGTAAGCTAAACGCGGTCCCTCATGTTATGAATTGGCTCCTACACGTATGCATGAACGTGCCACTCTTCGGCAGTGGCGTAGCTAGGCACTGGCATTGGGAGGGGGGGGGGCAGGGGAAGAGTGGGGCAGGCTTATATTTTGCGGTGGCGAAATTAATGATGGATGAACAATAAGGGGTAGGGTTTCTGAAAGAGGGGCACACTCCCCCTGCTCCCTCTGACTACGCTCCGCTCTTCATGTGTGAATGAATGTCTTATAGGCTATAGGGACGGGTCCATCCGTATGTTATGGACGAACTCCTAATTAGTTATGGACGGGCTCCTCTGTTGGGCGTATGAACTGGTATCTAAGTTTGCGGGTTATTATTATTAGTAAGGACGAGCCCCTCTGTAAGTCATTGATTAGCGATATGTTTGCCCTCGGTCTTTAAAAAGGAAGCTTTTGTTATTTTCATTATTTTTCGTTTTTTGACAGAATGGAAAACAATTATTCTTATCGATGCACTGCTGGTAAATATCAAAAATCCTTTTTCAAATGGCAACCCTGGTAATAATTAAAATATTTAATGTATGGCCGAGTATTTGAAACCTATCAATTCGGCCAAGGACTTCCTGTGTCCAGTTTTTGACCCCGGTCATTCCTTCCGGTACACAACAGTGATTGATTTACCAGACCAAATCATATAACTGGACGCAAACGAAGACCCGTGATCAGATAATGATTATCTTGACCAACATAATTTGGTTGTTATTTGGTAGTAGCACGGAACTAATTAGGTATCACTCTGCCATCCAAATATGAGAACCCTCAGAGAAAAAGTTAATAAAAATATTTTCGAGAGGTGCCATTTTATGGGACAGGAAGCTGAGTAGTTAATTTTTTTAGTAATGGTAGAGAAAGGACATGAGTTGATTATGCATATCCAAACTTGACGAGATTTGTTCAGTAAAAGTTACATGGAAAACGTTTTTACCATGGACCCACACCAAAATTTGAGTGATTTGGTGAGGGTGTATAACATCTGTTCACTTTAGCTCAAAACAACAGGGGCCAAAACAGGGGCCAAAACCTCTGGTGAACTCCTATTGAAAGTACCCTCATCCGAGAGATGGTACATTTTGAAAAATATCACAAAAGATCCCAAATCTATAACATTCTGGTACAAAATAGACCCCAAACTTGACCTTTTCATCATGGGCTTCAATAATTAGTTCCGTGCTACCTGGTACGTCCCTGGCTCGTCGAAAAATGACACACCAATTTCAAAAATGCGTTTCTTCACACCAATACCAGATCAAGGCGCTGTCAGGCTGTTGTTGTTTATGATTATTGCATATATTGTTTACTCATCACAAAGTTGAACCATTCGGATTCAATAGGGGCAGGTGGGGGAGGGGGGAGGAGGGCGCCGGGGAAATATCTGGACTTTTTAGCATATTTTCTGGACCTTTTTAAAGTTTATGTTACTTCTTTTTGGGAGGAGGGGATCGTACGACCATATTTTGGGGTTATAGGATCGAATCACCCTTTCGCACCCTTATTTTTGTGTCCTTTTTTCAGGGGCGGTTGAACACGGTTCCTTAACTACGTATCTACCAAGCCTTACACGAAGTGTTCTGTACCAAACTAAAATAGACACTTTACCACTTGCAGCTCAGCTTTTTAAGAGTGCCCATGCAAACAAAGGCGTACGGGACGGGGCGAGCGGGGTAGCAGTCCAGCCTCTCCCCATTCGGCCCTGGCAGCATATACGAAAACAAATTGGCAAACCTTTGGCATATTTCATTTGGATAGATATAAACGTACAAAATAAGTGAAATTAATTGGAAGATTAATCATAAACGGGAGAATTGATAATTCAGATTTTATCTTTTTCGATTCACTTTTCAAAATGGTATAACAATAAAGACAAATCCTGTTCGACAGGTGTGTCTGTGTTTATCATTATCAATAAGTTTTACCTCATGCACAGAGGCCTATGGCGGGAATACTAAATTGTTTCAAAAATTCGTTGCATGCATTGACCATATCGAATTCAGTAACACAGCAGGGATACGTGCGAATTATCTGATAACAAGTAATACACCGGAACCACAACACTTAACATGTGTAGTGTAACCACGGCGAGCTAGCAGGCAATACGTGCCATAGAATTTCAGAAACCATCCATGTCGAGCAGTGGCGTAGCTAAGGGGAGAGGGGAGAGGGGGGGGGGAATTGCCTACACAACAGAAAATTCAGAAGGTTGGATAGTTTTGGTAATCCGAATAAAAGCGATCGGCTGATCGGTATATTGTCAATTTGTTCAGTTGCATATTACCAGCCATCTCCGAAAACTAAAGTTTAACTTAGGCCTGTTTGGCAATTTAGAGTTAGCAAATTTCTGACTTATTTCTCAAAATATCCGAATTTTTTCTCAAAAAATTCGAAAATATTTGAATTTTTCCCTCACAATATCCAAATTTTACCTAAAAATATCTTAATTTACCTCAAAATATCCGCTTTTTTTTCTTTCAAGGTGCGAAGGGGGAAGGGGGGGGGGAGGGGTTTGGATACGGGTTTTGATTTTTGATGCTTTTGCCCAAAACAAAATTATAGCTACGCCACTGCAGTCGAGCAGTTATTTCTGAAATTTTCGGGAAATAATGCGCCCCCCCCCATTGAAAATAGTCCCGTACGCCTATGCATACAAAGGAACTAAATTCATACTACTGATGATATATTGTGCCATGCAGGGATCAGTCGATTTCTAGTGGTAAATGTTTCTTACACGAGAACCGTTGCGAACATGCAGGCCGTGCTGGGGAAAAAAAAAAAACCCTTATAAGATACACCTTTAAATCTGAAAAATAGGTTTTGTCTTTCTATCCAGCTGCATCATATAACAGAAATTTTGGTTAAAGATCCGTGCAGCCTTTGACTAATTTCTGCATTAAAAGCCTACTTATAAATCTTTTAAATTCATTAGCAACTGAGGAATGCCAATCATTAATTTGGTAAACTCCCATGCGTACGCGTTGACATATGGACTGTTTCGTAACAAATAATTTTGCGACTTATATCACACAAACCATTATGCAAATGTGCGCCGCCAAATGTTTGATATTGGGGACACAAACTTTCTCGGTATGGGGTCTTTCTCGGTATGGGGGATTTAGGGCCCCTTATGGGGTCCAGGGGGTAAAGCCCCGGCAGGATCCTGGGGGCGAAGCCCCTGAAAACCTAGCAATTTCCAATTTTTAGATTCCCCAAAAAAGCCTGAATGTATGCAACCAATACACGGGTTTTTTAAAAACTAAATTTGGATGGTTACGAATGATCTAATATAGCAGCATATGATTTTGCAATGATACAGACTACACCCCTCTCCCCATTAAAAAGGTAAAAAACAAGTCAATTTGGAATTGGGGACACGTGTTCCCCATCCTCCGTGGCGGCGCCACTGATAAAAGAAACGTATTCGATAATAAATAAGATTGATTAAAATAAAAACAAGACAAAGGCTATAAATAGCACATATAACAGTTAAACTTTAATCAGTAGCAATACTTTTTCTTCAAAAACAGAAAAATGAAAGCGTGAGACAAATAAATATAGTTGAGTGGGGGTGGGGTTGGTTGGGCGGGGTGGGGAATGAGTGAGAAATCGCCACACTTCGTAAAGTTGCTATGGATGGTTCGAACATTCTATTCTATTCAAACTTGTTAGTGAAAAAATTCACAATTAAATCGTTAAAAACCGTCCATACTGATTATTGTTTTTCACCTCCCCTCCCCCCCTCCCCTCCCGCATCCAATGTATGATACAAATTTCCATTATTCATATCCGGGTCTCGGGAGACTCAATCTTTTTCCTCCTCTCTTTTGGTGTTTCAAGCATGTGCATCTCAGCTTAGGCTAGAAGGCAATCTTTTCCCACAAACTGAAAATTTCTTATAATATGCCAATTTTGAGGCGAGCGGCAAATACTACCCTCAAAACAAAACAAAAAAACAAAACATTTGTTTTTTTTACAAGCAGAATGCTGAAACATTAGGCTTATATGGGCGGTGCTTATCCCCGGTGTCCACGGCACAGGCGGATGAGAGCACAAGACTCCCCCGGGATGGAATGCCAGTCCATCGCAAATTAATTCCCCAGCAGTGCTGGTACTTATTTTACAGCTGAGTGGACTGAAGCAAGTAAAGTGTCTTGCTCAAGGACACAATGCAGAGCTCACGACGGGAATCGAACCCCACGCCTTTCGAATATGAGCATAACTCCTTAACCACTGAACGATTGCAATTTTAAGCAGAATGCATTGCACTTTAAGCCTCCGTCATACATTTTTGCTCTTCGAGAAATTTCTTTGATTTTCATATATTTAGGAAATTTTATTAAAATTTTCTTCAATTTGATAACAAATTTTCCTTAAATTTATTTTTAAATTCTAATTGAATATTTTCCCAAAATTTACCTCCTAACTGAGTATAACGCGCAATGGCAAGTTGAAATTCAGGCTGCCCCCACCCTCCCACTCTCCGTTTGCTACATCTCTGAGCACTAGCCATCCCAAATGGCAAAGTGCATTGTCTTACGCTGCTCTTTTAACATTCGAATACTTAGCCAACTAGCAATTCCGGCCTTTTTGCAAAGTTGAGGTCGAACCCTTTTTGTCATTGCAAAAACGTAATACACCTTTAATAGGCCGTCATTTCCGTCGAAAATAGGGGAAGGGTGGGGGGGACCACATGGTCATATAACATTCCTCCCCATTAAGTGCGGTGCGCATAGCTTTCAACACGATTTGCGTTACTGTATATTGCAAAACCTTATTCAACAAAAATACTTTTTTTGTTTTTTTGCTAAACCCTAAAATTAATTTAAAATGACCATTTTAACACATTCGGATTGTCTACCGCTGCAAACAGGTTTAAAACAAGGAAACTAAAGCATATTACAATGAAAAGGTAAATTCTTACCTGTGGTTTCCTGAACAGTGGTTCGTTGTCCTACACCTTTCTTCAGTAAGAATAAAAACACGGCACAATATAGTTTGCTCAAAACCCGACACAAAATCACAATAATCAAATTATCTAGCACCCTAAAACTGAGATCAATTTCTTATTGCTCACATGTAAGATTCCAAATTATTACTGATGAAAATAGCAACTCTCAAACACTTTTAAAAACTTTTTTGGATTTGAAACGCTTTTATTAGAGCATGCGCGTAGACTATATATTCTCGGAATCGTGGGTGAGCTTCCGTTTACAGCAAGCGGTGACTAAACAAGGAGCTATGTAAGCATGACATGAATCAATGGCGTGTGTGCTGTGATGAGCGGCAATCTAACAATCAAAATAAACAAATCGTTACTGGGTGACCCCAATGTTATGGAGTGGACTAGGCTAGTATGTTCCGGATTCAAGGTCAATGTTTTACAAACTTGTTTAATTACGGAAGCTTTTTTTTTTTTTGCTTAAAAATAAGTTGCGCTGAAGGTGGAATAGATTATGTAATGCGGGCCGTGATATAACATCAGGTTATTGAACTACAAGAGGAGCAAACAACTTGAGACAATTATCTGCGAAGTTGGCGCACTATATATTTACAACTGCAACTTGCCTGAAATGTACCAGCTTTGTGCCTGTATCCCTAGCTCCCGCCCAGATCCTGCCGTTGTCTTGACTCCCTGACGATGACAAAGCAAGTTCATAACAAACCTATTATCTGGATCCTTTTACGATTTTACATTTTAGAGGGGCGCTTGTATGATCCTTTGACCCGTAGCTACACTGGTCCATGATGATTGGGCCAACGATCAGACGATATATATCAGTATATTGTCAGAAATACCCAAATGTGGCACATTATACTGTGAAAGTACTAGAAGATGTTGATTTTTAGGCAATGACCTTTTTTGCCCATCGGTTACTGTGGGTTTTTTTTTTAACGAACTTGCTTTCTTGACTACATAGCCGGGAGTCATAATACTGCGACACAGGCCCGGGAGGATTGAGCGGGGTGGGGGTGGAGGGGGTGACTCGTCCTCTCCTCAAGACCGAATTTCCAATTTGCCCAGATCTGGGATAAAATATAGAGGGGTGGTAGTCAGATCCTTATCACTGTTGCATTGTCTCTACAATCTTTCGGCTGTTTGTCGGCTGTTTGTCGGCTGTCTGTCGGCTGTCTGTCGGCTGTCTGTCGGCTGTCTGTCGGCTGTCTGTCGGCTGTCTGTCGGCTGTCTGTCGGCTGTTTTAGTATCATAGGCTACGTTACCAGGTTACTTGACCCAGTGTTTTGAAAAGTCGGCGCAACTCCCTTCAAAGTATTCGACGGTCCTTTGCCGCGACAGTCTGCGCAGGTGCCTGGTGCACTGGTGCCGTCACTGAATGGGGTATGGCTGAGATCCAGAAAGCACTTGCAGATATACATTGAGGATTAAACAGCTACAAAACAACTTTGTAAGACAATCCATTTTGCATCAACATATTTCATATCAATATTCATAGTTTATGCTAATATGTCAGTTTGTATATTGATTTTGATGGGAAACTCTTGCTATTTTATTGTCTTTTCTTTAATTATTTTAATTTTCATATCATACAATAAAGCAACGAAGCCCTGGGCCGCCTTTACATGTCGACACACTGGGACTGACATAGATCCGTGAACTTGAAAGGTAATGTAATTCTTAAACAAAATAAGGTCGCAATTATTCCAATTAACACCGGAACTGACTCCAAATATGCATTGTTATTGTTTTTTATGACAAATCAAAATTGAGGATGAATGATGAAATCGGAAGGAAAACGGGAAAGGAATGTGGACAAGCAAACAGGTGGACATAAATGTGGACAGGCAAACAGGTGGACATAGGCTAAAGATTTCCGTCACGGAATGAATTAGATATTTGAATACTTTATTCACAATTTTGTTTCTTTTGAAGTCCTCTTTCATATAAGATGAATTTGTTTGACCCCTGCAGTAATCCTGTAGAGTGGTGATGCATATTGTGACGTAATGGTTTTGAATTTTAGTGTACCCCGAATCAAATTCTATACAGGAATAGACTCACCCATGATTGCAATGACTAAGACTTAAGGAATCAATCTAATGAACTACAAAAAGATTTTTTTTTTCTGTTCGCCCCTGAGTCATACCTCAAAAATTGACATTAAATTAAAAATGGTGTAAACTTCGATCAGTCATATTTCTGTAATTAGATTGACCTTTTATAGCTTGCTCACATGACTGCACATTTTCCCGACAGAGAGCTGAAATTCTAGAGATACGTATAACCATGGAGGTACCACTTGGTATAACTACATGACAATCAAAACTTATGGGCTTTAATTAACCTGACAGCCTGACGGGGGATAGAACCCGGGCATTGGCCCGGGTGGCACCACCTACTTTTGGCCGTAATGGCAGAATTGTGTGTGGGCCTAATCAGGGACGTCCGCTGAGTAAAAATAAAGGCATTGGTCTGAGAGAATTTTACCTTGAAATTAGAATTTTTTTACAATCGGTCAAATTGAAAGGACAATTTGGTACAATTATTGATTTTTTGATCAAATTTGTCAACAAATTTTTCGAAAATTGACCAAAATTAATCAAAAACGAAGAAATTTGCATAAAAATTAAGGATATTTTCAAAAAATTGAAGAGAATTGCTAAGATTGAACAAAAGTTTGCCCAAATTGAACAAAATTACCAGAAAATGAAGGTACAATTGAATGAAAATTTGTATAAATAATTGAAATAAAAGAAATTTTCACAAAATTGACAAATACTTCAACGAAGTGTAAAGGAATGGGCCCGAAAATGAACGAAATTTCGAAAATGTTTCACTCAAATCAATTTAAAGGCCATCTATCGTGATTAAAATGTAGCGGTGTACCCAAATGATACTGATTGGCCTAACAATGTATGAAAACTGCCAAAATAAAAAAAGAAATTTTGCTAAAATTGAAGAAAAGTTCCGGAAAAGGAAGGTAAAATTGAATAGGAATTTGGTAAAAATAATTGAAATTGTGAAGGAGATTTCCCGAAATTTGAAGGAGGTTTTCTGAGTAGCAGCAATGTCAGTGATGAACTGAATTTGGCAGCTAACTAAACCCCTTTTCACAAGACCCTGACGGGTGGTTTACAACTAAAGACTAAAAGACAGATGCTTTTAGGATTATCACAAAATCCAACATATACTGAATTTCTATTGTGCAAATTAGAAGCTGCACAAATTTTCAAACAATTTTTTTTTTGGTGGGGAGAGGGGAGGGGGGGATGAATTAAAATATCTTATCAGTTATCATGCCGTTATATATATTTCAAGTAGTACATTGTTATAATGGTGGTGGTGGGGGAGGGGGGGTCCAGAATGAATTAAAATATCTTATCAGTTATCATGCCGTCATATATATTTCAAGTAGTACATTGTTATAATGGTGGTGGTGGTGGGGATCCAGAATGAATTAAAATATCTTATCAGTTATTATGCCGTCATATATATTTCAAGTAGTATTTCGTTATACCGCATGATACAAATATTCTTCGGAAAATTTCAGTCTGAATCGTGATGAGATCATTCGGGTTTGGGCCACCGTGACCACACATTGCATTCAAACAATGGCCGCGTATTGGTCACCTATTTGCGGTTACTGGGTAATACTTAGAGACTACGCCCATAGCATAACACTCCATAAGAAAGTGAGTAATTTTAGAATGTCACCAGGTATGCCGGTCTCGCCTACTTTACACAACCCTAGAGTGTATGCAGGTCTCGCCTACGTAACACAGCCCTTGTCATACACTGACCGTGTCATGACCAAATATTTGTAATCAGTGTTTACAAGGTACCGTAGACAAAGGAGCCCAAAACCGTGATAATTCATATATTATTTTACATTCAAATGCAATGTTTGCTCAGTTAATAATAGATGTGGTTTTAAATCATGAACTCACGAGGTAGCATGTGAGTAATTGTTATGCAAACAAAATGATTCTAATAATATATGCCAGGTCAAGTGAGTATCTCCTTAAAGGAAAGGTATCAACTCATAAATAAGTAAACGTCGCCGTGCTGGTAACGCCACTTCGGGTTTCCAACTTTCTTTATTGATTGCGAGAAATCTGTGATGTTATCGATAACACATGCAGGCCCTTGTGTTCAGTCCGACGGATATACGGTGATCGATAACACACGTAGGCCCTTAAGTTCAGTCCGACGGATGTACGGTGATCGATAACACACGTAGGCCCTTATGTTCAGTCCGACGGATGTACGGTGATCGATAACACACGTAGGCCCTTATGTTTCAGTCCGACGGGTGTACGGTGATCGATAACACACGTAGGCCCTTATGTTCAGTCCGACGGATGTACGGTGATCGATAACACACGTAGGCCCTATGTTCAGTCCGACGGATGTACGGTGATCGATAACACACGTACGCCCTTATGTTTAGTCCGACGGATGTACGGTGATCGATAAGACACATAGGCCCATATGTTCAGTCCGACGGATGTACGGTGATCGATAAACACATAGGCCCTTATGTTCAGTCCGACGGATGTACGGTGATCGATACACACGTAGGCCCTTATGTTCAGTCCGACGGATGTACGGTGATCGATAACACACGTAGGCCCTTATGTTCAGTCTGACGGATGTACGGTGATCGATAACACACGTAGGCCCTTATGTTCAGTCCGACGGATGTACGGTGATCGATAACACACGTAGGCCCTTATGTTCAGTCCGACGGATGTACGGTGATCGATAACACACGTAGGCCCTTATGTTCAGTCCGACGGATGTACGGTGATCGATAACACACGTAGGCCCTTATGTTCAGTCCGACATATGTACGGTGATCGATAACACACGTAGGCCCCTATGTTCAGTCCGACGGATGTACGGTGATCGATAACACACGTAGGCCCTTATCTTCAGTCCGACGGGTGTACGGTGATCGATAAGACACGTAGGCCCTTATGTTCAGTCCGACGGATGAACGGTGATCGATAACACACGTAGGCCCTTATGTTCAGTCCGACGGATGTACGGTGATCGATAACACACGTAGGCCCTTATGTTCAGTCCGAAGGATGTCCGGTGATCGATAACACACGTAGGCCCTTGTGTTCAGTCCGACAGATGTACGGTGATCGATAACACACGTAGGCCCTTATGTTCAGTCTGACGGATGTACGGTGATCGATAACACACGTAGGCCCTTATGTTCAGTCCGACGGGTGTACGGTGATCGATAAGACACGTAGGCCCTTATGTTCAGTCCGACGGATGTACGGTGATCGATAAGACACGTAGGCCCTTATGTTCAGTCCGACGGATGTACGGTGATCGATAACACACGTAGGCCCTTATGTTCAGTCCGACGGATGTACGGTGATCAATAACACGTAGGCCCTTATGTTCAGTCCGACGGATGTACGGTGATCGATAACACACGTAGGCCCTTATGTTCAGTCCGACAGATGTACGGTGATCGATAACACACGTAGGCCCTTATGTTTAGTCCGACGGATGTACGGTGATCGATAACACACATAGGCCCTTATGTTCAGTCCGACGGATGTACGGTGATCGATAACACACGTAGGCCCTTATGTTCAGTCCGACGGATGTACGGTGATCGATAACACACGTAGGCCCTTATGTTCAGTCCGACGGATATACGGGGATCGATAACACACGTAGGCCCCTATGATCAGTCCGACGGATGTACGGTAATCGATAACACACGTAGGACCTTATGTTCAGTCCGACGGATGTACGGTGATCGATAACACACGTAGGCCCTTATGTTCAGTCCGACGGATATACGGTGATCGATAACACACGTAGGCCCTTATGTTCAGTCCAACGGATATACGGGGATCGATAACACACGTAGGCCCTTATGTTCAGTCCGACGGATGTACGGTGATCGATAACACACGTAGGCCCTTATGTTCAGTCCGACGGATGTACGGTGATCGATAACACAAGTAGGCCCTTATGTTCAGTCCGACGGATGTACGGTGATCGATAACACACGTAGGCCCTTATGTTCAGTCCGACGGATGTCCGGTGATCGATAACACACGTAGGCCCTTGTGTTCAGTCCGACAAATGTACGGTGATCGATAACACACGTAGGCCCTTATGTTCAGTCTGACGGATGTACGGTGATCGATAACACACGTAGGCCCTTATGTTCAGTCCGACGTGTGTACGGTGATCGATAAGACACGTAGGCCCTTATGTTCAGTCCGACGGATGTACGGTGATCGATAAGACACGTAGGCCCTTATGTTCAGTCCGACGGATGTACGGTGATCGATAAGACACGTAGGCCCTTATGTTCAGTCCGACGGATGTACGGTGATCGATAACACACGTAGGCCCTTATGATCAGTCCGACGGGTGTACGGTGATCGATAACACGTAGGCCCTTATGTTCAGTCCGACGGATGTACGGTGATCGATAACACACATAGGCCCTTATGTTCAGTCTGACGGATGTACGGTGATCGATAACACACATAGGCCCTTATGTTCAGTCCGACGGATGTACGGTGATCGATAACACACGTAGGCCCTTATGTTCAGTCCGACGGATATACGGGGATCGATAACACACGTAGGCCCTATGATCAGTCCGACGGATGTACGGTAATCGATAACACACGTAGGACCTTATGTTCAGTCCGACGGATGTACGGTGATCGATAACACACGTAGGCCCTTATGTTCAGTCCGACGGATATACGGTGATCGATAACACACGTAGGCCCTTATGTTCAGTCCGACGGATATACGGGGATCGATAACACACGTAGGCCCTTATGTTCAGTCCGACGGATGTACGGTGATCGATAACACACGTAGGCCCTTATGTTCAGTCCGACGGATGTACGGTGATCGATAACACACGTAGGCCCTTATGTTCAGTCCGACGGATGTACGGTGATCGATAACACACGTAGGCCCTTATGTTCAGTCCGAAGGATGTCCGGTGATCGATAACACACGTAGGCCCTTGTGTTCAGTCCGACAGATGTACGGTGATCGATAACACACGTAGGCCCTTATGTTCAGTCTGACGGATGTACGGTGATCGATAACACACGTAGGCCCTTATGTTCAGTCCGACGGGTGTACGGTGATCGATAAGACACGTAGGCCCTTATGTTCAGTCCGACGGATGTACGGTGATCGATAAGACACGTAGGCCCTTATGTTCAGTCCGACGGATGTACGGTGATCGATAACACACGTAGGCCCTTATGTTCAGTCCGACGGATGTACGGTGATCAATAACACACGTAGGCCCTTATGTTCAGTCCGACGGATGTACGGTGATCGATAACACACGTAGGCCCTTATGTTCAGTCCGACAGATGTACGGTGATCGATAACACACGTAGGCCCTTATGTTTAGTCCGACGGATGTACGGTGATCGATAAACACGTAGGCCCTTATGTTCAGTCCGACGGATGTACGGTGATCGATAACACACGTAGGCCCTTATGTTCAGTCCGACGGATGTACGGTGATCGATAAACACGTAGGCCCTTATGTTCAGTCCGACGGATATACGGGGATCGATAACACACGTAGGCCCTATGATCAGTCCGACGGATGTACGGTAATCGATAACACACGTAGGACCTTATGTTCAGTCCGACGGATGTACGGTGATCGATAAACACGTAGGCCCTTATGTTCAGTCCGACGGATATACGGTGATCGATAACACACGTAGGCCCTTATGTTCAGTCCGACGGATATACGGGGATCGATAACACACGTAGGCCCTATGTTCAGTCCGACGGATGTACGGTGATCGATAACACACGTAGGCCCTTATGTTCAGTCCGACGGATGTACGGTGATCGATAACACAAGTAGGCCCTTATGTTCAGTCCGACGGATGTACGGTGATCGATAACACGTAGGCCCTTATGTTCAGTCCGACGGATGTCCGGTGATCGATAACACACGTAGGCCCTTGTGTTCAGTCCGACAAATGTACGGTGATCGATAACACACGTAGGCCCTTATGTTCAGTCAGACGGATGTACGGTGATCGATAACACACGTAGGCCCTTATGTTCAGTCCGACGGGTGTACGGTGATCGATAAGACACGTAGGCCCTTATGTTCAGTCCGACGGATGTACGGTGATCGATAAGACACGTAGGCCCTTATGTTCAGTCCGACGGATGTACGGTGATCGATAACACACGTAGGCCCATATGTTCAGTCCGACGGATGTACGGTGATCAATAACACACGTAGGCCCTTATGTTCAGTCCGACGGATGTACGGTGATCGATAACACACGTAGGCCCTTATGTTCAGTCCGACAGATGTACGGTGATCGATAACACACGTAGGCCCTTATGTTTAGTCCGACGGATGTACGGTGATCGATAACACACATAGGCCCTTATGTTCAGTCCGACGGATGTACGGTGATCGATAACACACGTAGGCCCTTATGTTCAGTCCGACGGATGTACGGTGATCGATAACACGTAGGCCCTTATGTTCAGTCCGACGGATGTACGGTGATCGATAACACACGTAGGCCCTTATGTTCAGTCCGACGGATGTACGGTGATCGATAAGACACGTAGGCCCTTATGTTCAGTCCGACGGATGTACGGTGATCGATAACACACGTAGGCCCTTATGATCAGTCCGACGGGTGTACGGTGATCGATAACACACGTAGGCTCTTATGTTCAGTCCGACGGATGTACGGTGATCGATAACACACATAGGCCCTTATGTTCAGTCTGACGGATGTACGGTGATCGATAACACACATAGGCCCTATGTTCAGTCCGACGGATGTACGGTGATCGATAACACACGTAGGCCCTTATGTTCAGTCCGACGGATATACGGGGATCGATAACACACGTAGGCCCCTATGATCAGTCCGACGAATGTACGGTGATCGATAACACACGTAGGACCTTATGTTCAGTCCGACGGATGTACGGTGATCGATAAACACGTAGGCCCTTATGTTCAGTCCGACGGATATACGGTGATCGATAAACACGTAGGCCCTTATGTTCAGTCCGACGGGTGTGCGGTGATCGATAACACACGTAGGCCCTTATGTTCAGTCCGACGGATGTACGGTGATCGATAACACACGTAGGCCCTTATGTTCAGTCCGACGGATGTACGGTGATCGATAACACACGTAGGCCCTTATGTTCAGTCCGACGGATGAACGGTGATCGATAACACGTAGGCCCTTATGTTTAGTCAGACGGATGTACGGTGATCGATAACACGTAGGCCCTTATGTTCAGTCCGACGGATGTACGGTGATCGATAATACACGTAAGCCCTTATGTTTAGTCCGACGGATGTACGGTGATCGATAACATACGTAGGCCCCTATGATCAGTCCGACGGATGTACGGTGATCGATAATACACGTAAGCCCTTATGTTTAGTCCGACGGATGTACGGTGATCGATAACACACGTAGGCCCCTATGATCAGTCTGGCGGATATACGGTGATCGATAACACACGTAGGCCCTTATGCTCAGTCCGACGGATGTACGGTGATCGATAATACACGTAGGCCCTTATGATCAGTCCGACGGGTGTACGGTGATCGATAACACACATAGGTCCTTATGTTCAGTCCGACGGATGTACGGTGATCGATAACACACGTAGGCCCTTATGTTCAGTCCGACGGATGTACGGTGATCGATGACACACGTAGGCCCTTATGTTCAGTCCGACGGATGTACGGTGATCGATAACACCCATAGGCCCTTATGTTCAGTCCGACGGATGTACGGTGATCGATAACACACATAGGCCCTTATGTTCAGTCCGACGGATGTACGGTGATCGATAACACACATAGGCCCTTATGTTCAGTCCGACGGATGTACGGTGATCGATAACACACGTAGGCCCTTATGTTCAGTCCGACGGATGTACGGTGATCGATAACACACGTAGGCCCTTATGTTCAGTCCGACGGGTGTACGGTGATCGATAAGACACGTAGGCCCTTATGTTCAGTCCGACAGATGTACGGTGATCGATAACACCCATAGGCCCTTATGTTCAGTCCGACGGATGTACGGTGATCGATAACACACATAGGCCCTTATGTTCAGTCCGACGGATGTACGGTGATCGATAACACACATAGGCCCTTATGTTCAGTCCGACGGATATACGGGGATCGATAACACACGTAGGCCCCTATGATCAGTCCGACGGATGTACGGTAATCGATAACACGTAGGACCTTATGTTCAGTCCGACGGATGTACGGTGATCGATAACACACGTAGGCCCTTATGTTCAGTCCGACGGATATACGGTGATCGATAACACACGTAGGCCCTTATGTTCAGTCCAACGGATATACGGGGATCGATAACACACGTAGGCCCTTATGTTCAGTCCGACGGATGTACGGTGATCGATAACACACGTAGGCCCTTATGTTCAGTCCGACGGATGTACGGTGATCGATAACACAAGTAGGCCCTTATGTTCAGTCCGACGGATGTACGGTGATCGATAACACACGTAGGCCCTTATGTTCAGTCCGACGGATGTCCGGTGATCGATAAACACGTAGGCCCTTGTGTTCAGTCCGACAAATGTACGGTGATCGATAACACACGTAGGCCCTTATGTTCAGTCTGACGGATGTACGGTGATCGATAACACACGTAGGCCCTTATGTTCAGTCCGACGGGTGTACGGTGATCGATAAGACACGTAGGCCCTTATGTTCAGTCCGACGGATGTACGGTGATCGATAAGACACGTAGGCCCTTATGTTCAGTCCGACGGATGTACGGTGATCGATAAGACACGTAGGCCCTTATGTTCAGTCCGACGGATGTACGGTGATCGATAACACACGTAGGCCCTTATGATCAGTCCGACGGGTGTACGGTGATCGATAACACACGTAGGCCCTTATGTTCAGTCCGACGGATGTACGGTGATCGATAACACACATAGGCCCTTATGTTCAGTCTGACGGATGTACGGTGATCGATAACACACATAGGCCCTTATGTTCAGTCCGACGGATGTACGGTGATCGATAACACACGTAGGCCCTTATGTTCAGTCCGACGGATATACGGGGATCGATAAACACGTAGGCTATGATCAGTCCGACGGATGTACGGTAATCGATAACACACGTAGGACCTTATGTTCAGTCCGACGGATGTACGGTGATCGATAACACACGTAGGCCCTTATGTTCAGTCCGACGGATATACGGTGATCGATAACACACGTAGGCCCTTATGTTCAGTCCGACGGATATACGGGGATCGATAACACACGTAGGCCCTTATGTTCAGTCCGACGGATGTACGGTGATCGATAAACACGTAGGCCCTTATGTTCAGTCCGACGGATGTACGGTGATCGATAACACAAGTAGGCCCTTATGTTCAGTCCGACGGATGTACGGTGATCGATAACACACGTAGGCCCTTATGTTCAGTCCGAAGGATGTCCGGTGATCGATAACACGTAGGCCCTTGTGTTCAGTCCGACAGATGTACGGTGATCGATAACACACGTAGGCCCTTATGTTCAGTCTGACGGATGTACGGTGATCGATAACACACGTAGGCCCTTATGTTCAGTCCGACGTGTACGGTGATCGATAAGACACGTAGGCCCTTATGTTCAGTCCGACGGATGTACGGTGATCGATAAGACACGTAGGCCCTTATGTTCAGTCCGACGGATGTACGGTGATCGATAACACACGTAGGCCCTTATGTTCAGTCCGACGGATGTACGGTGATCAATAACACACGTAGGCCCTTATGTTCAGTCCGACGGATGTACGGTGATCGATAACACACGTAGGCCCTTATGTTCAGTCCGACAGATGTACGGTGATCGATAACACACGTAGGCCCTTATGTTTAGTCCGACGGATGTACGGTGATCGATAACACACATAGGCCCTTATGTTCAGTCCGACGGATGTACGGTGATCGATAACACACGTAGGCCCTTATGTTCAGTCCGACGGATGTACGGTGATCGATAACACACGTAGGCCCTTATGTTCAGTCCGACGGATATACGGGGATCGATAACACACGTAGGCCCCTATGATCAGTCCGACGGATGTACGGTAATCGATAACACACGTAGGACCTTATGTTCAGTCCGACGGATGTACGGTGATCGATAACACACGTAGGCCCTTATGTTCAGTCCGACGGATATACGGTGATCGATAAACACGTAGGCCCTTATGTTCAGTCCAACGGATATACGGGGATCGATAAACACGCAGGCCCTTATGTTCAGTCCGACGGATGTACGGTGATCGATAACACACGTAGGCCCTTATGTTCAGTCCGACGGATGTACGGTGATCGATAACACAAGTAGGCCCTTATGTTCAGTCCGACGGATGTACGGTGATCGATAACACACGTAGGCCCTTATGTTCAGTCCGACGGATGTCCGGTGATCGATAACACACGTAGGCCCTTGTGTTCAGTCCGACAAATGTACGGTGATCGATAACACACGTAGGCCCTTATGTTCAGTCCGACGGATGTACGGTGATCGATAACACACGTAGGCCCTTATGTTCAGTCCGACGGGTGTACGGTGATCGATAAGACACGTAGGCCCTTATGTTCAGTCCGACGGATGTACGGTGATCGATAAGACACGTAGGCCCTTATGTTCAGTCCGACGGATGTACGGTGATCGATAACACACGTAGGCCCTTATGTTCAGTCCGACGGATGTACGGTGATCAATAAACACGTAGGCCCTTATGTTCAGTCCGACGGATGTACGGTGATCGATAACACACGTAGGCCCTTATGTTCAGTCCGACAGATGTACGGTGATCGATAACACACGTAGGCCCTTATGTTTAGTCCGACGGATGTACGGTGATCGATAACACACATAGGCCCTTATGTTCAGTCCGACGGATGTACGGTGATCGATAACACACGTAGGCCCTTATGTTCAGTCCGACGGATGTACGGTGATCGATAACACACGTAGGCCCTTATGTTCAGTCCGACGGATGTACGGTGATCGGTAACACACGTAGGCCCTTATGTTCAGTCCGACGGATGTACGGTGATCGATAAGACACGTAGGCCCTTATGTTCAGTCCGACGGATGTACGGTGATCGATAACACACGTAGGCCCTTATGTTCAGTCCGACGGATGTACGGTGATCGATAACACACATAGGCCCTTATGTTCAGTCTGACGGATGTACGGTGATCGATAACACACATAGGCCCTTATGTTCAGTCCGACGGATGTACGGTGATCGATAACACACGTAGGCCCTTATGTTCAGTCCGACGGATATACGGGGATCGATAACACACGTAGGCCCCTATGATCAGTCCGACGGATGTACGGTGATCGATAACACACGTAGGACCTTATGTTCAGTCCGACGGATGTACGGTGATCGATAACACACGTAGGCCCTTATGTTCAGTCCGACGGATATACGGTGATCGATAACACACGTAGGCCCTTATGTTCAGTCCGACGGGTGTGCGGTGATCGATAACACACGTAGGCCCTTATGTTCAGTCCGACGGATGTACGGTGATCGATAACACACGTAGGCCCTTATGTTCAGTCCGACGGATGTACGGTGATCGATAACACACGTAGGCCCTTATGTTCAGTCCGACGGATGTACGGTGATCGATAACACACGTAGGCCCTTATGTTTAGTCAGACGGATGTACGGTGATCGATAACACACGTAGGCCCTTATGTTCAGTCCGACGGATGTACGGTGATCGATAATACACGTAAGCCCTTATGTTTAGTCCGACGGATGTACGGTGATCGATAACATACGTAGGCCCCTATGTTCAGTCCGACGGATGTACGGTGATCGATAAGACACGTAGGCCCTTATGTTCAGTCCGACGGATGTACGGTGATCGATAACACACGTAGGCCCTTATGTTCAGTCCGACGGATGTACGGTGATCGATAAGACACGTAGGCCCTTATGTTCAGTCCGACGGATGTACGGTGATCGATAACACACATAGGCCCTTATGTTCAGTCCGACGGATGTACGGTGATCGATAACACACGTAGGCCCCTATGTTCAGTCCGACGGATGTACGGTGATCGATAACACACGTAGGCCCTTATGTTCAGTCCGACGGATATACGGGGATCGATAAGACACGTAGGCCCCTATGTTCAGTCCGACGGATGTACGGTGATCGATAAGACACGTAGGCCCTTATCTTCAGTCCGACGGATGTCCGGTGATCGATAACACACGTAGGCCCTTATGTTCAGTCCGACGGATATACGGGGATCGATAACACACGTAGGCCCCTATGTTCAGTCCGACGAATGTACGGTGATCGATAACACACCTAGGCCCTTATGTTCAGTCCGACGGGTGTACGGTGATCGATAAGACACGTAGGCCCTTATGTTCAGTCTGACGGATACGGTGATCGATAACATCGCAGTCGCAATCAATATGGAGAATTGTTAACCGGAAGTGACGTTACCAGCACGGCGGCGTTCACTTCTAAATGTATTGATAGGACAATACCTTAAAGCTCTATAAGAAAGGATTTAATTTAGTTTAGTTTATTTATAATGCTATATTTAGTTTAGTTTATTTATAATGCTATATTTAGTTTAGTTTATTTATAATGTTATATTTAGTTTAGTTTGTTTATAACGTTATATTTAGTTTAGTTTATTTTTAATGTTATATTTAGTTTAATTTATTTATAACGCTATGTTTAGTTTAGTTTATTTATAACGTTATATTTAGTTTATTTTATTTAAAACGTTATATTTAGTTTAGTTTATTTATAATGGTATATTTAGTTTAATTTATTTATAACGTTACGTTTAGTTTATTTATAACGTTATATTTAGTTTAGTTTATTTAAAACGTTATATTTAATTCACTTTATTTATAACGTTATATTCAGTTTAGTTTACTTAAAACGTTATATATACTTTATAGTTTATTTATAATGTTATATTTAGTTTAGTTTATTCAGGCCTATAACGTTATGTTTAGTTTAGTTTATTTATAACGTTATATTTAGTTTAGTTTATTTATAAACGTTATATCTACCAGAAGAAAGTTGCAACTTCTGAACAGATTAGTCTTTGAATGACATAAAAACTTCAAAAGCCGCGCAGTTTTCAAGTTATGACTGATTATGAGTTATGACTGATTATGAGTTATGACTGATTATGAGTTATGACTGATTATGAGTTATGACTGATTATGAGTTATGACTGATTATTGAGTTATGATTATGAGTTATGACTGATTGAGTTATGACTGATTGCGAGTTATGACTGATTATGAGTTATGACTGATTATGAGCTATGACTGATTGCGAGTTATGACTGATTATGAGCTATGACTGATTATGAGTTATGACTGATTATGAGTTATGACTGATTATGAGTTATGACTGATTATGAGTTATGACTGATTATGAGTTATGACTGATTATGAGTTATGACTGATTATGAGTTATGACTGATTATGAGCTATGACTGATTATGAGTTATGACTGATTATGAGCTATGACTGATTATGAGTTATGACTGATTATGAGTTATGACTGATGATTATGAGATTTGAGTTATGACTGATTATGAGTTATGACTGATTATGAGTTATGACTGATTATGAGTTATGACTGATTATGAGTTATGACTGATTATGAGTTATGACTGATTATGAGTTAAGACTGATTAAAGTTCGTTCGATTGTTTTAAAATGTATGCTAAATTTGTAATGAATGACACGTTTGCAGACTGCTCAAAATCAGTCAAATTGATGTACTTCTTTCAGTCTTTAAAGAACTCTTCTTTCCGAATTTCAAACACTAAAAATGAACGCAAGCAATTTGAAAGTCTAATTAACAGATCAATGGCAATTTGATTGGAAGGCAAGGGGGCGGGAGGGGGTAAAGACTCAACTTGTGTTCAGTGTTTAATGTATCTGATTATATATGATAGACATCGAAACTGGATCTACAAAGGAAAATACAAAGACTACCCTGTAATACATCAGAAGATTTCGTTAAAATTTATGCCCAAGATTTTAAAACGCTGTAAAATGGAAAATTCTCAAGTTAACAGATTTGTATGATTTACTATTTTATTCTGCTTTTTTGATATCCATCTTATATGACACGAGGACTTCAGCAAAATTAGAATGGTGAAGAAAGCATTCAAAAAGCATTCGTATCATCCGTTTGTATTCAAAATTAAATTTTGGTATTATTTGTATAGAAACAACTGAAATCGGACTAGTTGTGATTTCAATAGTAAACAAATTAAATAAACTTTATATGAAATATACAAAGACTCTGAGGAATCTGAGGCTGTGACCTCACAACCAGTCCAGGCAGTCAGGCAGTGGCGTAGCCAGAATGTTTATATTTGGGGAGGGGGGGGGAATTGAATTGAACCGACACGATATTTGTTGGTGTAGTTAAGGTGACACTGAAGGTGCTCGACTTGTCGGCGTGTGGTCCAGGGGCGAAGCCCCGGTAGGGGTCCAAGGGGGCGAAGCCCCCGAGAACTCTCGCAAACTTGACATTTCAACAGGAAAAAAGTATGTCACAATGCATAGTAAGAAAGTGTATTATACAAGTCAAAATTCATGTCAAAGAGAGCTATATATAATACACCATATACAAAACACACTATTAAAGCTCAAAGCGCTCGACTTAGGTCCAGGGCACCGCTGAAGGGCCCATGAGTGGCGAAATGTATTTTTTGATGGGAGTAAGCGAAAGTATGTCGCCGTATGGCGACAATGCCAGCGTGGGGTCCAGGTGAAGCCCCGGTAGGGGTCCAGCGGGCGAAGCCCCCGAAAGGGCAAAAACGTATGTTGCAACCCATAGTAAGAAGGTGTATTATACAAGTCAAAATTCATGTCAAAGAGAGCTATAATACACCATATACAAAACACAAAATCATGAAAACGCATAATGTGGATATATAATGTTTTATTGTTAACGTTTGTACTGTTGTAGATGGTAAGGTTTATCGTCACTCTTTGAAAAATATGGATTGTCTTAAAGAAAGGTTTTCAATAATTTACTCCCAACTTGTGTAAATGTTGTCAAACGTTTAAAATGAGCCTGCTCTGTATCACGTGCACTCCAACACCCACCTCTCCCCTGCCCCACCCCTCTCTCTCCACCGGTCCCCCTCCCTCTCTCTCTCTGTCTCACTCTCTCTCTTTTCGGGAAATTTTCTTTACTTTCCGTAAAATATTCTTCATGTTCGTGAAGCTCGCTTCAATTTTTGTGCAATTTTTTCAAGTTCATTTTGGGAAGAATCTTCCATTTTGGAGCAGTTGTCTTCAATTTTCGGGAAAATTTTGTTCAATTTTCGTAAAATTTTCTCATTTTCGTGAAATAATTTTGAGAAATTTGCTTCAATTATTGTGCAGAATCAATTTTCAGCTAAAATTTACTTTAATTTTTGTGCAATTTCATTTTTCTTCAATTTTCGGCAAATGTTAATAAATTTTCCTTCATTTTTGTGAAATTAGCTTCAATTTTTGTGCAATTTCCTTCATTTTCGTGAAATATTTTCGTGAAATTTACTTCAATTTTTGGGCAGCTTCCTTCATTTTTCGGCAAATGTTCATAAAATTTCCTTCATTTTCGTGAAGATTGTTTCGCCATTTTAGTTCACTTTCCTTATTTTTTCTTCTTCAATTTTTGGGAAATGGTGCCAAATGTTACCAATATTTCCAATAATTTACCTCCCGCCCCCCTCCCCCCTTCCTATTTAAATCGTTTTTGGACGGTGATAAGAGACTTATACATTTTGGTACTGAGGCTTGTTGAGGCGAATGAACATAAAATCTGCGTCCCCCTCCGTATATTAAATACAGCTGGGCTACGCCGCTGCTTCCACAGTTTCGCCCATGAAACCCACAAATTTCTCAATTTGCAGGGAAATTCTCCAAATACTTATCTGAATAAATTTAAACAAATATGAAATTGTCTTCTTTCATCACTTACATTTTGGACATTTGTGTTGATTTAAAACCATTGTGGGGCATAAAAATCAAGAAATCTTCAGCGCTCCCTGGACCCAAGCGAATTGCAAAGCTTCGCCCACGACTGCATGAGCCCTACAATTTTTCCCGAATTTACCCAATTTTCGGGGACAATTTCCCTTTTGCCTGTTTAGAAATGGGAATCTAAATGATTATCTGAGTAGATTTTAACATTAGAATAAGAACTGGAGAATTGTCTTCTTTCCATCAATAAAATTATCGAACTTTGCGTTTCAGCGGCCACTTTGGAGCATCAAAAACAAGAAATTTTCGAAGCTTCGCCCCCTCGACCCCAACCAAGGCTTCGCCCTATTGGCCTCACCAGGGGCCCATAAGCAGACACACGGTGTTACGCAGTACCATGTTTGACTCTCAAGTCACTTCGACCGTATTGTTGATGGGAGGGGGTTGATATTTGTTGATGGGAGGGGGTTGATCTTTGTTGATGGGAGGGAGGTGATCTGTCCTTAGCTGTTCTATATCGTGTGATTCTATATAGACACATTTTTTTTTTTTTTTTTTTAATATGTCGAGCAAATGTAAATTTTCGTCAGGCTAATTTGACTTCCCCCCTTCCTCCTCCCCTTCTCGATTTAAGGTAAAGTTACGCCCCTGGGCCGGATACTATCTAGCATGTAGAGTTTTGGTAATGCGTCTTTCGTAACTAAGTAGGCCCCTTATAGCTATTTCAGCTATTTGAAAAATCGGTGTGGGTCCCATTTGGGGGCGTTCATTGTGCCTGACGCCGCCACTGTTTCTACATGCACATCTACAGCTTTTTAAACTTCAATAAATCATCATTGTTATTACGTACGGTGTCGTCACCATTTTGATCTTATGATTCTCTGCATCTACCAACCTCGTGTCCTTTAATTCTCTGCATCTACCAACCTCGTGTCCTTTAATTCTCTGCATCTACCAACCTCGTGTCCTTTAATTCTCTGCATCTACCAACCTCGTGTCCTTTAAAGTTGCCATGTTTCATTCTTCATTAGTCAACTCCAGAGCGAGCTTGTGATTTCTCTAAGTGAGAAATTTGCCAGAATTACCACCATATATCATCAATTGCTACCATATATCATCAATTGCCACCATATATCATCAATTGCCACCATATATCATCAATTGCCACCATATATCATCAATTGCTACCAAATATCATCAACTTTGCCACCATATATCATCAATTGCCACCATATAACATCAACTTTGCCACCATATATCATCAATTGCCACCATATATCATCAATTGCCACCATACAGCCATATATCATCAATTGCCACCATATACCAGTATACCATCAATCTCAGCTCTGAACATGCTGACATGCAAGGCTTTAAAAGGGCAGGGATGTGTTTCAAATTCACCTTCATGGCGACGTCATACTTCAAACTGATGAAATGATGTCACAGTGTAAATATAGTCATGATATCATATTGCAGCCTCGCACTGATATGAACGGTCTAATTTGAAATGACTTACAGAAAGAACAATGTCAAACTTTGTAAGTATAGGCATAGCGTATATGACTTAAGATAATTTGTTCCATAATCTTTCCCATAACAGGGCCGCAGCATGTCTGAGTAAGAGGGGGCCAAAACTTGAGCAGTGCCGCCGAAGCTAGACTTTTTGGGAGGGCAAAGGAAGTACCCCCTCCCCCATCCCCTATCCCCCTTAAAAGAAAAATCAAGTATGCAAACCTAAAAGAAGTTGTGTTTACGACCGTCCTGGCAAGAATTTCATTATTTTCTCCATATGATTTGCTTTTATAGCTTATGCAATATTTTCTCTTAGTATTCATCAAAGCGAGTCCCGAAAATAAAAGAAAATTATACAAAAATTGAAGCAAATGAACAGGGGAAGTATAAGACCCCTCCCCCCTCTCCCCACCTGAAATGTTTCCCCTTAATTGCCGCACCAATTTTTTTAATGCGTGGAATTTGTCTGCAAATGCATGATTATTGTTGACATATAACGCCCCATTAAGGGCAGCTGCCCCTCACTTAGCGCCTAAGCAACATTGTTCGGCACCGCCACCGAGGATTGGGGATATGATCATTCGTCGATGTTGCAAAGTAGGCCTGCTTGCTTTTGCACTGAACCTTGAAGTTTTCTTTAGCGTGACCGCGCTAAATGTGAATTCGTGCATACCAATGTAGGTATAAGTATATATCATAAATGTGTAAATAAAGAAAGATGGAAATAGTACTTACAACACAGAGAAGGTCACGCCAAATAGGTCCGCCTTTGAGAGCCAAGTATTGACGTGACCTTTAGAACAGGTATAGACTCCGCTCCAACTCCCTGGTTTTAGGAAGTCATGTCTACCGGTGATGTTTTGTTACCATCAATAAATCGGCCCACCTGTTAAAATTCTTTTAGCCCTGCAGTGCATGGGTGCTTAATGTGACATGTGTGAACACTACAGCTCAAGTTGATAGCGAACAGGAAATAGGCATACAATTGTACAAAAAAATTGTACAAATACAAAAACAGCATGCATTTGGAAATTTGTATGATTTTACTCCCTCTGCTAAACAGTCTAGCTACGAAACTGCTTAAAATTAAATTCCTATTCTATCTTTGTTTCAAAATCCGCCCATTCAATGTGCGATGGCAGGTAGAGCACTGCCCGAGGTCATCATTTCCCCTCCAAGGTTAGCGTGTGTACTATGTAACGTTATGTAACTCCATTATAAGTTCACTGACAGCAATTAATATAAAACTTTACGAAGGCCGGTCAAATGTGTCACCTCATCTGTAATCCTTAATTCATATAGTATAGATTATGCTGCTGGCCTCGAAAATAGGAATGGAGTTGTGACTAGAGGATAGATCATGTTTTTTCATGGTTTTTTGCACTTACCCAATTGCAACGGTATGGGTCTACATATAGACAAATTTCCCCGCCTAACCAGTGGCATCGTCAGACATTTTTGGATTGGGGACCCCGTATTCAAGTACAAAACGGAGAACTACAAAACAACATGTACCCGCTTAAGGCGTCCGGAGGCGAAACCGTGGTTGCCCCAAATGACTAAAAATCATCACAAAGTTCGAAAATTTAGACACTCAATTGCCATTTTTAAACTAGCAGAAGAGAAACTTCCCCTGAATAGCCCTGAATAGCCCTCTATTATGTAATGCGCATCGTTTAGAATCCAGATATCGTGTTAACGTGGATTGTGTGGAGATCAGAACCCCCCCCCCCCTTCTCCCGATGAATCCAAATATCGTGTTAACTGGTTAACGTGGATTGCGTGGAGATCAGAAACACAATCCGATGTTTCTGATTGGTCGAAATTTTTACACAATTACCCACCATGCACCGACAAGCCAAATTACCCACCATGCACCGACAAGCCAAATTACCCACCATGCACCGACAAGCCAAATTGCTGCAGCGGGGGTGACGTTACTATATCAGGCAGCTGCTATTTAAAGAAGATCAAGCAATTTTCTTGAGACAAGATTTATCTTTAAAGGAAAGGTATCGTCCCATAAATAAATCCAATGGTGAACGCAGCCGTGCTAGAAATGCCATTTCCGGTTTTCAATTTTCCTTATTAATTGCGAGAAATGTGGGATGTTGCTGATAACAACTGAATGGAGTTGGTTGTGAGATCGATAACATCGCAGATTTCTCGCGATCAATAGGGAAAATTGAAAACCGGAAGTGACGTTACCATGCAGCACGCCGGCGTTCACTTCTGAATGTATTTATGAGACGATAACTTTCCTTTAAAGTACATCACCTCTCGGAGCAGGGATGATCTGTGCCCTGTTTTAGAATATACGTAAATAACATCCGTTTGAAAATTAGGTCACTAGACTCAAGCCTCCCAGGCTCCAAGAGATTAACAGTGCCTCATTACCCCTGTGTGTACGCTAGACAACCGAACTTTTAGCGAAAGAAAATCCGAGCTGGCGGCCAAATAAATTAACTTTGTTTCAAAATCAATTCGAAAACAAGTTGAATTCTTATGAAATGCATGGCGATGCATCTCATTTTACCGATGGAATCTCATTGACCGCCAAAATGTTTTTGATTACAGGAACATTTTCTCGGCCATGTGTAACCTGATTTAATCTATTATCATTTGCTCGGCCATGTGTAACCTAATTTAAGCTATAAATCCTTAAACTCTCCCCATTTCTTTGAATTCAGTATCGTGATTCTAAAATACACGGAAATGTCTTTCATCATTTACCTGCATGTATACAGTCCGCATACAAAAGGTGGAGAGCGATGGATGAACATGAAACGAAAATGTACAAAAAAGAAGAAAGAATCGCTGCCAATAGTACGTGTCTTAAGGATGCCAGTCTTACTGAGACAACTTGTTACTCTCCAGTTACAAGTCAAAGGTTGACAGTAAGCCTCTTCACAACAGCCTGTTCAATTGAGAACAATCAAATTCGTAGAACTGAAATATTAAAACTTGATATTTTTCTTATTGTGTTTTCTTTAAGTATTTCAAAAATGGTAATTTCCAGGAAAATATAATCTTCATGTTCTCCATAGTGAGAAGACAAAGAATTCAGTTATTACAAGGTTTCCCAGATGCGGTGTTTAAGGTCAAATAATGTGGACAAAATTATTGGGACAAAAGATCTTCAATCCATTTTCATTTCTAAAGATTTCTTTCACCTTTTGTAGAGAATAATTCATACGCAACAAAAGCCTCCATCATGAGAAGCTCATGTCACAACATGGGTAGTTCAGCAGAGAAAATTGCTATGGACAGGAAATTAGAACAAAATATTCTATAAGGGTGTTTCAATTGACGTCATGAGGTCACATGACTTTGTTTACATCGCCATTTTGTAGGTGACATTCTGGATGTGACGTTACCAGCAAGACGGCGAACTGGAGGTGACGTTACCAGCAAGACGGCGAACTGGAGGTGACATTACCCAGTTACCAGCAAGACGGCGAACTGGAGGTGACGTTACCAGCAAGACGGCGAATTGGAGGTGACGTTACCAGCAAGACGACGAACAGTTACCAGCAAGACGGCGAACTGGAGGTGACGTTACCAGCAAGACGGGACTGGAGGTGACTTTACCAGCAAGACGGCGAACTGGAGGTGACAGTTACCAGCAAGACGGCGAACTGGAGGTGACATTACCAGCAAGACGGCGAACTGGAGGTGACGTTACAAGACGGCGAACTGGAGGTGAGCAAGACGGCGAACTGGAGGTGACGTTACCAGCAAGACGGCGAACTGGAGGTGACGTTACCAGCAAGACGGCGAACGTTACCAGCAAGACGGCGAACTGGAACTACCAGCAAGACGGCGAACTGGAGGTGACTTTACCAGCAAGACGGCGAACTGGAGGTGACGTTACTAGCAAGACGGCGAACTGGATGTGACGTTACTAGCAAGACGGCGAACTGGAGGTGACATTACCAGCAAGACGGCGAATTGGAGGTGACATTACCAGCAAGACGGCGAACTGGAGGTGACATTACCCAGTTACCAGCAAGACGGCGAACTGGAGGTGACGTTACTAGCAAGACGGCGAACTGGAGGTAACGTTACTAGTAAGACGGCGAACTGGAGGTGACATTACCCAGTTACTAGCAAGACGGCGAACTGGAGGTGACGTTACCAGCAAGACGGCGAACTGGAGGTGACGTTACTAGCAAGACGGCGAACTGAAGGTGACGTTACTAGCAAGACGGCGAACTGGAGGTGACGTTACTAGCAAGACGGCGGTGACATTACCAGCAAGACGGCGAACTGGAGGTGACGTTACCAGCAAGACGGCGAACTGGAGGTGACGTTACCAGCAAGACGGCGAACTGGAGGTGACTGGAGGGTGACGTTGAACGTTACCAGCAAGACGGCGAACTGGAGGTGACGTTACTAGCAAGACGGCGAACTGGAGGTGACGTTACCAGCAAGACGGCGAACTGTGACGGCAAGACGAACTTACCAGCAAGACGGCGAACTGGAGGTGACGTTACATTACCAGCAAGACGGCGAACTGGAGGTGACAGTTACCAGCAAGACTGGAGGTGAACTGGAAGGTGACGTTACCAGCAAGACGGCGAACTGGAGGTGACGTTACCAGCAAGACGGCGAACTGGAGGTGACATTACCAGCAAGAGACGGCGACTGGAGGTGACATTTGAACTGGAGGTGACGTTACTAGCAAGACGGCGAACTGGAGGTGACATTACCAGCAAGACGGCGAACTGGAGGTGACATTACCAGCAAGACGGCGAACTGGAGGTGTACCAGCAAGACGGCGAACTGGAGGTGACGTTACCAGCAAGACGGCGAACTGGAGGTGACGTTACCAGCAAGACGGCGAACTGGAGGTGACGTTACCAGCAAGACGGCGAACTGGAGGTGACATTACCAGCAAGACGGCGAACTGGAGGTGGTTACCAGCAAGACGTTACTAGCAAGACGGCGAACTGGAGGTGACATTTTGACATTACCAGCAAGACGGCGAACTGGAGGTGACGTTACCAGCAAGACGGCGAACTGGAGGTGACATTACCAGCAAGACGGCGAACTGAAGGTGACGTTACTAGCAAGACGGCGAACTGGAGGTGACATTACCAGCAAGACGGCGAACTGGAACTGGAGGTGACGTTACCAGCAAGACGGCGAACTGGAGGTGACGTTACTAGCAAGACGGCGAACTGGAGGTGACGTTACCAGCAAGACGGCGAACTGGAGGTGACGTTACCAGCAAGACGGCGAACTGGAGGTGACGTTACCAGCAAGACGGCGAACTGGAGGTGACGTTACCAGCAAGACGGCGAACTGGAGGTGACGTTACCAGCAAGACGGCGAACTGGAGGTGACGTTACCAGCAAGACGGCGAACTGGAGGTGACATTACCAGCAAGACGACGAACTGGAGGTGACGTTACTAGCAAGACGGCGAACTGGAGGTGACGTTACTAGCAAGACGGCGAACTGGCGGTGACATTACCAGCAAGACGGCGAACTGGAGGTGACATTACCAGCAAGACGGCGAACTGGAGGTGACGTTACTAGCAAGACGGCGAACTGGAGGTGACGTTACCAGCAAGACGGCGAACTGAAGGTGACATTACCAGCAAGACGGCGAACTGGAGGTGACGTTACCAGCAAGACGGCGAACTGGAGGTGACGTTACCAGCAAGACGGCGAACTGGAGGTGACATTACCAGCAAGACG
Organism: Chiridota heheva; assembly: GCA_020152595.1. Lineage (NCBI taxonomy): Eukaryota > Metazoa > Echinodermata > Holothuroidea > Apodida > Chiridotidae > Chiridota > Chiridota heheva. The sequence goes on from JAIGNY010001533.1 coordinate 808,450, forward strand.
GGGAACTGGAGTTGACTTTACCAGCAAGACGGCGAACTGGACTTGACATAACCAGCAAGACGGCGAACTGGAGTTGACTTTACCAGCAAAACGACGCTCACTTCTGAATGTGTTTGTGGGAGGATATCTTCCTTTAACAGTTTTAAGCTTTCGTTTGGTGAATACAAATTATCTACAATATCCAACTTTTTCAAGCTTTCAGCAATTTTATTTTTAGTTCTCAAGATTGCGTGCAATTGGTTTTGCAACTGTTCAAAGTGAAGCCGAAATTCGTGCTTTTTGTGACAAAAAGACCTAAAATGACGTATTTAACAGTGGTCTTTGTTATCTAAATGATTTTGTATTGTGACCCCAAAGCAAATCCTTGTCGCCAGCTGTGAAAATTGACAATTCCGTGTGATGCAAATTCATGAGTTTAAAGCTATGATATACTATAATTACAAGATCGATGTGCCCCCTCCCCCCCTTTCCCACACTAAAATAGAGCCGTCCCTGTACACGATATAACATTCTGACATATGGGCCAGGCATCCAGGAAACAACTTGAAGGTTAAACAAAATTATTGACTTTCCTATTCAAGTATGCGATTGATTCACAAAGTTAATATACTTGAAGAGCAATGACAAATTAAACAATATTAAAGGATAAGTTCAGTGGTCAAGAAAGTCCATCTTATATGGAAGAGGACTTCAAGAGAAACAAAATGGTGAAAAAAAAGCATTCAAATATCTTATTTCGTTGAGGAGATATTCAAGTTTACTCTGTCTTATCTGTGTCGAAATGACTGGTGTAATAAGTCTACGATGGAAAGTTGGTGTCCTCATCCTCACATTCTCAGTAATTGTTAATGTATTTTAAAGAAATTATATTTAATTTTTGTTACTATTCAAATTATTTTCCCTCAAACTTTTTCAGGTGGTACATTATAAATACCATTACTACAATCCGTTTCAATTAGTATACCAACTGTGGTGTATCGTTGATAATATAGACCACGAGGCCCTGGGTTCAAGCCTGGGTTGGGTAGACACGCCAGTGCACCACAACTGGTTATCAAAGGCCGTGGACATTGACTTGGTTGTCGATGTTATGTCTGTCCGTACGTCGTACCTGTGTTCTCGTCTGGGTCGTATTAAGCGTTTCGTGATAGCATTGTTACTATCATAACCGAATACGCAGCCGACGACCCCGTCATTGTAATTGTGTGTTCACTCGTCGTCGTCGTTCCGTTTTACTACTTTTTGACATATCCCATGGTTTTTAAGCCTAAAAATCGCAGTACAAAATATGATAGAATACATAACAACTTTGAGGAATCTGAGGCTATGACATCACAACTAGTCTGATTTCAGTCGTTTAAACACAAATTTACAAATTTTAAACTTCGATAACTCCTTAACGGAATAAGATTTTTAAATGATTTCTTCATTATTTTGTTTCGGTTGAAGTCCTTGTTGATATAACGTAGATTTGCTTGACCACGGAATTTATCCTTTAAATGATCACCAAATTTTGATTAGTTTTATTGTAAATATAAACGATTTAAGGTCCAGTGCATAGCAAACATAACTACAAAACCCACGAAAATCCATCAAAATATTCAATCCAATTAGGATAAAATCGGGATATCGATGTCTCGGATCATGATTTAGAATAATGACTATTCCAGGGGGAGGGGGATGTTCGGTGGGGGGGGCTGTTTCAGGGGGGGTGTTCAGGGGGGTTGTTACAGGGGTCCCAATCGTAATTCTAAAGTCGTGATCCTATACGGAGAGGGGAAGCCCATATACGTCACTAACAGAGAGGTCTGGAATATGGAGGCATCTCCGATCATGCACGATCGAAAAGTTTGGATGCGGATTTCAAAAACAATAATGGAAAATGTTAGACTGTTAGAACATAATTCAGAAAATCTGATGCCTTTCGAAGACGTTCTGTTCAGGAAAGGCAATTGCCCAGCATACAGGGAGGTTCTAAAGCACCCTAACAGGTTAAAATTAGGCTTCAAAACCTCCCTGTATGTTGGGCAATATATCACTTTCTTTTTCAATTACGGCCCTGACCATGGATTAGGCTACTTCTGGAATGTAAGTATAAGGTCATACCATGGAGCTATTAACTTAGACTATTAACTCTAAGTTAATAGCTCCATGGTCATACTTAGGTCCACACGTATCCATGGAAACATATATAAATCATCCCATTGGCAGACGGATAAACAAAGGTGAAACAAACAAATACAATATTGATTCACTCCGCGCCATTAACATAATCATGGGAAACAATACCTTTACAATCCAAGAAAGGACCGTAATTAAGACCCATTATGTCATCGGTTGTGAGCAATGTGTCAGAAGGGAGTAAGTATAAACATGGATTGATCGGTCGATGCCCATTTTTGTTTGTTTATATTTTGCCAGTTGGCAGGGTTAACCCAAACAAAATAGTGACATTAAAATGGAGACCAGGCTAAGCATGGAGCTATTAACTGTTAAAAGCTCCATGGGCTTAGCAATGATGGAACCATGATCTCATCCTGCCATATGAAGTATGGCGCACATAGCCGGGTTGAGCCGGTTATGAGGCGGAAGGGAGAGGCTTAGTGGGTAAAGCAGTAGGGGTGGAGCAGGTTAGTGGAAAGGGACGAGTGGGTTAGTGGGTAGGAGCGGAGCGGGTTAGTGGGAAGGAGCGGAGCGGTTTAGTGGGGAGGGGCGGAGCGGGTTAGTGGGGAGGGGAGAGACGGGTTATAGTATGCGGGGTGTGTTATAGAGCAGGAGCGGGCCTGGTTACGGGAGGGGCGGAACAGGTAGGTGGGGAGGGGAAACTTACTTGCAGGCCTATCCCACCTTTTTGACGGCTCTATTTAGTCAGAACATGCTGCACTAAACGAACAAAAATATTTACATACGATAACATACACTGACCACTATAAAAATGCTGAAGAAAAAAAGAAGAAAACAAAATAAGCTGTAAAAATTGTCACTTTGTAACCGATTATGATCAAATACTGTACTCTCATGGCTTTTGATATATTTTAAAACAAGCTAGATGATTTTGTCCCTCTACGCTTTACAATGGAATGGTCAACATTGACCATAGGGTATGGTCAACTGTGAATCGATCGTATGTATTACAATCGAACACTGAACACTGAAATTTAACTATATTGTCAAGTTTGTGCATATTATTGACCATTCCCTTCTTGAGTGGTAAAGTATTGGCTACTTATTGATTCGAAATTAATTGAGCGACAGTATGCGCCACCATCCTTGTCAAAAGTGTCAAAATAGAAAACAGAAAAAAGTAACGAATAATAAACCAAAGAGCTTCTCTTTGAAAAAACACAACGAAGAGATATTTACACACTTGTCGGCCTATTGTCTCCACGGAACAAAAGGCTCTCTCTATTAACCGGAGACGAAAATGTGAGACAGTATCGTTAATTCATGAAGAAATAACGTTCTTTCTGCTGTGAATATCTTTTTCCAGGAAATGTGTACAGGTCATCAAGGGGACAAAGAATATCGATTCCTTTCCATTTCGTCAACACACCATTCTGTCATTGCACTCTTAGTAGATCGCCCGAAGCGAGCTAAAAGTAAAATCAATATAACAAAAATATATAAAAAAATCGAACATCAATGATGTAGTAGCTCAATAAATATTCTGGGGCGGTTACAAGCCTGTTTTTATTGGTGGGTAGTTAATTCGAGTTAAAAAGAAATACACGTTTGATGTTGCTTTTATTTTGGGGAAATGTAAGCGGGTGATATAATATCGTTGTGATCAGTGGGGCCGTCACGGGGGACATGGCAATGTTTAAAATGTAAAAAAAAATATTTTGTCGAAAATGGCTATTTTTGACATTTTTTAACAAGGGAGGGGGGGGGGGGGGTAATAGTCTGTATCATTGCAAAATTGTATGCTACTATACTAGATTGCAAAATTGTATGCTACTATACTAGATCGTTCGTAATCATCCTAATTTAGTTTTTTAAAAGTCGTGTATTTCACATATTCAGAGTCTTTTTGGGGCATCTAAGACTTGGAAATGCGAGGCTTCGCCCAAAACACCTACCGTGGCTTTGTCCCTGGACCCATAAGGTGGGCCCCTTGACCACATGCCGCAAAGGTATGTCCCTCCCCCTCCACCCATCCCAATATCAAACCCTGGCGGATGCATTGGTTGTCATGCCAGAACATCAATGATGTAGTAGCTCAATATATGTCAGGAAGGGGGGGAGGGGGGGGGGGGCGAGGGTATAAGACTGGTTTCGACATCGCTGCAGAGGCCAAAATCTCCACAGGCCCCCAGGCATGCCAGGACTCAGGTTGCCCCACTGCGTATTGGAGCTTACATATAGTTTGAAAATGTGAAAACTGTTTTTCAAGTAAGCCTAAGAAACTTAAGCCTCAACCGTAATATGATGTAAATTTTATTAACAATGTTTGCTTTTGAGTGAAATTGAAATCATAAACAGACAAACTAACAGCAAAATACTGCTGTATAAAATCAAGATGGATTTTGCATCCTTACAACAAGACATGACAATATATTTTACTCATACTGCTAATTGGCTAATATATTGGCCATTCTGAGCAAATAATTAATTATCGCAATTATGAAGCACAATTAATCAATAACAGCATCCCACAAATAAACTTCCAGTGGCAATTATTATAACAAAATTTAAACAAAAATATTCCAAAGGATAATTTCAGGGTCAATCAAGTCCATCATATATGAAAGAGGACTTCAAAAGAAATAAAATAGTGACAAAAGCATTCAAAGATCTTATTTCGCTACGGAGATCTAACTTTGACTGTTTGAAGTTTGGTATCATTTGCACGTGTAGCTACGATCATTGAAATCGGACTGGTCAGCTAGTTGTGACGTCACATCCTATTTCTCAAAGTAGTATTGTATCATACTGTTATATTATAATTTCCCCAAAATGAAAGAAATTTTACGCAAATTGAAGGAAAATTCCTCAAAATGTCGAAAATTTATGGATATTTCCCGAAAATTGACAAAATTCCGCAATTTTTTTGCAAAATGTAGGAAATTTTCCGAAAATTAAAGACAATTTCTTAAATATTGAAGAAAATATCCCCAAAATGATGAAAATTTAAGAATATGGAAGCAAAGTTTCCCGGAAAAAAAGGAAATTTTCCAAAAATGAAGAAATTTCTCGAAAATTGAAGGAAAAAAAAACTACCCTAAGATTAAAGAAGATTTTCTGAAAATGAAGTTTCCTGGAAATTAAGGAAATTTCCTGCAAAATGAAAGAAATTTCCCGAAAAGTTATGGAGAATTCCCAGAAATGGAAGGAGAATTTTCTGATTTTTTTTTTTTTTTTTAATTGGGAGGGGGGGGGGGGGGGAGAGATAGCAGAAAAGGGCTTAATTCTATGGTTGGCGTTTTTTGGCTTCATTTTAGCGGAAGATTGCCTAAAATCATGTCAATTCCACACTAAAATTGTTTAAAAGGAATATATATTGGTACGAATGTTCAAATGTAGAACCCATTGACTACAATATGTGTCTTTAGTTTGGGTCTAGAGATGCATGGTTTTCATGTTTTTGATTAAAGAATAAAGCTTCGAGAGAAAACATTTACAGCGTTGAGAATAATAAGTTCATAAGAAAATAGTTTCAAGACAATTAATTTTGCGCCCCTGTGAACATTCGGCGCCCTCTCGAAAATTGCTGCCCTTCATGGTAGGGGCAGATATTAAATATTGCTGACGAGCTATCTCCATGCATCTTCTATCAGTCTATGGTCCAGGCGCGAAATCCCGCTCGAGCGCCAATGGTTGCGTGCGGGGATGGTCCCCGGATATTTGGTCTTTTCTGTGAAAATTGATGCGCTTTTGGACGACAAAAATGGAATATTACGTGCAAATAGTATATAAGAGAGGTTATTGATCAACATATGAATTTGCCGAGGGCCTAAAAAGATATATTTCCAGGACGATTTTAGCGCCCCCTTGAGCACTCGGAACCCACTCGAGCACTCGGCGCCCACTCAGAAAGCTTCGCTGGGGGGAAGTTACCCCCGCCCCTGCCACCACACCTCTGTGTAGCAGAAACGTGTTTACATTACCAGACGACTCAGTCTTAATTGTACTTGAAAAAGGTGGAGAAGGGGGAGGGGGATTGATGGTGAGGTGACGGGGTGGGGATATGATAGGGAATGAGAAGGATGCACGGTATTATTCTAGAACGAAATATATTACGTATATCCACCTTCATTGAAAGCCAAAATCCAAGGGCAGACGGGAATAAGCATTGCATTGCATTCGGTCTATATGTCTAATGTAGCTGTATACGATCATACAATTTACATAGGAAAGTGGGGAAATTGGGGGTTTTGCCTTATCTTTCCCCTTCCTAACAGAAAAAAAGATCACATGTAGGGAGCATAGGAGGAGGAAGCAACCGTGTAAAAAGCATTTTGGTGATCGAAACTGACTTTTTAGGTATCTTCCTGTTAATTGTGGGCATAAGGGGCAGGTTCTTCAAGGTAGGTCTAAGGGGTTCTTCAAAGGTAGGGGGTTGTTAAAAAGTAGGGGATATTTAAAGGGGGTTCCTTAAAGGTACGGGCTCGTTAAAGGTATGGGGTTCTTTAAATGTATAGGGGGTGTCTTAAAGGTACGGGTTCGTTAAAGGTATGGGGTTCTTTAAATGTATAGGGGGTTCTTAAAGGTACGGGTTCGTTAAGGGTATGGGGTTCTTTAAAGGTATTGGGGCTTCATTAAAGGTACGGGATCGTTAAAGGTATGGGATTCTTTAAATGTTAAGGGGGTTTCTTAAAGGTACGGGTTCGTTAAAGGTATGGGGCTCTTTAAATGTATAGGGGGTTCCTTTAAGGTACGGGTTCGTTAAAGGTATGGGGTTCTTTAAAGGTATTGGGGGTTCCTTACAGGTACGGGTTCGTTAAAAGTATGGGGTTCTTTAAATGTATAGGGGGTGTCTTAAAGGTACGGGTTCGTTAAAGGTATGGGGTTCTTTAAATGTATAGGGGGTTCTTTAAAGGTACGGGTTCGTTAAGGGTATGGGGTTCTTTAAAGGTATTGGGGCTTCCTTAAAGGTACGGGATCGTTAAAGGTATGGGACTCTTTAAATGTCTAGGGGGTTTCTCAAAGGTACGGGTTCGTTAAAGGTATGGGGTTCTTTAAAGGTATTGGGGTTTCTTAAAGGTACGGGTTCGTTAAAGGTATGGGGCTCTTTAAATGTATAGGGGGTTCTTTAAAGGTACGGGTTCGTTAAAGGTATGGGATTCTTTAAAGGTATTGGGGGTTCCTTAAGGGTACGGGCTCGTTAAAGGTATGGGGTTCTTTAAATGTATAGGGGGTGTCTTAAAGGTACGGGTTCGTTAAAGGTATGGGATTCTTTAAATGTATAAGGGTTTTTTAAAGGTACGGGTTCGTTAAAGGTATTGGGGGCTCCTTAAAGGTATTGGGGGTTCCTTAAAGGTACGGGTTCGTTAAAGGTAGGGAGTTTTTCAAAGGTAGTAGGATACTTAATGATATAACGGTTCCTTAAAGTATATAGTTCATAAAAGGTAGGGGTTCTTTATAGGTAGTGAATTCGTTAAAAAAAATAAAGGGTTCTTTAAAGGTCACGGGGGCTCTTTAAATGTAGAAGGTTTTTAAAAGTGATATGGAAGTTGTTTTAAGGTGATGAGTATTTTGTGACATTCATTGTTTGTAAAGTCGTTAGTATATTGTTTTCTTACATTTCCTATATACGCCGATTTAACATTGTTCAATAATAACGTACACGCAACATGTGTAAATTTATTTACCTCAAAATTGTGAATTGAATTTAAAGGTGATTGAAATATGACGGCGTAGGCCTACAATTTTTTTAAAGCGATAATGATTGTCCTATCAATGTAAGTGTACACTGTACCATTGTGTTTCGACCAAACAAAACACAGGATTTGAATTTCATTTACCTCGTACGTTTGAAACGACAACTGGCCTTCTAAAAGCGGCATCATGAGTAACCGGGCAAATATTTGGTACATTACAAATTTTGTCTACCATAGCGGAAGTTCCATTGTTTAAAAATGGGTGTTGTCTTGTGCTAGGGTGGGTTAGTCTTGTGTCTGAATAGATGGCAAAATACGTTTTTGATATATTAATATAAGATATAAATTTCTCGTCACATACATGCAAATGTTGAGAACTGAATCGGTCTGCAGTCAGTCACCAGTTTGTATTCATAATGTTTTGTCTGAGCGGAAGATACCTTTAGATCTTTTTTATTTTTATTTTCAGTAACACATTTTCTCCCATAAATAGGTTAGTTTAAAACTTCCAAATTCCTTTGATTAAATTTATTAAAATGTTCATGTGAGTTTCATGAAATGTTCACATGAATGTTTCTTGTGGTGGATGTGTGGTAGGGGTGGGGTGAATGTTCCTTGTGGTGGATGTGTGGTAGGGGTGGGGTGAATGTTCCTTGTGGTGGATGTGTGGTAGGGGTGGGGTGAATGTTTCTTGTGGTGGATGTGTGGTATGGGTGGGGTGAATGTTTCTTGTGGTGGATGTGTGGTAGGGGTGGGGTGAATGTTCCTTGTGGTGGATGTGTGGTAGGGGTGGGGTGAATGTTCCTTGTGGTGGATGTGTGGTAGGGGTGGGGTGAATGTTCCTTGTGGTGGATGTGTGGTAGGGGTGGGGTGAATGTTCCTTGTGGTGGATGGGGTTGTGGTGGATGTGGGTGGGGTGAATGTTCCTTGTGGTGGATGTGTGGTAGGGGTGGGGTGAATGTTTCTTGTGGTGGATGTGTGGTAGGGGTGGGGTGAATGTTTCTTGTGGTGGATGAATGGTAGGAGTGGGGTTAAAATGGGGTTGATATCGTGAATAGGTTGTTAAGTCATCTTAGCTTAAAGGCCCGAAATATTTCCGAACGTTTTCAACATATTTCTAAATGTTTCCAATATTTCGAATTATGTTAGTCTGTATAGCCCTTGACCTGTTAACTAGAATTAACGAAATAAAATAGTCAAGTTTACCCAGGGGATGGAAGCTTCTAATTTTGTTAAGTTCCATGCAAAATATTTCATATACTATTGCAAAATGCAAGAAGTTCACCTTATCATCCTCTGATTTTATATGTAGGCTAAATCAAATCATTCGCGTTAGTGTTGACAGGTTGACTAAGCTTTCGTTTGCACTCTGTGCCAATCAAAATTGTAGCCATCATCAACTGATTTATATTTATTGCCAAAACTCCAGTCCAGATGTACTTATTATATTATTTTATCAATTTATTCATATGCATAGTTATCTATTATCATTATCATATATACAACTTACGGTAGTTCATTGTGTGGAAGCGCTTATAAAGAACGTTCATCTTTGGGTTATTTCGGCATCTGTACCATTCATCTTGTATATGCTTCCGTTTATATGCATCGTTCTTAGAATAGACTCTTAATAAAGTTTGCAAAAAAAGTCACCAAGGTCATGTATAGGCATAGGTCATGTGCAAGGCCATCAAGGTCAGCATGGGGCATAGCTCATGCGTTATACCCTGTGATGAAATACCAACCACATGATGTCAATCATAATTACTCAAACAATGGCGAAGTTCTCCAAAAAGTTCCAAATGTGCCAATTTCCAAATTTCAAGATCCACCCTTTAGTCAAAACTTCATTCCAATAATTTCGCAGCCTGCGACATGAAGGATCAGACACACTATTCGGCCTTAAGTGGTGTCCTTTTTGTCTGTAGCTGAACGGTCTTACTATTTTGCAGACTGCAGACTGGAATCTGCAGACTAGGACTTCCAAAATGCACTCACCGGTTCGTACCCCCGATCGGGAGAACAGTTTTGTTCTTCCGATCTAGGGATCCTTTACAGAAGTATCCCACAATGCATCTATCCATATTCAACGTTTGTATAGGAAGAACATAAGAATCAGACACCTTATTTCGAGCGCGGGGAACTCAACCACTGCAAAGGGTTCAAATTTTTCTTCACGATTTGAAATAATAGCACATGAATTATTTTTTCACCGTGCGCAAGTTCACCGTGCGGTTTTCAAGAAATTTGGAGAAAAGTGACTTCTTATTTCATGTTACTATTAGGCAGTTGCGCTTTAACAAGGTTTTCTGAAATTATGAAAAATAACTTGGGGATTTGTTTCGCGAAATTGAACATGAATATAACAAACTTTGTTACAAACCTTCAATGAAACGACTGATACGCGTCTATGACTGAAAGTTTATAATACAAATGGCGGCTTCCATATATCACTGTAAGCTCAGTGCGCATGCTTGAGCATCCCGATTGGGAGACTTATTGAGTCCCCCAATCGACGGTACGAACCGAACGGAACATATTAACTGCGTTGTCAGATAGCTGAGCGGCGCACTCAAGAGCAGTAGATCTATCCATGGAGTTAACTCCATGATCTATCGGATCGTATTCAGTGGCAACAAAGCTTTCGGTGATGAACAGATTAAAGGCCATTGCAATACAACTTGGCTCCCGTCTGCGTTAGGTAACTAATAAAAAGGCCCGCGGCTATTGTTTAAGACAAAATTAGGTGGCCTTTAACAGACTTCTGACGTCGGCATTAGTTTGACGAGTGGGCTTTGTTTCGAGTTGCATTTTGAATAAATTAGTAAACTCGTTCGGAGCAAAGAGCTTCTACATGTAAAGGCTCTTTGTTTGGGGGTACATAACTATGCTATTTAAAACAGAGCCTTCACTCAGGGTTGTGAAGAAAATTAATTTAATGTTCCCTGTTTCAACAAAGTATGAATCATATAGTTCCAAATAACTGAAAAACACACCGCCCTACGTAGACTATTTTCCAGTATTTTCTTTATTTTCATTAACATTATATATTAAGAGAATCCGATTTAAGTGGTCATACATTAGCTCATAAGCATGGGTGCAAATACTGGGGCATAGGCAGCGGCGTAGCGCAGCAGCGTAGCCAGGATAAAAGAGGAGAAAGAGGACTTCAAAAAAATAAAATAGAGCAGAAAATGTCAAACCCTTCCCCCGAGGAGGATCAGGAACAAGCAACTGCTACCAGATCCGGTGAGCATTCTTACGATTATTAAGAAATTGCTGGATTTCATTGCCTGCAGTGGATCTGATCGCAAGGCATCCAAGTGAGAACACTCCCAAGTACCTTGACCAACAGATTCAACTGAAATCGCCCTTGGAATGAGTGATAAATAGCAGCGTTGAAGTCGCATAAATAGAAGGGGGTATTATCAATTATCTGGTGTAATCATGTTGGGTAGAATTTTGTTATGGCTAAGCAGTAATTTTCACCCAAAAACGTCACAGTCTGCAAATTCCTATTCTGCAAATTTCAGCCTGCAGTCTGCACAAATAGTGCGAACCGTAGCTGAATGGCAACTTATTTGAATGATACCACAATGTTAAATCATAGACACGCTGTACTACTATACGTATTTCTTTCAATTAAAGGAATTATATTGGATGGTACTACATCTGCCAGTGGCATACAGAGCACGTCCTGCGAAGGCGGAGGAAGGGCCAGTGGCATACAGAGCACGTCCTGCAGAGGCGGAGGAAGGGCCAGTGGCATACAGAGCATGTCCGCAGAGGCGGAGGAAGGGCCAGTGGCATACAGAGCACGTCCGCAGAGGCGGAGGAAGGGCCAGTGGCATACAGAGCACGTCATGCAGAGGCGGAGGAAGGGCCAGTGGCATACAGAACACGTCCGCAGAGGCGGAGGAAGGGCCAGTGGCATACAGAGCATGTCCGCAGAGGCGGAGAAAGGGCCAGTGGGCAGGCACGTCCGCAGAGGCGGAGGGGCCAGTGGCATACAGGCACGTCCGCAGAGGCGGAGGAAGGGCCAGGGCCAGTGGCAGAGGTCCGCAGAGGCGGAGGAAGGGCCAGTGGTGGCAGAGCATGTCCGCAGAGGCGGAGGAAGGGCCAGTGGCAGAGGCGCAGAGAAGGGCCAGTGGCATACAGAGCATGTCCGCAGAGGCGGAGAGGCGGAGGGCCAGTGGCATACAGAGCATGTCCGCAGAGGCGGAGGAAGGGCCAGTGGCATACAGAACACGTCCGCAGAGGCGGAGGAAGGAAGGGCCAGTGGCATACAGAACACGTCCGCAGAGGCGGAGGAAGGGCCAGTGGCATACAGAACACGTCCGCAGAGGCGGAGAAAGGGACAGTGGCATACAGAACACGTCCTGCAGAGGCGGAGGAAGGCCAGTGGCATACAGAGCATGTCCGCAGAGGCGGAGGAAGGGCCAGTGGCATACAGAGCACGTCCTGCAGAGGCGGAGGAAGGGCCAGTGGCATACAGAGCATGTCCGCAGAGGCGGAGGAAGGGCCAGTGGCATACAGAACACGTCCGCAGAGGCGGAGGAAGGGCCAGTGGCATACAGAGCATGTCCGCAGAGGCGGAGAAAGGGCCAGTGGCATACAGAACACGTCCGCAGAGGCGGAGGAAGGGCCAGTGGCATACAGAGCATGTCCGCAGAGGCGGAGAAAGGGCCAGTGGCATACAGAGCACGTCATGCAGAGGCGGAGGAAGGGCCAGTGGCATACAGAGCACGTCCTGCAGAGGCGGAGGAAGGGCCAGTGGCATACAGAGCATGTCCGCAGAGGCGGAGGAAGGGCCAGTGGCATACAGAGCACGTCCTGCAGAGGCGTAGGGGGTAACAGGGAGAGCAAGCTGCCCCCTGAGCGGTTTTTAGCTTCCCGGTTGCATGCTTTCCGTCCGGTTGGGAGGTGAATTTGGGAAATTATTGACATGAATTTGAAAAATGTGGTAAAATTATTGGATATTTTGGTAAATTGTTTGGCCAAAATTTTCCCCAAATTGATCGATATTCCCCGTAAAATTTGCCAAAAAATTCCCGAGATTGAAGAAACATTCCCGAAAATAAAGGTAATTTTGAATAGGAAATCTATTGTAAATTGAAGGGTGTTTCGCGATTAGCAGCAACTTTGGCTGTTTGGATGGAAATTTAATTCATCAGTGCATGTTTTGCACTGATTTTTTTTTTGCCCCTCCCCCTCCCTTTCTACACCCCTGACGTCCTGCATGTCCTGTAAGTGTAAGGACGGATCTTAAAATGATGCTAATTTGTGACGTATGAACAGGTATATGCTCTCTATTTTAAAGTTTTACAATTTGTGCTAACGTTTAATCATAGAGTCTTAAAAGTAACGGTACACGTTCAAGGCTTCTATGTATTTCTAAGCATTCTTCTGGTGTGTAAATTATATTCACCATGTTTATTAGGGTCAAGGTAAAAATATGATTTCGTCTCTCTAGAGATTTTTTTATTCCATTAGGGTTAGGGTTACATCTAATTTGTAAATAACCCTAACCCTAACGAAAACATTAACATCGAATAACGAAAACAACTTCGGAAAAGGAAAAAGAAAATCAGAAAACGAGAAAGAGATATTTGGAAAACGAAAATAAAATTTCGGAGAGCGAAAAAGAAAAAGAAAAAAAGTTTGGAAAAGGGAAATAAAATCGAAAAACGGAAAAAAAAAAAATCGGTAAAACGAAAGAAAACAAAATCGTAAAACGATTTTTTTTTTTAATCCAAAAAAAGGAAGAAAATGTACGGAAAACGAATTAATATTATGCTGACTGACTGAATTATAGATAGGTCACGACGTCTTTGAAACTATGTCAATAAAATGCGCAGACTTCTGAGGAATGTGACAATGGGATATAATAATAATGATTATATGGGGTATTTGTATTGTCATGACCCGTGCATTAAATACGTACAATGCACGGCCTTGACTATCTTATTTGGTCCATTTTTGGTGAATTTCTCAACAAAGCGAAAACAATTATGTAAACTTTTCTTGTTTTTCATTCTTTTTTTTTTTTTGCATTTTAAACAATCTAGTGACCAATAACGCGGCCGATTTTGATTGGCTGATACTCGACCAATCATAAACGTTAAATTTTGCTGTTTTACTATCTCTACGCAGCGAGGTGTCATATTTTTTGCTCCACGTTATACGATAACTGGCATTTTAACTGAGATTATTAAACATTTCTTCACCTTGTTGGTGTGTTTTACTCTTTTACATAAGACGATCTTATACAAACATCTCATAGATGATCTTGACAAGCAATCCCTTTAACGTAGCCGACAAGGACTTGCATAGAAACGTGCCCAAGCATATCATTAAGATGGCATTGCTTCCTGTTTTTAATTGTCATTTGGAAACAACTAAAACAAAGAGGCCGCATATATCCAAGTTCCTAAACAGATAAATTGCTTACAAAGTACAATAATACATCAATCAAAACTTCACCTTAAAAATTGACTTAAATTTACATTATGATTTTTGTAGAATTAATTATTGACATGCCCAGATTTCCACTTTATAGGAAAAAATACCAAAATTAAAACAAATACTGTAAAGTTGGCAAAGAAATTTTTTAAATTTTAAAGAACACTTTTAATATGAAGGTAAGTGACTCCATCCCCAGGGGCCGTCTGTGTAGTATTTTTAAGAGCTTTTTCGAGTTCTAAAACTGAAACAGAATTAAGTAAATGATGTTTGTCACCTCTCTCGCACTTAAACTTTGAATAGAGGTTTGAAATTTCTTTTTTTTCTGACAAAATTGTTAATATACTTAAAATGATGATCATCAAAGAAATTATCAGAGCGGCCCATGGAGAGGACAGAGTCAAAATACATTCGAAAACACTTGCATCTCTCGAGTTCAGTAGAGTAGGTAAAGTTATTATAATGTAACGAAGTAGACTTATTTTTAGATTTAGATTTATTTAGAAGGTTGTTAATGCTTTTCCAGAAATGACGACTGTCAGATTTGTGGTCCAGTTTAATACATTTATTATAAAGAGTCTGATTTTTGAAGAGTTTAATTTCAGTACTAATTTTTCTACGAATTACATTAATATTATGTTTAAGTAAGGGGCACTTATTTTTATTATAATTTCTACGTAAACGCCTGCGAGAGAAGCTCTTTGTTAAAAGCCAGTTCTTGCGCTAATGTGGAGAAAACTGCAATACAATTCAATGTTTCTGATTGGCTGATCATATTTACACAAACACTGACAAGTCAAGAAGGATTAAAGAATGACAAGTAGTAATAAGGAAATCTATCGGTTTTCTTTTTCTGTCACAAATTTACATTAAAATTTGCATAACTTATCATAATAAAAATTCAAAATCTAAACTGCTCAATTCTTAGCCGATTGCGATGATCTTTTTTGCTATTTCTAATGTTCATAGCATTAATTAATTTTTCTTCAAATTTGGAATAAGCTGGAGCTACCTCAAACAACTTACTTAAATACATCTGCAGTTATTTCAGTCAAAAGCCCGACCTTAACCTGTTAGCAATCATATTTCCATACATTCAAACAAAAAAAGACAGTATACCAAGCTGCCGTTGGTTGATCAGAAAGCTGTGTGGAAGTTCTTTGGTTCTATATTGCTGTAAAAAATACATTCAGTAAACGATTCACCTGCAATTTATTTGTTTTCAACTTGATTTTTGTAGACTCTTCTTAGTTTTCTGCATACTTACAGATATTGTTTTCATTATTTATAATCATTTTTGACACTTAGAACTATTTGTGTAAACAAATAACACAACCCGCTTTCAGCAAACGTATATAAATTACTCGTTGAACCTTTGACTTAGTCTTCTATCTGACTTTTCACCCGTTTACCTTCTCACTTTTGTGGATGAAAGTCGTATTCCAGGTTGCTTGTAGGTTATTCGCGCAATTGACTCATAGACAGGTGAGTTTTGTGGTAAACTGTATATTCGTAGGCCCTATGAAAAATGACAAAGGGAGAACAAAAATTGCAGGACCTCATTTCGAGTTCTATATATTTTAGATGGATGGTTGGGGGTGGGGGTGTGGGGTAGGGGGTAAGTGTGGGGTGGGGTGACCCATGGTCTGTCATGCATGCATAGGCGGTGATTCCGGGTGGTGGGGTAAAAATATTGGGGGGGGACATATGGAGGACATGACCCCTCTGAAAAATGAAGCCTTATATAAAGCCAATATGACTGGCGACACGACACCACTGTCTGGTTTCGTCGTCCCCAATGTTAAAAAAATCGCCAATTCTTCAAGTTGCTCCACTGTCTATCATATTTGTCATAGAAATGAAAAATGAGTGATTTGATTTTTGTTCCAACAAACCTAAAAATATGTATACGAGCCTTATATCCAGGTGGTAGGAAGAAATTTTTGTACAATTACTGGAAAGTTTGGAAAAATTGGTAACATCGGAAACTTTTTCGAAAATTATCTGAAAATGACGGAAATTTCTTGAAATTTGAAGGAAATTTATCGAAAATTGAATCGATTTTTACAAATTTTGAATAAACTTTCCCGAACAATATCTTCTTTGGGTATACTGGTGTAAAAAAGGATTATTGCCGCCAAGTCTATTACAGTACAACGTTGCCATTAGCTTTGAGATGCAACAAATGTCTTCATGTTCTTTCAGGCCTCTCACCAGTGACCTATGGGTGATTGTGGTCGCCCAGTGACATCAGGGAGCTTGCAAAGTAACAGCTCCCTGGTGGAATGTACTGCCCTGGTTTATCACACAAGTTGACCACTCTTTAGCTGCCAAGTAGTTTAAAGGTCAAGCTATTGGACTAAAATGCTGTGGAAATCGGACAATCAAAGAGCCTCCACGCTTTGGGACAACATAAGCCTTAAAGGAGTCTTACAACTGAACAAAGTAAAACGAATTAGCTTACATCTGAAAGTACCACAAAGGTTGACGAAAGGAGATATTGTGTGTACTTTGTAGACCGTGCTCACTCATTTTGCGCTAAAGTATGTTGACTTGTAGCCTATGTGACGGAGTTGAATGATCTGCGTCAAATAGGCCTACATGTGGGTGACATAATTCAATAATGATAAAGACAATTCTATTAATCTATGTTTCTTCCTATTTCTATTTCTTGTTTCTATTCTCTATTTCTATTATTTTTCATTTCTATTTGTTTATATTTCTATTATTTCCTATTTCTTTACATTGGTGTCTGTTCTAAATTTCTATTAATTTCTATTCTCTCTTCCTATTATTTTTCTTCTTCTGTTTATCTGACGATATATTAAGTTTCATCAGACAGTCCATCATACATGGCGCTTGTTATTAATATACCCTGCAATGTCTTAGGGGGGAAGGTGGGAGTGGGAATGGGAATGGGGGTAGGGAGTGGGTGTGGGGTGTGGGGGTGCAAAGCGGGGTGGGGATCGGGGTGGGGAGTGGGGTGGGAGTGGGGTGGGGAATGGAGGGTGGTGGAGAAGTGGGGTGAGGATGGGGAGTGTAGGTTGAAGGGGAAGTAGGGGTGGGAGGGTGGGGGAGCAGGGGGCGAGGGGTGGGGAGTGGGGTGGGGAGTAGGTTAAGGGAGTGAAGGGTGGAGGAGTGGGGGTGATGGATGGGGAGTGTAGGTTGGGGAAGTGGGGGGGGGAGTGAGGGGTGGGGAGTGGGGGGTGAGGAGTGGGGGGTGGGGGTAGGGAATGGGGGTGGGAGTAGGGGGAGTGGGGGTGGGGAGTGGAGGTGGGGTGAAAGGTGGGGGTGGAGAGTGGGGTGGAGGGGGGTGGAGATGGGGTGGAGATGGGGGTGGAGATGGGGGGAGTGGGGTGGAGAGTGGGGTCAGGAGTGGGGGGTGGGAGTGGGAAGTGGAGGTGGGGGGGGAGTGTGAGGGGTGGGGAGTAGGGATAGGGAGTGGGGTGGGGAGTGGAGGGATGGGGAGTGGTGGTGGGGAGTGGAGGTGGGGATGGAGGTGAAGAGTAGGCGTGGGGAGTGGGGGGGGTGGGGAGTGGGGTGGAGAGTAGGGGTTGAGAGTAGGGGTGGAGAGGGATGGGGGAGGGGGAGGGTGGTGGTGGTAGGGTGGGGTGGGGAGGTGGTGGAATGGGGAGGGGGAAGCGTCCGTTGACACAAACACATTGAGTAAGTAAAATAAGTCAAACCAAATTTCTTTAAAATATTTTTTGCTGAGAAAGTGAGGATGGGGACAGTAAACATTTTAAGTTTTTTTTTTCCAGAACCATAATTTGAATTGTTTTTACACAAATGAGAACTTCAAAAACGTAATTTCTGACGTAATTTTTCTATAATTTTAACCAGATCTAACCCATTAATAAGGTACAAATATTAACTGTCTAAGAGCTTTAACAATTTAAAGAAAATTGTTTCTATAGGTGGCGTGCTAGCAAATTTATCGTGACCATGTGCGTCTTTGCTATACTGCATGTATGAGCTACAAATAAGTGCATACAATTTTTTCTTTGGCGTGCTAGCAAATTTATCGTGAAACTTGCTATACTGGGGAGTGGTGTAACTGATATATCGCTTAGAAATCCAGTTTAAAAAAAAAAAAACAAGCCAGTTTATAACTTGTCTTTCCAGCTATTTTCAGTCTGCCAGTATAAAGTGCACGTCCTTTTCTTTCTTTTTTTGTGTTGCTTTTCGAAAACTGGTTTTGGTAACGGCGAGGGAGAGGAGGGGAGGGGGGGAGGGGGTGTATATGAATGGGAGGGGAGGGAGGAAGTTTAATCTTCATTGGACATTTCTTACTAGGTGTCCTTTTGTCAGTGTGGTTTATTGTTATTATTGTTATTATTATTATTATTATTATTTTTATTATTATTATTATTATTATTATTATTATTATTATTATTATTATTATTATTATTATTATTATTATTATTATTATTATTATTATTATTATTATTATTATTGTTGTTGTTGTTGTTGTTATTATTATTATTATTATTATTATTATTATTATTATTATTATTATTATTATTATTATTATTATTATTATTATTATTATTATTATTATTATTATTATTATTATTATTATTATTATTATTATTATTATTATTATTATTATTATTATTATTATTTTCTTCTTCTTCTTCTTATTATTCTTCTTATTATTATTACTATTATAATTGTTATAATTAATATCAATATCATTCTTCTTCTTCTTCTTCTTCTTCTTCGTCTTCTTCTTCTTCTTCTTCTTCTTCTTCTTCTTCTTCTTCTTCTTCTTCTTCTTCTTCTTCTTCTTCTTCTTCTTCTTCTTCTTCTTCTTCTTCTTCTTCTTCTTCTTCTCAGAAAGTGCATGCTCAAATTTTTGTCTGATTATTTCCACAATGAGACCCCCGTAGATCCCCGTATTTCGCATTAAAGTGCAGTTCTGTCCTGTCATTCTCCGTTAGACGCCAGCTTTGTCCTCTCAAATGAAAAACAGTTGAGCAAAAAACTGCCTTAAATCACAGTGTTTCAGAAAAATTGTTTCTCAAGTGAGTGTTTCAGAAAAATTGTTTCCTAAATGAGGAGTGTCAGAAAAAAATGTCTTCTGAAATCAATCATGTTTTCAAAATATCGTCGCTCAAATTTTGCTCCCTGTGCAAAGTCAATGGGTTGAGAAAATAAAATTTCGTTTTCAAATCACACCGTTTAAAAAAATATCGCCGCTCGAATCACACCGTTTAAAAAATTTCGCCGCTCAAATACCTATTTTCAAAAACATAGTCTCAAATATGACAAGCTTCCTGTTTCTTGAATGAGGTGACTTGGTAAATTGTGACGATATTATCCCAATATTATCTAAATTATTTGTACAGTTTAAACTCTTTGACAAATCTAATGAACAGATTATCAGGGTGTATTGTTGTGAAATGGGCGACAATGAGTACCATGATACCCCCACCTGACACACCCAGTCAGGAAAAGCTATGCACTTCGTTTAAAGGACTTTATCAAACAATTCAGACTATCTTGTGACGCAATCCGATAACCCAGAGGAAAAAATCTTAGAGGTCACTATACATACAGGTCCCGACCAATCAGAAGCCAGCATTAAGTATATGCAAATGAATACAAATCTCAGAGGTCAATATACAGTTAGTAATTGGGAAAATCTCAGGGGTTGCTATACAGGTAGGGATTGGCTGGAAAATCTCAGGGGCCGCTATACAGGTAGTGATTGGGAAAAGCTCAGAGACCGCTATACAGGAAGTAACCTAACTTGAAGCTCCGTCGTCGAGACTATCTTGTGACGGCAATCCGATGACCAAAAGGGAAAAAATCAGCGGCCGCTATACAGGTAGTGGAAAATCTCAGGGGCCGCTATACAGACCCCTACCAATCAGAAGTTAGTATTAAGTTTATGCAAATGAACTATACACTTTGTTAAAAGGACTCTGCGGAACAATCGATAATATCTTGTGACGCAATCTGATGACCCAGAGGGAAAATCTCAGGGGCCGCTATACATGCCCGGACCAATCCAATGACCCATAGGGAAAAATCTCAGAGGTCACTATACAGGCCCGACCAATCCGATGACCCAGAGAAAAAATCTCAGAGGTCACTATACAGGCCCGACCAATCCGATGACCCAGAGGGAAAAATCTCTATACAGGCCCGAAGAGGTCACTATACAGGCCCGGACCAATCAGAGGCCAGCATTGGTATCTATGAATATTCATGAGAAATTAGTCACATGACTGGAATGCTGGCTTTTGATTGGTCCGGGCCTGTATAGTTATCTCTTACTACTAACCACAATCGTAGTAAAAACGCTAAGATTTACCTAAGTTGACCTATGCTGAAAATAAAGGTGGTATTAAACATGGTAACACTCTTCACAACTAATTCATCCTGGGAATTTAAAAGTTTCTTTATATAATCTAAAACTTTCTGGGGCTTGTCTTGTAACACGTTCCTCTACTTTAAGGTTAAAAGTGAACTTATGAAAATGTGCCATGGGCTCAGGCTTAGTTTATTCATTTTACAACAGAAAATATAGTACTTTGCATTAAGAAGAAAAAAATGATAGGATGATTTGTTTTATTAGTGTACGCAAAGAAAACATACTCCCGACTTATGTCCAGATTGCATGGCATCCAGCTTAATACAGAGGCTATTAGACAAATTCCAAAAAGAATTAAATTTAGGACAAGACCAGAAAAGACGTTCAATAGATTCAATCTCTGAATTACAAAAAGTACATAGTGGAGAATTTACAACATTTATTTTGTGTAAAAAAGCATTAACACCAATAATCCTATGAAAAAAGCGAAACTGAAAGTACTGGACCTTTTAGTGCCTAACAGCAGAAAAGGGGAGCTTAAAAATAGTTTTCCAGTCAGCAGGGCTTGGTAGATTCTGCTCAGTGATTCCACTTAGCAATAGACTTGGAGGTTGAAATATTATGACTCAATAAAGATATGATTCATCATCATCGCCATCGCTACGGCTACGGCAACCGCCGCCCCCGCCGCCACCACCACCACCGCCGCCGCCACCACCACCACCACCGGTGTCAATTTAGTCCGGTGACAATTTAGTTTCCCACTGACCCCCGATTGAAAACGTCATGCATTGTCAGGCTTGCAGTAAGAGGGGGCACAGACACTGGCCTAAACTCCACAAAACGCTTCACGTAAGGGAAAACAGACCTTCGCAAGAGAGGGTAGGCGCGTAAAAGGGGGCAAACATCAACAGATTTCCCGCTTACCTCCGTTCAGAGACGTCGCGAAGTAACTTTAGTTTGGGGTGTAGAGAAAATTTTACGTGATCAAAGTAAAATTTACTTGAGAAAACATTGATAGCTTATGCTATACTTTAGATGAAACGGACGATTTTCAAACCAATTTGGGCGATCAGGCGATTTTCTTTCCAAATTTGGGAGAATTTTAAGCCAATTTAAACAAATTTGTGCCCTTTTTGACCTAACTTGGGCAATTTGATAAGTAAATATGGGTTTTGTGGCTTAAAAACCTTTAATATCAGGAAAGTAAAACAGCATCTAGTAAGGGTTATTATAATTTATTACCTAAAGAAAGTTTGAGGTAAAATAATTCAAATAGTGAAAAATAAAAAAACCAATTGTCTTCAAAATACATTAACAATTGTTAGGAATATGAGCTTAGGGCGCCAGCCTTTTATAGTAGACTTACTACACCAGTCATATTTACACAGATAAGACAGAGCTTTAAACTTGGGTATCTTCTATAAGATATTGAAGTAGTTTCTGCACTATTTTGTTTCTTTTAAAGTTCTTTTTAATATAACATAAACTTGCTTGACCACTAACTTGCAGTTTAAAAACAGTGGGTTATAATATGCCAGGCTTTTAAAATAAATTCTTAGTGGGAAGGGAGGGGCGATACACGAAAAGAACCTTTTCGATAATTTTTGACTCATTATGAGCCTCCCCTTCTCCCCCCCCCCCTTCCCTTCCCCCGATAAATGTTGCTTTCTTTTCTATAAATTATGCTTCCTTATCAGAAATTTTCTTTACTTTTCCGGACTATTTTTTTTTTTTCATTTTCGGGTAATTTTTTCAATTTCCACGATGATTTTCTTAAATTATCGGAAAACTATGTTCATTTTTGGGAAATTTTGCTTTCATTTTCGGAACATTTTGCTTATTTTCGGGAATTTTTAGCGGTAAATTGTTCATTTCTGGACAATTTTCTTCGATGAAAATTTTTCCCACTTTCGGGAATTTTTTGGCCACTTATTTTCGGACAATTTTCTTCAATTAAAAGAACATCACTAATTTTTCATTCTTGAGAAATTTCTTTCCCTAAAAAAATATGTACATTTAATTTGTATGGTTATATATATTAGGAAGCAAATTGGAACCAAACGGGTTGGGAGGGAGGAGGGGGGGAGGGGCGGGATTGGGGTCACTTTGCTGAGTGGGGGCCATAGCCACCAGTTAGTGTGTCAAAAAGGCTCGGTAATATGCTACACATATTCAAAGAAATTTTGACGGAAATCTCCAAAATTAATATAAAAATACGTGAGTAGATTAGGGGTCAAGCATGTTCATCTTAATATGAAAAAGGAAAAAAAAGCATGAAACAAACTGATGGTGCACGAAAGCATCCACAAATCGTATTCGTTAAGGACATTTAAGTTTAAAGTGGTAGCATTCTTGAAAACACGACTGCAATTATCAGACTATCAGTGTGACGTCACAGCCTTAGATTCCTCAACGCCTTGATGTATTCTATCACATGTTGTACTGCGGTCTTAAAAACCATTGGATATCCCAGGAAAGTAATAAAACAAAATTTCGTTAGAGCAATTATAATTTACCACCGGAAGAAAGTTTGAGGACAATAATTGAAATCAATTTTCTTTAAAGTACTGTTAACAATTATTAAGAAAAAGAGGATAGGGGCATCAACCTTCCTTGGAAGACTTACAACACCAGTCGTTTTTACACAGATTAGACAACTTTAAACTTGAATATCTTGTTAATGGAACAGATATCAGTAGTTTCTTGTTTCTACTAAAAAGTTCTTTCATATAAGAGAAACTTGCTTGACAGCTTGACCACTGAACTAACCCTTTAAGGACGCACTAGATCGAAAAGAAGAAGACGGAATGAGAGAAAGATGAAATTAAGAAGACTTTGAATCAACTTTAAACCACCGGAGGCAACCAACCAAGGTATAGAGGCAAACGAAGATGACATTAATGTCGAGATGGGTGAGATCCAAGCCAAAGAAATAAAGAATGCTGCGTCAAAGATGAAAAATGGAAAAGCACCAGGAGTGGATGGAGAAAGCATTGACATGTGGAAAGGTAGTGTGGGTTTGACGGAGGAGACCTTAACTACATTATGAAGCCAGATTTTAGATACAGCAGAAGTGCCGGATGCATGGAAAAGCATTATAACTATTATACCAAAGAAATGTGACCTGACAAATTGTGACAACTACAGAGCTGCAGAGTCATATCCTTAATACCAATAGCAAGTAAGATATTTGGAATGATATTGATTGACAGGCTACGTAGCGCAATAGATACCAAACTTTGTTATGAGCAAGCTGGCTTTATGAGTGGCAAAGAAACTACTGAACAAATACTCACCGTTAGAAATATGACAATGCTTGGAATGGAAAACCATAGTATACCTCAACTTCATTGACTTTCAGAAGGCGTTCGGCAGTCTATGCAGAAGCATGATGTGGCAGATTATGGTTCATTATAGTGTTTCTTCCAGTGTTATTATCGATGAAAAAACATAAAGAATGTAGCGCAAGGAACAAAAAGGAGAGACGGAACGCACAGTATTAATAAAGCGTCTGAATTATATTGTAAACTCGTTTATACACCAACTCTGACTATGACTATAACTTTTACTTGCTATCTCTGACTGACAGACTCAATCTAACCGATCGCAACTGTTTCTGACTCATTCTTTTTCATTAACAATTTTCTACTTTATTTAATAAATATAATTCAAATATAAAAGAACCTTCTAGTTTAAAGAAAAAAAAAGAAAAGAAAAAAAAGAAGCACGTCATACTGTCATAAGACTTCATGGAAAAATCATCTCACTCATGATTTGCAAATTCTGCATCAAGGAAAACCTCGAACTAAGACAATGACTACACGCCATCAGAATACCAATACCGAGAAAGGCGATGACGTTATCCAAGGTCCACAGATTTAACCACAATAAAGCAAAAGTTCTATCCTCTCATAGATGTGCAAACTGTAGCAAATTAAAAGTGATATATTCAGATATTCCATGAAGACTTATACGTAAATGATGTTAAAGAATATATATGAGAAATGATGCTGTGATCTCATCGTAACACCTGCCCTCGCCACTTAGAATGACACTGCCACTGTGTCAAAAAGGAGAGGGAAAGGAAAGTCATAACAGACATAATTTGACGGCCCGTCATTCTAAAAATGATCCCCTGCACCCGACGACTGATGCGAGAAGGAAGCAACTCCCTGAATGTAGGACCGGTTACATCGATCCATACAAACAGATACATACTATACACTAGACTGCTAGAACTATCAAGTCCAAAGGTATACTGATTGTACCTATATGCCTATTTACAAGAAAACATAGTGTGACAGCCTATACCGCGTACGTATGCCGATGAAGCATATGTATGGTAGCGTGCAAATTTCATTAAGTAATTCGATTCTTAAGGATATTATTTAAAGACATAGTTTACGTATTCTAATAAGTCACAAATTGACGTAAGACTTTAAACAAATCTCACTTATCATATTCTGACATTCTGACAATAACATCAATAACGTATATTCTAAATTCACTGTTTCCTTTTACTCTTTTTATCAGTCACAATATCATTGTGAGTCCGAGTCACAAGGTCTCAATACTTCTTACTTAAATCTAAAATATCAACCCACGAGTTGAATTTACTGTCATAATTCAACCATTTCATTCTATACTGCAAAACTGTATTATTAAATTTCTTACGAAGAATTTTTTCGATCTCAAATAGTGGTGGGTCGTCTTCAGGCAAAAGGGGATTCCTGTGGTCGCAAATTATGTCCAGTCCGCTGGTCGTAGGTCTTTTTTGTTCATCTTGGGACTCAACTGTAACAGTGTCTGAAGGGACGACCGCTGTGACAGTGTCAGTGTCGTCAACGTTCCCAGTCTCTTGCGGTATATTGTCATCGTCCCCGGTCTGTTGCAGTATGTCGTCACGTGGGGCTTTTTCAGAAGCCCGAGTTTCACGCGATTGATGTGTATTTTACCAGCTAAAAGTTTGTTGTCGTCAATTCGCCGAAGGCGAACATGAACGTCATTAATCGTTTCGATTATATAGTACGGTCCAGTCCATGGGCGTAGAAGTTTGTTTGACTTCCCTGGTTGTGAGAGAGGGTGGTACAGATACACAGTATCTCCCACTGAAAAGTCTGGGATATGAGATTTGCCGTCAGACACCTGTTTCATGCGAGACTTGTGATCTTTCAGTATATCCCCAGCAACCGTGCGGGAGATTTCTGGGTATGCCAATGTCGTTTGGATATATGCTGCCGCAGTTTGTGACACGTCACGTGATGGAATCAGAGCAATGAGAGGTGCGAGCATGGCGGCCATGCACCAGGGAAAATAGCGTTTACTGAGTGCTGTCAGGACAAAGAGTGGTGTTGTAAGCAAACTGAATGAATGAGACATACTGGTCCCAAGTATCATGGGTGTCCTCCAAATACTTTGACAATAAACTAGTGATGTACGCCATATAGCGCTCACTTTGGCCATTACATTGTGGGTGGTATGATGTTGTTTGTGTTTTGTGAGTGTTCATGATTTTGCATGTTTCACGAAAAATGTGAGATAACAAATTTGTTCCTCCATCCGAGTGCAAAAATTCGGGGCACCCATGCCGACAAATACTAGTGTTCACAAAGGAACGTGCACTCGTTGCCGCTTTAATGTCGGATAGGGAAATTAATTCCACATACTTTGTAAAATAGTCAACAAACAATAGAATGTATTTATTGTCAGTGCCATTACACGATGGAAGGAGACCAAAAATATCAGTGCTGACCCTTTGCCCAAGGCTCACTCGTAAGGGATTGGGTGAATTTTCGCTCTTATCAGTTTTACGGGTCGCTTACGTTGACAGCAAGGTACACAGTCCTTGACCCACTTTACCACATCAGAATTCATCTTACGCCATAAATATGGTGCTCGAATCTTTTATAGTGTTTCCGAAATCCCTAAGTGACCGCCAGAAAGAGGAGAATCGTGCATTTCTTTTAAGACATCAGGAACGACATCATTGGGAATTACTAATTTTTTTGTACAATTCTTCCGTATTTTTCCAAACTTTTGACCAAATGTGGTACAATGTGTCATTTTCCATAAGGTAATTGTTGTGAGTGAGTAAAACTACTTTTCGAAGACTACATCATTCGGTAAATTTCCTGAAGTAACGTATTCAATGAGCGCATTGCACCGTTTGTCTTGTCTTTGTAATGTCTGGACTCTGTCAAGGGTAACTGGAATGAACACATCATCGGACACAAGGTCGGTTGTAACGATGTTTACGTGTGTGTCCTTGTTATTTCGTATATTCGAGGTATTTGTGACGTTAGCTGTCTGTTTTGGGGAAAGACTCTCTGTCGAGTTTGTGTTTTCTTCATGCAATTGAACTTTTTAAAGAAAGTCTGATGATTGTGTGTCTGAGCAAAGAGCTTCCTGAGTCAATGCCTGAAGTATCTGGGGCAGGTTATACTCCCTACGGCTTATGGCGTCAGCTTCGATGTGCCCTTACGATAGTGAATATCTATATTGTAGTGCATAAGGTTGCTGATCTACCTCGCTAAACGACCGGAAGGCTCGTTGAGGCGTAACAATCAGGAAAGAACAGAATGGTCAACTATGGCCTTAAATGATGCGTTGCGTACGTAACAGTTCAAATGCTTCACTGCAAACACTAAAGCAAGACATTCCTTTTCCGTTATATCATAGTTGCGTCCTTGTGATAACACTGAACGACCAGCATATGCTATGACACGTTCCACCTCGTCTTGTTCTTGACACAAAACTGCCCCCACTGCATAAAAACTAGCATCAGTACACAACGTGCATCTTTGATCCAAGTCTTGGGTAACCTAACAGAGGGTGAGGGAAGGGAGGGGGTCAGTGGTTGCTAGAGTGCGTCAAATGCTCTCTGACATTTATCGGTCCAGGAGATTTTTTGTCAAGGCGTACAGTAGAGCTGCAATTTTGGCATCATTTTGGATGAATTTTCTGTAGTAGCCAGAAATACCTAAAAAAGGAACGAGCTCTTTCAGGTTGGTAGAGGAAGGAAATTCCTGCACGGCAGATAACTTTGCGGGATCAGGTGAAATACATTGTCCAGATACTACATGAGCTAAATAATGAGTTTTGGTCCTAGCAAAGAAGCATTTTGACGGATTCAATTTCAGGTTGGCATCTCTAAGGCGTTCAAACATGTCAAAGACTTTCCTCAAGTGCATGAGGTTTTGTGAAAATGTGTAGCTAAAAACAATGACATCATCGAGATAAATTCAACATATTTTCCAATTCAGACCTCTCATAACAGCTTCCATCACTCTTTGAAATGTCGCAAGGCTAGTACGCAATCCCATCGGTAATCTACGGAATTGGTATAAGCCCATGTGACAACGGAATGCCGTGTAATGTCGTGATGCCGGATCAATAACAACTTGATGGAAACCGTTTTGAAGGTCTAGAGTACTAAAACACACGGGATTTGCAGTCCCAAGACTCTCACGAGCTTCGTCTGTCGTGGGAAGAGGATGCGCATCAATGCGTGTGCACGCATTTAGTTTCCTATAATCCACTACAAAACGATACCCTTTATTACCTTTCTTGGCAACAAGAAGGCAGGGAGCACCCCACGGACTAATAGATTCCTCTATAATACCTTTTTTCTCCATCTCTTGAATGATTTCTTCCAAAACTTCCCGTGTTGAGGGCGTCATTCGGTATGCCCTTTGCCGATTAGGGGGCTGATTGCAAAGAGCTTATACATATGTAAAAGCTCTTTGCTGATTGCCATTTACCTCAATGCGATGCTTGATGATATCACATTTGCCAAAACACCTATCTTGACCTACAAACACATCTTCAAATTCATGTAGGAGTTGATGCAATTCCTGCATCTGTTCAACATTTATGTCTGAATTTGAGAGACCAATTTGAGAACTATTGGGAATACTCTTTTATTTACCCATGTGTGAGGACGTTGGGGCGCAGCTCATGGATTGCTCAACCTCTTCATTGTTTAAAGAAAATCATTTATTATGTTCAGAAAGACAAACAAATCTTCCCAAATTACACTTCTTAGGGATCACAATAGGTACATCAGATACATTCATAAGCCTATACACCACCACCCCACATTGTACTGTTGATAAAGAGTTTGCAGCTACCAGTGCAAACTGTTTATCTGTTTTACTAGTGTAAACTGGTTTTTTTTTATGTGTATTTATTTGTTATCTATTTTTTATTTTTATACTCATACTTTTTACGCTCGGTTGGCGTTTATGTCCTCTTGAAGGATTTTTGCCGACTTAACCAATTCAGATTCAGATTCAGTAATTCGTGCTTGAGTGTATTCCCAGTAACCATGCCAACGACACCAATTGGGAGGGATTTTCCCTTTATGTGTGCCTGGATGATTTGTTCACTTTGTGAAGCAATGTGAACAGACTCGCGTGCCTGAAGGGTACGGCGAGGGTCAAGAGAGATTTTGTTAAGTACTAAAATCGATTGATGCTGCATAATTGTGAAGAAAATCAAGACCAATGATCATGTCGGTTTTAAGATTTGGTACAAGATGGAATCGTAGAGTAATAGATTTACCATCAAATGTTACTGGGATGCTAGTGAATGCAGTAATTGGTAAACATACATTGTTTGCGGTAAAGACACATTTCCTGTCAGATTGACTAAATTTGCATATGCGACCTAGTCCATATTTAGTAATAACATCAGAAATCGCAAGCGATATATCGGCTTCCGTATCTACCATGCAATAAACAAATTTGCCATTCACTAATCTAACAGGTAGAAACTTTTTAAGAAGTGGAGCTTTACATGATATTTGTGACGAATCTTTTTCCAATATCCGCCTCCTATCGACGTCATTGTCTCAACAAGACGAGTATAAATCACTTGTGGCTGTAGCATTAATATGTATGCCCTGAGATTGCACATGAAGTTTACTCTCAGTGCTATGTGACAAAGAAGTCGGGAGGGATGCAGTCGCATGTGCAACTGTTCTTGTTCAAGGATATTGAAGTCTTGAATACACTCGGCAATCTGCCCAAATTTGTCGGGTTGAAGGGGTTTCCCGACCAGTTAGTAGTGTGATTTTGGTAACGGTCAATCTTGCCCCGTAAGTCACGAGCCATGTACCCCTTGCGATTGCAATTATAGCAAGTGCCTTCAAACTTTTTCCGTGGTGATTTACCCCTTAACAGGAAACAAGAGGGGGCAATATGCCCTTCCTTTCCACAAATCTGACAAGAAATGGACTTACTAGTGCCATGCAAGGTGTTGACTGCTGACGCCGCCGTCGTCGTCAGTTGCAGTTTAGGGTCTCGCAACTCGACCACGACTTCCTCTAGCACAGGTGAGGTTTCATGTGTGTCGCCTCGGTTGCCAGCCTCGCTGCCTGCACCACCAACGAAAATGACGTTTAGCACCGCTGTATAACCTGTCCTCGAAGTCGTGGGTCAAGCCCTCTGACGAAAGCCGGCAATGTTTCTTTCTCGCCTTTTTGTAGTACTAAGCAAAGCTTCTCCGTGTCCCGCATGTACGCTTCGATATCGGTAGACAGGCTCCGTCTGCTTGTTGTCCCAGATTTTCTAATGCCTACGTACTGCGGGTTCTGCAAACTGGCAAAGGCTGTGATGGACGCCTTTTCAATTGTTGATAAAGATTTTGCGTCGCTTTCGGGCTGGGCCTGTAGCCAAACAAGCGCGGAATTCGTTAGAATAGTTTTAAGCTACTATGTCAGCAACGCCTGAGAGTTTCTGGAGCGCCGCCAATCGATCGAAGCAGCGACGGCCATCCTCTGTCGGGAGCCCGGCAAACGGCACTAAGCAAAAACCAGTAGCAGCCATTGTGGTAGTTGATGAAATGCGATGAGGTAATGGACGTAATTTGTAAAAAGTGCAGTAGATCCTAGAAAACTTAAACGAAAATAATTTTCAAATCCAAGGGGTTATTTAACGGTGTAACTTTGGCATCTCTACCAAGTGTTTCGTCCAGTGTTATTATCGATAAAAGAGCATAAAGAATGTAGCGCAAGGCCCAAAAAGGAGAGACGGAACGCACAGTATTAATAAAGCGTCTGAATTATATCGTAAACTCGTTTATACATCAACTCTGACTATGACTATAACTTTCTCTTGCTATCTCTAACTGACAGACTCAATCTAATCGATTGCAACTGTTTCTGACTCATCCTTTTCCATTAACAATTTTCTACTTTATTTATATAATTCAAATATAAAAGAGCCTTCTAGTTTAAATCCAAAAAAAAGAAGAAAAAAAAAAAGAAGCACGTCATAAGACTTCATGGAAAAATCATCTCACTCATGATTTGCAAATTTTACAATTAGGAAAACCTCGAACCGAGACAATGACTAAACGCCCTCAAAATACCAATACCGAGAAGATCGATGACGTCATCCAAGGTCCACAGATGTAACGACAATAGAGCAAAAGTTCTAGCCTCTTATAAATGTGCAAACCGTAGCAAATTGAAAGTGATATATTCAGATATTCCATGAAGACTTATACGTAAATAATCTTGAAGAAAACTCATGAGAAATGATGCTGTGATCTCATCGTAACAATAGGATACCCATGAAATACACAAATATTATACAGAACTGATATGATGGCAGCAAATGTGCAGTGTTAAGCGATGAAAAACTATCTGACTGGTTGTCTGTGAAAACTGGGGTTAAACAAGGATGTGTAATGTCTGGTTTCCATACTTACTATTGACTGGGTGATGGGAACCAGTACACAAGACAGAAGGAATGGAATCCGGTGGAAATTATCTACAGCCCTAGATGATCTTGACTACGCTGATGACATTGCACTTATTTCTGGCAACAAAGAACAACCTCAAGACAAAACAAACAAACTAGTACTGATCAGATGAAACAGGTAAAACGGTTGGTCTGAAGATTAATGAAAAAGACAAAGAGCATGCGCATTAACAACAAAACTGATGGAACAATTAAAGTTGCAAATGCAGAGCTTGAAGTTAAAGTTTTGTCTATCTCGGTGCAACACTGTCCAGAGAAGGAGTCACGGATGAAGACCTAAAACGCAGAATTAGGTTGGCACAGGCAACCTTCAGACAACTTGACAAGAATTGGAAATCAAACATCTACCGGATAAAAATATTTTAATCAAATGTAATCTCAGTACTCCTCTATGGATGTGAAACCAGGCTAGAAGCCGATAAAAGCTGACGAGAAGAAACTAGATGTATTCCAAAGGAGATGCCTTTGATTATTAATAAAAAATATTAGATGGCCAGTGAAAGTCACCAATGAAGAACTATTTCAGGCACAGTGGAGATAAGCAAGGAGATATTTAAGAGAAGAGAGGTTGGGTCATGTATTAAGAAAGGACGAAGAAAACTATGCCAGAATATCCATCACCTGGACTCCAGAAGGTAGAAGAAAGGATGGAAGACCTAAGACTACATGAAGAAGAGTCACAGAAAAGGAGAGAAACAGTTCTGGATGGAACAGCTGGGGAGAAGCTGCAATAGCAGCAAGAGATAGAAAGAGACGGAAGATTTTGCTTAGAGAAGCCTCAATCTCCATACCCAGGAAAAAATGAGCGGTAAGGTAAAACCGAAAAGTAAGAGCGCCATTTTCTAAAGACTCTAAAATATTCCGCAAAGCTTTCTGAACACGAGCTACACACTTTTCGATTACCAATATTTACACCAAATAACTTATCTACATTTATGATTCATAAACAATAACGTTTTATCACTTTCAGGAAAAACAGGTTGATAAATAAAATTCGCCAAAAAGGCGCCATCACTTTGACTTGAAATCTAATTTATTGTATTGAAATTCAAAAAGGCCTCAAAGGGAAAAAGGCTGATGCAATGCTTATTTAAAATGCAAAGAGGATTAAGATCTTAACCAACTACCAAAATTAGCAAGTCAAATATCATTCCTATTTCAAGTGATTGATGTTTGAAGTCAACACATGGAGGCTGTCATTTTGTTCAATTCTTATTAAAATCTGTGCATGATGACATTTTTCCCCAATAGGGGAGGTATGGATGATCTGGATTATAATGTATTTCTTTATACATTTTATATAAGTTATTATTCCATCTAATGTGACACACAGATTTGACAGCATGTTTTGATATTTTCATTTCAGTGCACAAAAATGTCCTTGACCTTTTCATAAGCTTTAGATAGATTTTTAAGAAATACAAGGTATTCCAATATCCGGGCTGAGGCTGATGACATCATAATCTGCATGTTTTTGAATAAAGATGGCGGCCCCCATAGTACTATTTAGTAGTAGCAGGGATACTGTTATAGATAAAAGTATCCATACAGGTAATAGCATTAAAGGGTATAATAATTACACAAAATGTGTTAAATTGCTTCGGGAGGCATGAAACTTACAAAGTTTTGTTATTTCTAATTCTATCATATGAAATAATTGGATTATGTCAAACTGTATGTCTCCTTTAACATAGTTCATGTGTAACCGATTTTGATCAATTATTTTGCCATTTGTGAATTTTGCCATTTTCATGTTTTCAGTATATTTTATAATGAATTTGTATCTGATGCTGTCACGTCCTGCACCTTTCAAATGACTCAGCTGATGGGAACGAACATCGAACAAACGAGTTACAAACTTGACCTAAAAAACTTTCACAATCTTTTCTTGCTAAGCCAACAAATAACAAGGAAAATATAAGCTTTTACAGGCTTTCTATAACTTTTATTTCTTAAATTTCAAAAAAGTGTCATTATACTGCTTACAAATTTTCTGTACCTCGCATTAACAGCAAAGTCATATCATAAGGCTCTGGTATATTGTGTATTACATGTATTTGGTATCCTTTTGTATACATATTAAAGGCCATCTAAATGTGGCGACGTACAATTTACTCCAAAACGATACTGATTGGCCTAACAATGTACGTGCACACTGTAGCATTGTGTTTTGACCAATCAAAACACAGGATTTAATTTCATTTTCCTCGTACGTAAGAGACAACAACTGGCCTTTAAATACAAACTGACAAGGTTTTGAATATAATAATTTAAAATACATGTGAAGTATTGAATTTACAATTAGAAACCTTGAATTATGCCCGGGGCATACATTTTCTAACAAAGCGCAGGAGATACAAAAGAGAATTAATGGACCTATTGGAGCAGAACCCTTCTTTCGAGGATACCCTTTTATCTACCATTTTGAGGGTAAACTGGTATTTTTCATATATGCCGAATGACCTTATCCAATCTTACTTTTTTTGTTCTTTAAACCTGTTTTGCAATCACAAAGTCATAGAACGATTAAACTGCCATGAACTTTTGAAGAAGAACAAATCTGAGTAAAATTTCGATGACAAGTACAATTTTGATTTAGATGATTTTCGCACTTAGCCAGCGCAAGATGAATACACGTTTGCTGGTATTGGGCATAGCGTCATTGCTTGCAGTGGGATCTGCCCAAGGTATGTTGAAACAATTATTCAAAATTATCGGTATGAGGTTGTTAACTTGTTAAGCAGACCGAAAAAAGGGGACTAGGACAAGCTAGAAGTTCCTTAACATAAAAGGGTCAAATAGGTATACTTTTTATCACATGAGGCCGCCATTTTGTACAATTTATGATGATCTCTGTAGCTCCTTTAAAGCTTGTGTATTTGAAATTAGAAACCATGGGCGTATGAGGCGGGGTAAGTCTAGGGGGCTGTAGGGGGCGGTAGCCTTCCTTTCGGTCAGTTACCCATCTTAGTCGGGCATAATCATGAAGGAGAAGTTTCCCAAAAATAAAAGAAAATGATCCAGGTATGAAGGAAATGTACATAAAATTTTCCAAAAATTAAGGAAAGTTCCCTAATATTGAGAAAAATTGACCAAAATATTCGCGAATATTGAAAAAACTGCCCAAAAATTCAGGAAACTTTCCTATTTAATCAATTTGCTCGAAAAATCAGAATTTTTTTCCCAAATCGATAAAAATTGCCTTCAAATTACGAAAATTAAGAAAGGCTTCTGAAAATTAAGGCAAATTTTCCGAAAATTGGCCAAAAAAATCTTTAAAATTTCCCGAAAATAGAAAAACCTGCCCGAAAATGAAATACAGTTAAAGGAAATGAAGGTTATATTCCAAAGGCTATTTGGCCATTGGGCCATTGAATAATTGGTTAGATTAAGGTCCAGGACATTAAGCACTCTGTTCTATTTTCAACCTTTATTCCTACTTTAACTTCTTTTTCTTTTGTAAAACCTGTTTTAATTAGCCATTTTGGTGACCCATTTTGGTGACCCATTTTGGTAACCCATTTTGGTAACCCATTTTGGTAACCCATTTTGGTAACCCATTTTGGTAACCCATTTTGGTAACCCATTTTTGTAACCCATTTTGGTGACCCAGTTTGGTGACCCATTTGGCCGATTTACAAAGGTTAGTTGGCCCAATGTGCACCATAGATGACCTGGCAACTTTAACCTTGGAAAATTGTTACTTTGAAGACTAAATTTGTTTTGGATTAAAAAGTAGATATTCTTTAATATGACAAAAAGGACATTTTAAAGGTATGTGGATATATAGAGGTATGTGGACATATAGATGTATGTTGATATATAGAGGTATGTGGATATATAAAAGCAACATTTGAAAAAAATATCAAACAATTTCATCAAAATTGTTTAAAAATGGATAATTATACAGCGTTTTGAAATCTCAGGCATCAACTAATTAATATAAAAACAAAGAGTGAATTTCTTAAGTGCCCAATGATGTATTACACGGCAACCTTTGTATATGCATCACAACTCTTCAAAGTGGAATAACAAATTCTCACTAAAAGTTGTGAAGTCCTTACCATAGCTTTCATCAGATTTAGGAAAGAAATGAAAAGAATTGCATAAAGACTGTTTGAACATACCTCACAACTTTTGTATACTTTAAAAATTGATCAAGATTTGATCGGCGATATTTTCACAACATACAGACATAAGAGTGTTTTGTATTCAAACTCCTATCTCGTTTGATTTGTGACAAGTTAACCATGGAAGTGATTACAAATATATCAGACCTTTATGGTATATGGCATATCTTGTATGGATTATAGCATATTCTCATGATTTATAACATATCTTAATGGTTTATAGCATATTTTCATAATTAATAGCAAATTTTCATAGTTTATAGCCTATTTGTATGAATAGATTATAGCATATTTTCATGGTTTACAGCTTATTTTTTTTATGGATTATAGCATATTTTTATAGTTTATAGCGTATTTTTATAAATTATAGCATATTTCTATAGTTTATAACATATCTTTATGATATATTGCCTATTTTGATAGATTATAGCATATTTCTATACTTTATAGCATATTTCAATGGTGTATAGCATATTTATATGAATTATAGCATATGTTCATGGTTTATAACCCATTTGTATGGATTATAACTTTATTTCATGGTTTATAGCATATTTTTATCATTTATAGCCTATTTGTTATGGACTATAGCATATTGTAATGGTCTAGAGCATTTATATTTATAGATTATAGCATATTTTAATAAAGTTTAGCATATTTTCATGGTTTATAGCTTATTTTTATGTTTTATAGCATATTTCCATGGTTTATAGTTTTTTTTATGTATTATAGCATATTTGTATGGTTTATAGCATTTTAAAAAATAAGTTAGAGCATATTTTGTATGGTTTATAGCATATTCTTATAGTTTATAGCATACTTTTATGGTTTTAGCATATTCTCATAATTTATAGCCTATCTGTTTATAGATAATAGCATATCTTTTATGGTTTATAACATATTTTCATGGTTTATAGCATATTTTCATAATTTATAGCTTATTTTCATGGTTTATAGCATATTTTCATGGTTTATAGCATATTTTCATGGTTTATAGCCTATTTTCATGGTTTATAGCATATTTTCATAGTTTATAGCATATTTTCATAATTTATAGCATATTTTCGTGGTTTATAGCTTATTTTTCGTATAGTTTATAGCGTTTTTTCATGGATTATAGCAGATCTTCTATGGTTTATAGCGTTTTGTTTATGGCTTATAGCATATTGTTATGGCTTATGGCATATTTTATGGTTTATAGCATATTGTTTGGCTTATTGCACATTTTCATAGTTTATAACATATTGTTATGGTTTATAACATATTTTCACGGTTTATGGCATATTTTCATGGTTTAAAACCTATTTTCATGGTTTGTAGCATATTTTTATGGTTTGTAGCATATTTTCATGGTTTATAACATATTTTCATGGTTTATAGCATATTTTCATGGTTTAAAGCCTATTTTCATGGTTTATAGCCTATTTTCATGGTTTGTAGCATATTTTCATGGTTTATAACATATTTTCATGGTTTATAGCATATTTTAATGGTTTATAGCATATTTTCGTGGTTGACAGCTTTTTTCATAACTTATAGCATATTTTATGGTTTATAGCATATTTTCATGGTTTATAGCATATTTTCATAGCTTATAACATATTTTCATGGTTTATAGCATATTTTCATGGTTTATAGCATATTTTCATAGCTTATAACATATTTTCATGGTTTATAGCATATTTTATGGTTTATAGCATATTTTCATGGTTTATAGCATATTTTATAGCTTATAACATATTTTCATGGTTGATAGCATATTTTATGGTTTATAGCATATTTTCATGGTTTATAGCATATTTTCGTAGCTTATAACATATTTTCATAGTTTATAGCATATTTTCATGGTTTATAGCATATTTTCATAGCTTATAACATATTTTCATGGTTTATAGCATATTTTCATAGCTTATAGTATCTTATAGCATATTTTCATGGTTTATAACATGTTCTAAATGGATTATAGCATATTTTCATGGTTTATAACATGTTCTAAATGGATTATAGCATATTTTCATAGCTTATAACATATTTTCATGGTTTATAGCATATTTTCATGGTTTATAGCATATTTTCATAGCTTATAGCATCTTATAGCATATTTTCATGGTTTATAACATGTTCTAAATGGATTATAGCATATTTTCATGGTTTATAGTTGCTGTTGCTCCTGTGCTTATATCTTTAAAGGTCTGAGTAACAGTTAAAGGGCAAAAAAAACCCATTAGCATGAAAAGGTTTTGAAGTTTAAATATGGAGAGAAAAAACTACCTCTCAGTTGTATCCCCCACCCCTCCCTCATCAATCCCACATATGGATATGTATGTATCAGGTCGTATTAAAGGTGGAAACATCATTCAATTCTGTTAAAAACATTCTTCCCCTTGTCCCAATAATCCATTTTTATTTGTGTCCTTCCCCTTTTGTTTTAGTTGATTAAAGGCCAGTTATCGTCTCTGATCTTGTGTTTTGATTGGTCAAAACACAATTGTACGCCGCCACATTTTAATCACGATAGATGGCCTTTGTTAATGTGTCTGTCTAATTTTGACAAACTTAAACCTCATTTTTGATAGGCCAATCAGTATCATTTTGGAATAAATTGTACGCCGCCACATTTTAATCACGATAGATGGCCTTTAAGTTGCAAGCAAGTGGAATACCAAGCCTGTCTGTCTAATTTTGACAAACAAGCTAAACCTCATTTTTAGGAACTCATGTAACATGAAGCAAATGTATATTTTTATTATCACGTTTTGTATTTAAAGGTTAATGTTGAGGTGGAGTATTTGTGCGTAATTAATGCACGGGACAAAGGCCTTTGCACTCGCGAAGGACCGTCCTAAGGTCGGGCCATTCTACACGGGCCAAAGGACTTTGCACTCGCGAAGGACCGTCCTAAGGTCGGGCCATTCTACACGGCCAAAGTTCTTTGTCCCGTGCATTAAATACGCATTTAAACACTCTGCCTTAACATTAATCTTTAAATAAAAGACATTTAAACACTCTGCCTTAGGACATTAATCTTTAAATAAGGTCGGGTCATAAAAGCCATTCTACACGGGCCAAAGGACTTGAAAAAGTATAAAGCTATGACTTGCAGTATATTTCGTGCCGAAGTCAGTTTTTAAAGTTAATTTGCAAACACGTTTTGCATGAATGCATTAAACGTTTAAGTACTGATAACACCATCTGTAAAAAACCCAAAATAAATAGATTTTGTTGAAATCTTTTCTTATATGCATCGGCTTTTGTGTCGCTTATTTCTTTACAATTTACAAGTAGCCATCACCTATCATGAATAGGCTAAAAGGAACGCCAGCACCTGGGCCTACTGAAAATGCACTTGTTACTTGTTTTGTAAATAAGCATGTTATAGAGCTGTTAAAGTAACCGAATTAATTCGGTAATAGCTCTGTGGTATTAGAGTGTTAGTGAAGAGGTGAAGGCCGAAAAATACCTAAAACACTTAAAGGCGGATCCAGGGGTAATTAATATTATTATTATTTTTCTTTGCGGAGGGGGCAAGTTGTTAAATCACACGGTGGCCCGTAAGGCGGCACTGCGCACGCGACACGTGCGCTTAATGGCGTGGGTGTAGGGGCCCGCTTAGGGGCCCTTGAAGGGGTCCAGGACGAAGCCTTGGTTGGGGTCTAGGGAGAGAAGCCCCTGAAGCTCTGCGATTTGGGGCATTTTGTAGGTTCTTCGAACGTTTTCTGTTTGTATTATACTTTTTCTCACATCATCCACTCTACCAACCACTGCAGGGACCGCTTAGACGGGGTGGAAGAGGTAGGTGGGGAGGGGGGGGGGGGGGGGAGAGGTTTGAATGATTATGAACATAAATTTGAAACAATTTGTCAAATGAAAGGACATTTTTGTAAAATTATTTGAAATTTTGGGTAAAATATTTTGTCAACAACATTGACTAAATTTTCCTCAAAATAAAAACAATTGGTTTAAAAGAAGGACATTTTCGGGATTTTTTTCTTTTATTTTCGAAAGTTTCTATCATTATCGTGAACAAGTGAAATTTGCTTTCACTTTGCATATAATTTTTCAAAAAGTTGATTCTTCAATTTTCGACAAATTGTCCGAAAAGTTCATTTTCGTCCAATTTCCTTCATTTTCGGGAATTTTTCTTCAATTTACGTAAAATATTCTCCAATACTTGGTAAAATTTGCTTTAATTTTGGGGGGGAATTCTATCAATAATTTTACACCCCTTTATTTTTAACAATTGAATTTCCTTTCTTTTTCCCCACACCAGATTTCTTCAAGTGAAATGTTTTCGTGAAAGCCTTTCTAATAAATTTGAGTGGCTCAAACTGTCAAAGCAAATTAGCTGAGCCTTGTATTTGAGTTTGAATTACAGACTCATTGCCACTGTGTGTTATACGGTAGTTGTATATGTGCAATGTCAGGCACTCCCTATGGATTTAATCGGCTTGTACAAAGCTCCAGGCAAATTGTAGGGTTCCTGCACATCAATCATTGAACACTTAGCTATAACGCTTTTTTTGTTCATAATTTAGATGCTGCACAAACTCGTTATTTTGATTTCATGTGTACTAGTCTACATAATACACGCATGGTACCAGTTGTGCGAATGGATCTGTCGCGTTGTCTTGGCGTGGTGTCGTAAACAAAACAGGTCACGTGATAAGACGTCATGTACCTTCTCTATTTGTATTACACAAAACAACAGTGCATATCATCGGTAAACGTGGGCCCCTATGTTATTGAATGGGAGGCGAGTCAATAAGTAATGATGTAATTGGATGGGAAACGAGTCAGTAAGTAATGCTAATAAATGATAATTAATTCAACAAATACTCAAATAACGTAGGAAAATTAAAGAAAATACCGTTGTCCTGAACTCGATCGTTAGTAATACACATACAAACCCATGGCATATTCTTGAATGTTTTGTAAACCTGGCTTGGTATTTTTTAAAGTTTTTACTATGGATATATATAAAAAATTTTTTTTGGAGGGGGTGGGGGTATGTTTTTTTATTACAAATTGCAATTTGTTATAACAAATTCGATTTTTTTTTTTTATTTCAATAGCACTAATTTGCTTTTGTAAAACTGTGTAAGGCTTGAAGTTTGTAACCTATTCAGTTTCAATTTTAAAGCCACTGATCTTGATTTTATCTTATGGCATTCCTCTGTTACTTTTCTAATCTTGGTTCGTATCAACACGATTTACGCTTAATGACAATGTGAAAAACGGACAGATAATTTCAGTAATCGAAACAAAATAGAAAATGCAGAAATAACATTCCCACAAAATACCTAGAAATGAATGTACTCTCTTAATTTAGTAGAGTTAAATTAGATTTAATTGTAACTCTTCAAGTCTAGCTCGATTTAAAATAAATCTTTTAAAGCAGTTAAATTAGTAACTCCAATAAAGATTTAAAATTGTAAGTGTAATAGATTGAAAAATATTAAATCCAAAAAGATTTCAATTTTGTAAAGTGTTTAGCTTTAAATGATCAATCTAATAGATTCCAATAAATATATTATTAGACTTAAACCAGCAGTTTAATATTTATTTAAATGGATTTAGATTACTCCAGAAACCAAAACGTTTTTATGACATTTTGTGTTATGTTTAATAATATCAAAATGTGGTATCATGAAAACATTATTATAACATTTTTCATATAATATTAACGAGATTAAGTAGAGTTGGCAGAGCGCACGGCTGAGATTCTGGAGGCCCCTGGTTCAAGCCTCGGCTGAGATTCTGGAGGCCCCTGGTTCAAGCCTCGGTCAGATCTAAAGAGCGCACGGCTGAGATTCTGGAGGCCCCTGGTTCAAGCCTCGGCTGAGATTCTGGAGGCCCCTGGTTCAAGCCTCGGTCAGATCTTAATAACTTTCTCTACGACTATGCAGACAGACACGCCGAACATCAAAGCGGAAGCATTTAGTTTGCCTGGGCCCATTCTATGAGCGCTAGGCCCATTCTATGAGCGCTAGGCCCATTCTATGAGCGCTAGGCCCATTCTATGAGCGCTAGGCCCATTCTATGAGCGCTAGGCCCATTCTATGAGCGCTAGGCCCATTCTATGAGCGCTAGGCCCATTCTATGAGCGCTAGGCCCATTCTATGAGCGCTAGGCCCATTCTATGAGCGCTAGGCCCATTCTATGAGCGCTAGGCCCATTCTATGAGCGCTAGGCCCATTCTATGAGCGCTAGGCCCATTCTATGAGCGCTAGGCCCATTCTATGAGATCAAACACTGAACATTTTGTTACTTGAAATAGTAGGATATAATTTTTGAAATTACGAAAGTACTAGGCTAGTGCAGTTACTGTATAGCTGCATTAGCTTCACTCCACAAAGTGAAGTTTGCTGATTTTACAGAACGTACACAGAAGCGTTTTCTGTAGCTGGTCCAAGGACGGATCCAGAAATGGTTTTTTTTTGTTGGTCTGTGTGTGGATAAGAAGGGAGGAATGGGGAAGGGGGAAGGGGTCAGAATTGGTCACACCAGATTGCTATTGAAATCACACGGTGGCGCCGTAAGGCCGTAAGGTTGCGCACGAGACGCGTGCGTTTAAGGCGTGTGGTCCAGGGCCCGCTTAAGAAAAGAAGCCCTGGCAGGGTTCCAGGAGCGAGTCCTTGGAAGCTCTGCGATTTGGGGAATATTGTAGCTCCATATATATTCTAATTTTATCATACGTTTTCCCACGCCTTCGCCAACCACTGGAGATGGAGTATGAAAACTCAATTCTCTCGTACGATAGGTCTAATCGTCTTATGTAAAATCCATATAAAACAACAATGTATAGCAACGGTGGCACACAAGATTAGAGACAAAAGCACTAAGTAATGCTAATGAATGAATGATAATTAATTCAACGAATAGGCCTACTCAAATAACATAAACATTTTTCTAGAGAAATTATCTTCAAATATGTATAATTACATACAAATCCATGGCTTATAAGGGCGTTTTGTAAACCTGGCTCAACATACCTTTAGTATGGATTTTTTTAATTTAAAATTTGATTTAAAGTTTCATTTCGTTTCATTTGATTTAATTTGATTTAATCTAATTGTTGATATTCTTCTTCTTCTTATTATTATTATTAATGATTTTATTGTTATTATCATTATCATTGATTCTATTATTATTATCAATTTTACTATTATTATTATTAATTTTATCATTATTATTATTAAATTTTATATTATTAATATCAATTATTATTATTATTATTAATTTTTTATTATTATTATTATTATTAATTTTATTGTCATTATTAATAATTGTATTGTTAATTTTATTATTGTTATTAATTATTCATTATTATTGTTATTAATTTTATTATTACTGTTATTAATTTTATTATTATTATTAATTATCAATTATTATTATTTTCATTAATTTTATTATTATTATCATTAATTTTATCATTATTGTTAGTAATCTTAATATTAATTTCATTATTATTATTAATTGTTTATCATTATCATTATTATTAATTCTGTTATTATTAATAATAGTTTTTAATATCAATTTTATTATTAATATTAATTATTTATTATTATTATTTTTTTTTGGTGGGTGGGCCATGGCCCACAAAAATTACCCCCTGGATCCGCCCTTCATCTGGTCTGTATGAGTGAGTGGAATAGGAAAAGGGGGGGGGGGGAGGGTAGGGGGTACACAATTGAGCAGTAAAGGACTGGGGAGAAGGGAGTAACCTTTATTTGCAAAAAACAACATCTATTCCATTTACTCCCAGTACTATCATTGATAAACTAAATGGGGAGGGGGAGGGGTTGGGGGAGTCACATAAATGAACAGTATGTAGAGGGGTCCGGGAAAGAAAGTAGCCTTTATTTGCAGGAAAATTGGATGATATTTACCCCTAAATCCTGTCATTGATAAACTAAAGCCCGAGGGATTAAAGTACATAAGCTATACTCAATCAGTCAATAGCCTGCGATGCTGTTGGCGTGTGTAATTGGCCCAAAGTTCGTGCACCCCAATATTTCTGCTACTTACAGGGGCGTCGCAAACGTTAACACATTGCGGGGATGAGTGAAGAAAGGGGGTGGTTTAATCAATTTTGCCCGACTTTCTTGAAAGTGCCCGAATTTGAGGCAACATGACTTTCACATACATATTAAAAGTCCGGTTCGTGCTCCCGATCGAGATAACAGTTTTGGTCTCCCGATCAGGAAATACTTTACGGAAGTATTCCACAGTGCATCTATCCAAATACAAATTCTGTATGTAATCATATACGAATCAGATAAGTATTGAGCGTGAAGACTCAATCACTG
This sequence comes from Chiridota heheva, assembly GCA_020152595.1. NCBI lineage: Eukaryota > Metazoa > Echinodermata > Holothuroidea > Apodida > Chiridotidae > Chiridota > Chiridota heheva. The sequence continues at coordinate 852,262 of JAIGNY010001533.1, forward strand.
CGAAGGGTTCCAATTTTTTACAGGATTTAAAATAATGGCATATTAATTATCTTTTCACTGCGCGATTACAAAAAATACGGTGGAATTATCAAGAAATTTGAAGAGAAGTTGTGACTTCTTATTATGTGTTACAGTCTGACAATTAACAAAATAAAAGATTTTCTGAAGAATCATTGTGAAGTTTAGATCGGAAATTATTTTTGACAAACATTGTTATAATTATTATCAGTCAAATCAAACTTTTGTATCGTTATTTTATATTAATAAAAGAGTGTTAAGAAATAATACACTTATAAAGCGACTACACCAAAGACTATGGCGAAGCTTTATTATTGAATAGACTCGTACTGCGCATGTCCCGATCTGCCGAGCGAGCGAGCTCTGAGATCTCCTGATCAGGAATATCGAAGCGGACTGATTCATATTTGCAGTTCCAAGTTATGTAATTTAAAGTGTCTGGAACGTGGCATAAAGATTAGTGCAGAATGCAGCCTCTTTTTCTGTGTGTGATGTGGTTTTCTTTTTTAATTGGATTTTATTGTTTGTTTAACTTTTCAAACTTTGCGGACAAGATCTTCGAAGAATAAATGGCCAGGGTCAGATCCAGAGGGTGGGGTCCCGGGGTTGTACACTCCGCCTTCGGTGGCAATTAAGGTGCTCCAATTTGACCTAAATGTGCCCTTGTATGTTTATCATTGTGCCGTGCGCAATTTCCTACCCCTTTCTCCCGCATCAACCCGATGCCCACTAAACAAAAAGACATATTTTAAGTCTAGATTTTGATAATGTGATTCTCCGTTCAAAGTGAGCTGAATAAAAGCTCAAAATTACAGTTTCCGCTGCTTTACCCATGGGCTCCTTGTGGGTGGTGGTGTATCCAGCTTTCGGCGCCAGAGGTGGCAAGAAGTGTCGAATATAGAACTTTTTAATCTTAACTTCTGGCTAAATGAAAAATATTAACTGATGTCGAACAAACTGAAACAAGTGAATCACTACCAATTTGATACATAATGGACGAACTTTTAACTACATAAAGGCAATTTTAAAACAAATTTGGGCCATTTAAAAGTACATTTCTGCAATTTTTAACGAAATGTAAGCAATTTAGGCAAAATTTAAATAATTCTAAGCCATTTTTAACCTCACTTTCTATTAATTTAAACAAACTTTTATCCAAATTTGTGCATTGATTGGCCATAACTCAAAAAACTATTTTGCTTTTTGACTCAATTTGAAGACAATACTCTGTTCAGAAATAAAAACTCTTTTTGATGAATAGTGGCTTTGCTGACGAAACAACAATTTTCTGATGAGGGACTACAAAATAGTAGCTCTTAGAAAGCACTCTTTATCCGCACGCCCGCTGCCGAGTAGATTGCACGGGGCTTTTTAGCTTAATTTTTGCCTTTAAAAAAAAACTGATTTGGCATTTTGAGCTTTGGACGATCCTCATGTACTGTTATATCTGGAATGATTTAAGCCATCCAGTCTGGAATGATTCAAGCCATCCAGTCTGGAATGATTTAAGCCATCCAGTCTGGATTGATTCAAGCCATCCAATCTGGATTGATTCAAGCCATCCAATCTGGATTGATTCAAGCCATCCAATCTGGATTGATTCAAGCCATCCAATCTGGAATGATTCAAGCCATCCAGTCTGGAATGATTCAAGCCATCCAGTCTGGAATTATTCAAGCCATTTAGTCTGGAATGATTCAAGCCATCCAATCTGGAATGATTCAAGCCATCCAGTCTGGAATGATTTAAGCCATCCAGTCTGGAATTATTCAAGCCATTTTGTCTGAAATGATTCAAGCCATTTAGTCTGGAATGATTTAAGCCATCCAGTCTGGATTGATTCAAGCCATCCAGTCTGGAATGATTCAAGCCATCCAATCTGGAATGATTCAAGCCATCCAATCTGGATTGATTCAAGCCATCCAGTCTGGAATGATTCAAGCCATCCAATCTGGAATGATTTAAGCCATCCAGTCTGGAATGATTCAAGCCATCCAGTCTGGATTGATTCAAGCCATCCAGTCTGGAATGATTCAAGCCATTTAGTCTGGAATGATTTAAGCCATCCAGTCTGGATTGATTCAAGCCATCCAGTCTGGAATGATTTAAGCCATCCAGTCTGGAATGATTCAAGCCATCCAATCTGGATTGATTCAAGCCATCCAGTCTGGAATGATTCAAGCCATCCAGTCTGGAATGATTCAAGCCATCCAGTCTGGAATGATTCAAGCCATCCAGTCTGGAATGATTCAAGCCATCCAGTCTGGAATGATTCAAGCCATCCAGTCTGGAATGATTCAAGCCATCCAGTCTGGAATGATTCCAGTCTGGAATAATTCAAGCCATCCAATCTGGAATGATTCAAGCCATCCAGTCTGGATTGATTCAAGCCATCCAGTCTGGAATGATTCAAGCCATCCAGTCTGATATGATTCAAGCCATCCAGTCTGGAATGATTCAAGCCATCCAATCTGGAATGATTCAAGCCATCCAGTCTGGATTGATTCAAGCCATCCAGTCTGGAATGATTCAAGCCATCCAATCTGGAATAATTCAAGCCATCCAGTCTGGATTGATTCAAGCCATCCAGTCTGGAATAATTCAAGCCATCCAATCTGGAATGATTCAAGCCATCCAGTCTGGAATGATTCAAGCCATCCAGTCTGGATTGATTCAAGCCATCCAGTCTGGAATGATTCAAGCCATCCAGTCTGGAATAATTCAAGCCATCCAGTCTGGATTGATTCAAGCCATCCAGTCTGGATTGATTCAAGCCATCCAGTCTGGAATAATTCAAGCCATCCAGTCTGGAATGATTCAAGCCATCCAGTCTGATATGATTCAAGCCATCCAGTCTGGAATGATTCAAGCCATCCAATCTGGAATGATTCAAGCCATCCAGTCTGGAATGATTCAAGCCATCCAGTCTGGAATGATTCAAGCCATTTAGTCTGAAATGATTCAAGCCATCCAATCTGGAATGATTCAAGCCATCCAATCTGGAATAATTCAAGCCATCCAGTCTGGATTGATTCAAGCCATCCAGTCTGATATGATTCAAGCCATCCAATCTGGAATGATTCAAGCCATTTAGTTTGGAATGATTCAAGCCATTTTGTCTGAAATGATTCAAGCTATTCAGTCTGGAATTATTCAAGCCATTTAGTCTGGAATGATTCAAGCCATCCAGTCTGGATTTATTCAAGCCATCCAGTCTGGAATGATTCAAGCCATCCAGTCTGGAATGATTCAAGCCATCCAGTTTGGAATGATTCAAGCCATTTAGTCTGGAATGATTCAAGCCATTCAGTGTGGATTGATTCAAGCCATCCAGTCTGGAATGATTCAAGCCATCCAGTCTGGAATAATTCAAGCCATCCAGTCTGGAATGATTCAAGCCATCCAGTCTGGAATGAATCAAGCCATCCAGTCTGGAATGATTCAAGCCATTTAGTCTGGAATGATTCAAGCCATTTAGTCTGAAATGGTTTAAGCCATCTAGTCTGGAATGATTCAAGTCATTCAGTCTATCTCGCTTAATCCTCGCGTTGGTAGGTGTAACCCCTCTCCCCCTGAGTGTAAGTGTGGCTCCTCTTCACCTGATCCTAATGCCAATTCTTTATCAATTTTCAGAGAGGCAAGACGCGTGCTTGCATAACGAATGCGTGGCGGCAAACACACGACGATGCCAAACTGTTCTGGTATACTACTACATATGCATGTGTAACAATGGCTATAAAGGACAATACTGTGAGCGAGGTAAGTGTTTAATTGCTCCGTTTACACTAGTGAAGTACGCCCCAAGTTTCTTTCAATTTATAACATTTTCCTCCATAACCTGTTCTAGAATTCGTAAATGTAAAGAAATCATTTAAATCAAAATTGATCCACAAATACTTTTCAAAACCTTGTGATCATTGAAGCCCAAATCTAGAAAGACTATATAGATATCTTGGATACCCTTTTTTCTATAAAATGATTTATGATAAGTTCATAGGTATGGGTATACAAAAGATATTGAATTTTTGATCGTTAATTGTATATAATTTATTTCTTTTGTTTAATGGGATAATTTATTAAGAGTATTATTAAGGCAAATTAATTAGAATAAAACTGTTTTTTTTGGTATAAATGACAATATCATAAGGAGTATCAATCCAAAGTAAAATTATTCTAAACTCTAATTTATTATAATGACTAAATGAGCAAAATTTTTATTTTCAATGAAGCTAAGGGATTAAATAAACGAGTATTTTCAATTTCGAGGAAAGAGGAAAACGTGCATGAGCTCAGTTGTTCTATAATTTTTCTTCAAATTGCTTTCGCATCCGCCCGGCATAAACTTTCCTTTTTAGGTTTCGTAAGTAAATCCCCACCTTACAAAGGCGATCTCGTCTCAAAACAAATCTCAACGACGTCAGTAGGTACAGGAGCAGTATTTACCCGCGTCATATTAAATCAACTAAGGCCTACTGTCGGATTTTCGAACTGTCCAATATTCTTGTAGTGAAATTCTGGTTTCACGCCCTGGCTGCTGGAAGACAAGTCGTGAGCATTACAATTGGCCTCCCTTACTGAAAGTGTTGCATTTCACCTGAAGATGTTTAGTTTGAAGAATTCTGACAACGTTCCTCTTTCTCCTTAATATCTGCTTGTCGCTTTCTGCACGCCTTCCACTTATGTACTGGTACTAAATAATGACAAAAGATTGGCCTCTTAGCCTCGGGCCATTCCGAAGACGAAGTTTCTCTACCGCGATCGCCGTCATTCCAGGATGAAGGACCGGGAGGTGGTTCTCGTTGCCGTTAAATTTCATTGCAGCGTTTTCTGCCTCGACCACGTCGGTCAAGTTTTACTAACTGACATTTTCCTCTCAAATCGTCTATCTTCTTCCGTAATTCCTAAGTAGAAGAGTCCTGATCAGAAGGTACATGAAAATACAGTTCATTTGAAACAGCGGGAGTATTATCACTTTTAAAATCCTTGTAAGATTTTGCTGCTTCCTTTCACTGGTTTAAATCACCATCAGGATTTGTCATTGTAAGAAATTGTTGACACTGTTCTGGTAATGACAAGAGGATTTTGTGTCTTGTTGATAACAGAATAAATCAGTTCAGTTGTCACTTTCCGCAAGTTATCTATGAATTCGTTAAGGTCTTAACCCTTCTTAAAAGTGATAAGACTGAACTGTGTCTTGGGAAACAGAACTGAAGTCCTCAGTCTTTAATAGTATCTACCCACATGCGAACATTTCCTTCTAATGTGAACTTGAATCTTTCCAAAATGTCGGGAAAGTTTTTAATCTTATGCACAATCAAATAATCCTCGAACTTTAAAATGTGTGACTGGCAGTTTAATTTGCTTACTTGCTGTACAGAAAATAAAGTCTGAGTAAGATTTCGGTTACCTGTGAAATCGCTACTGGTCTTTCTTCCACCATTTTATATATATCTTTTTTCTCGGCATGTATTGTCGTTTCTCCCTTGAAGATTTTAACAAGGCTCCCTTCGAATTTTATTTAGTCCTGACTCCCTTCGATTTTTATTTAGTCCTGGCTCCCATCAAATTCTATTTAGTCCTGGTTACCTTCAAATTGTATTTAGTCCTGGCATGTTGTTATGTCGGATTTTAGTTTTTCCAGGCATCAAAGAAAGAGTCTGTAACCCCACAATTTTGTTGTCCACTCCGAGAAAAATGTCAAATTGCAGGTTTTTCGCACAAACAGTATATTACAAATAAACGTATTCACTTCCGATGAGAGAAAAACTCAGAAAGCACATTAGGATAATGGTTCATACAGTAGATTTATTCCCTATGTATTTATATTTCTTTCTGTCTTTGGTAACCGGCGCAAGCATAATTACACAATATACATGAATTCGCACAAAAAATGAAAATAAATAAGCATTGATTTCTAGTCCTTCGATATATCACTGTTTTTCAACTCTCACCTTTTTTTCCACCCTCTTTACATTCGTCACTGATAACTGACTCTACATTTCACAAAATGCTCTGTGACGCTGGGAGAAGATACGCCTACTTAGAATGAATAACTAATCAGTATAAAGCATGCACAGTAAAATAACCAATGGAGAAGTTACACCTTAAAATTTAGCATTAGATATATAAGAATTCCCTTAAACCAATCAGCGAGCTGATTTGAATGAGATATTACAGCTGCACTCTTTCTGAAAAAATTGACAGGTCTCTTTTGTTCAAATAACTTATTTTTGATTGGCTTTAAAACAAGACATAAGTTGATAATTACCGTGAGAATCAAAATCTCTCTTAGTCTGATGCTGCTTTAAAGGGTTGGTTTACACATGGTTAAAGGCGAAGATATTTTCTGCTATATACGACGCTACGTTTTACAATCGTTAACAGATTTAGAGAAGTGTATTGTAACAAACCACGCGTAGGCTGCCGGATTGGGTCGTAATTCCCCTCATTTGGGACTCCAGAGACAAACAAACAAAAAACCCAGATAACTTTAACTCTGTGTATTCTGTTTAATTTATGTTGGTGTTGGGGTAGTGCAAGCTGGCAGATGAGATCCGATCGCCTTATTCAAGCCTGTTTTGATAGATTTAGGCTAGCTAAGCTTCTGACTGGTGACTGTAGTTGTCAGTCCATACTCCCCAAGTACTAAAACAAACTGCTAGTTTGTTGTGTAACAAATACTCTTAATGTTAGGTTGTGTAGGCTGGCAGTTGACTGATCCCATCGCCTTAGTCAAGCATACAAATGTCGGCTGGCTAGGCCTCTGTATCTCCAACACAGCTACCAGTCTGAACTCCTCAGGCTCTGAACTAACTCACTGATTTCGAGTAAACCACATCCTTGTGTAACGTGATCAACTATGACCAATAGAATTTGCACAAGGATAGTGTCTGCTAAGCACATTTACATACCAGATGCCTAACCGCATGCTAAAATCATTTACATACTAATTCTTTAACAAGAATCCAAAAAAATGCAAATTTAGGATGTAACCAGTAAGTCCCTCTTTGTATAACCAAGAAAATGCAAATGATTGTCTATAGCTCCTCTATCACCAGAGCCATAAACAAAAAAACTTACATACTTGATTACATTACACTGTTACTTTCTTGTGATCGATACACAAGGATGAATGTCGAAGTGATTTAAAGAACCAGTGGGTAACTCTAGGAAAAACTTAGATAGAAGAAAAAACAGGGTCTTTACAGTATATTATCTAAACAGCGCTGTACAAATTTGTCGTTAGTGCAACCTATGACATGAAATTCACTCAGTTGATAGCTTCATGGTTTACTCAAATAAGAGAAAAAGACAAAGAAATAATAAATTGTTGACTTGACGAGATTCGAACTTGTTACGTTTAGCACAAAAACAAATCGTCCGAATGCTCCATTGGGCCACATACCTTTCGAAGGAGAGAGTTGATTATCATATGGTGAGGAATATGATTGAAAGAGTCGCGTATAGCAATTGGTTGAAATTTGAACCAATCAAAAATAGATCTGAATGTCCTTATGCCGAGATCGCACCTATAAGGGATAATAAAACACATAATTGGCAACCAGACGGTCGCCCATTGGGCACTGGGGAATTATCCACACTATTCTTGAAAAGTGACAAAGAAGTTTGATTAAATGTGGTTGATAAAAGGTACTTCCTTAATTTACCCAAACTGTTATTTCGTACAAAAACTTACTTATCATTAAAAAAGGTCATTTATTGTGTTACCGTAAATTTTTTCAATACAATCTAACGTTTTTGATTGGTTTAAATATTTGCACAAATACTGACAAACCAATCACCGCGGTAGTGACAACACTATATGTATCAGAAATACCAATGGCTTGTAAAGTAATTTTCTTCAGACAAGATTTCCTCTTTCATGGCAAACCAATCGATGGTCATTGCTAAAGGACAGGTATGGTACCACCAATACATTTAGAAGTGAACGCTGCCGTGCTGTAACGTCACTTCCGGTTTTCAATTTCCTTATTGATTGCGAGAAATCTGTGGTGTTATCAATGGCATATGTAAGCCCCTATGTTCGGTACGGTCAATGTGTGATTAATAACATCACAGATTTCTCGCGATCAATGGAGAAAATGAATTAAAAATGGACGTGACGTTACCAGCATGGCGGCTTTACTCCTGAATGCATTTATGGGACGATACCAGCATGGCGGCGTTCACTCCTTAATGTATTTATGGGACGATACCAGCATGGCGGCGTGTACTCCTGAATGTATTTATGGGACGATACTATCATGGCGGCGTGTACTCCTGAATATATTTATGGGACGATACCAGCATGGCGGCGTGTACTCCTTAATGTATTTATGGGACGATACCAGCATGGCGGCGTGTACTCCTTAATGTATTTATGGGACGATACCAGCATGGCGGCGTGTACTCCTGAATGTATTTATGGGACGATACCAGCATGGAGGCGTGTACTCCTTAATGTATTTATGGGACGATACCATCATGGCGGCGTGTACTCCTGAATGTATTTATGGGACGATACCAGCATGGCGGCGTTCACTCTTTAATGTATTTATGGGACGATACTATCATGGCGGCGTGTACTCCTGAATGTATTTATAGGACGATACCAGCATGGCGGCGTGTACTCCTTAATGTATTTATGGGACGATACCATCATGGCGGCGTGTACTCCTGAATGTATTTATGGGACGATACCAGCATGGCGGCGTTCACTCCTTAATGTATTTATGGGACGATACTATCATGGCGGCGTTCACTCCTTAATGTATTTATGGGACGATACCATCATGGCGGCGTGTACTCCTGAATGTATTTATGGGACGATACTATCATGGCGGCGTTCACTCCTTAATGTATTTATGGGACGATACCAGCACGGCGGCGTGTACTCCTGAATGTATTTATGGGACGATACCAGCATGGCGGCGTGTACTCCTTAATGTATTTATGGGACGATACTATCATGGCGGCGTGTACTCCTGAATGTATTTATGGGACGATACTATCATGGCGGCGTGTACTCCTGAATGTATTTATGGGACGATACCAGCATGGCGGCGTTCACTCCTGAATGTATTTATGGGACGATACCAGCATGGCAGCGTGTACTCCTTAATGTATTTATGGGACGATACCAGCATGGCGGCGTTCACTCCTTAATGTATTTATGGGACGATACCAGCATGGCGGCGTGTACTCCTGAATGTATTTATGGGACGATACCAGCATGGCGGCGTGTACTCCTGAATGTATTTATGGGACGATACTATCATGGCGGCGTGTACTCCTGAATGTATTTATGGGACGATACCAGCATGGCGGCGTGTACTCCTGAATGTATTTATGGGACGATACCAGCACGGCGGCGTGTACTCCTTAATGTATTTATGGGACGATACCATCATGGCGGCGTGTACTCCTGAATGTATTTATGGGACGATACCAGCATGGCGGCGTGTACTCCTGAATGTATTTATGGGACGATACCAGCATGGCAGCGTGTACTCCTTAATGTATTTATGGGACGATACCAGCATGGCGGCGTTCACTCCTTAATGTATTTATGGGACGATACCAGCATGGCGGCGTGTACTCCTGAATGTATTTATGGGACGATACCAGCATGGCGGCGTGTACTCCTGAATGTATTTATGGGACGATACCATCATGGCGGCGTGTACTCCTGAATGTATTTATGGGACGATACCAGCATGGCGGCGTTCACTCCTTAATGTATTTATGGGACGATACTATCATGGCGGCGTGTACTCCTGAATGTATTTATGGGACGATACCAGCATGGCGGCGTGTACTCCTGAATGTATTTATGGGACGATACCAGCATGGCGGCGTGTACTCCTGAATGTATTTATGGGACGATACCAGCATGGCGGCGTTCACTCCTTAATGTATTTATGGGACGATACTATCATGGCGGCGTGTACTCCTGAATGTATTTATGGGACGATACTATCATGGCGGCGTGTACTCCTGAATGTATTTATAGGACGATACCATCATGGCGGCGTGTACTCCTTAATGTATTTATGGGACGATACCAGCATGGCGGCGTTCACTCCTTAATGTATTTATGGGACGATACTATCATGGCGGCGTGTACTCCTGAATGTATTTATAGGACGATACCATCATGGCGGCGTGTACTCCTTAATGTATTTATGGGACGATACCAGTATGGCGGCGTGTACTCCTGAATGTATTTATGGGACGATACTATCATGGCGGCGTTCACTCCTGAATGTATTTATGGGACGATACCAGCACGGCGGCGTGTACTCCTGAATGTATTTATGGGACGATACCAGCATGGCGGCGTTCACTCCTAAATGTATTTATGGGACGATACCAGCATGGCAGCGTGTACTCCTGAATGTATTTATGGGACGATACCAGCATGGCGGCGTGTACTCCTGAATGTATTGATGGGACGATACCAGCATGGCGGCGTGTACTCCTGAATGTATTTATGGGACGATACCAGCATGGCGGCGTGTACTCCTGAATGTATTTATGGGACGATACCAGCATGGCGGCATGTACTCCTTAATGTATTTATGGGACGATACCAGCACGGCGGCGTGTACTCCTGAATGTATTTATGGGACGATACTATCATGGCGGCGTGTACTCCTGAATGTATTTATGGGACGATACCAGCATGGCGGCGTTCACTCCTGAATGTATTTATGGGACGATACCATCATGGCGGCGTGTACTCCTGAATGTATTTATAGGACGATACCAGCATGGCGGCGTGTACTCCTTAATGTATTTATGGGACGATACCATCATGGCGGCGTGTACTCCTGAATGTATTTATGGGACGATACCAGCATGGCGGCGTGTACTCCTTAATGTATTTATGGGACGATACCATCATGGCGGCGTGTACTCCTGAATGTATTTATAGGACGATACCAGCACGGCGGCGTGTACTCCTGAATGTATTTATGGGACGATACCAGCATGGCGGCGTGTACTCCTTAATGTATTTATGGGACGATACCATCACGGCGGCGTGTACTCCTGAATGTATTTATGGGACGATACCAGCACGGCGGCGTGTACTCCTGAATGTATTTATAGGACGATACCAGCACGGCGGCGTGTACTCCTGAATGTATTTATGGGACGATACCAGCATGGCGGCGTGTACTCCTTAATGTATTTATGGGACGATACCATCATGGCGGCGCGTACTCCTGAATGTATTTATGGGACGATACCAGCATGGCGGCGTGTACTCCTGAATGTATTTATGGGACGATACCAGCATGGCGGCGTGTACTCCTTAATGTATTTATGGGACGATACTATCATGGCGGCGTTCACTCCTTAATGTATTTATGGGACGATACCAGCACGGCGGCGTGTACTCCTGAATGTATTTATGGGACGATACCAGCATGGCGGCGTGTACTCCTTAATGTATTTATGGGACAATACCATCATGGCGGCGCGTACTCCTGAATGTATTTATGGGACGATACCAGCATGGCGGCGTGTACTCCTGAATGTATTTATGGGACGATACCAGCATGGCGGCGTGTACTCCTGAATGTATTTATGGGACGATACCAGCATGGCGGCGTGTACTCCTGAATGTATTTATGGGACGATACTATCATGGCGGCGTTCACTCCTGAATGTATTTATGGGACGATACCAGCATGGCGGCGTGTACTCCTGAATGTATTTATGGGACGATACCAGCATGGCGGCGTTTACTCCTGAATGTATTTATGTGACGATACCAGCATGGCAGCGTGTACTCCTGAATGTATTTACAGGACAATACCTGTCCTTTAATATTTCTGTAATGCACCTTTTCTTTATATTTCAGAGATTCCATGTTTTAACAATCCGTGTTTGAACGGAGGTATTTGTTCAGAATCGGGAGACAGGCGTGATTCCCAGTGCAGCTGCGCAGATCGGTTTACAGGAGAAACTTGCGAAATAGGTAAGTATAAGTCTTAGGAAACATACCTTTGATCTGGGGTTAAATATTAAAAACATAACATGCGCGCCGTGATTATTGTATGGTGATTTATTTTACTGCATAGGCATAACTGCATTGTATAATCAACGAAGTTGCACTTTACAAATTGTCACTACCCTAGTATCATTCAGTCGTTTCATTCATTTAATGGATTAGATTGCTTTGTATTATTTCGTTCGGTTTAGTTTGGATTGGATTGGATTGTATTCCATTCAAATGTGTTTATCATTTCCTATGCGACCGGACTGTATTGTATCATTTGGTTTGGATTGGACTGAATTGTTAGAATGGAATGAATTGCATTAAGTTGCATTGAATAGCTTGGATCATATTGGACTGGATTGTGTTGTATTGTTTGAAATGGCTTGATTGCATTTCATTGCATTGTTTTGGTTTAAATAATTTGCACTGAATTGCATTGTCCCCTTTAGATTTGGATATACCATTTGCATTGTACTCATTGGAGACTGGATGAAATAGGATTGCAGTGTATTTTATGATGTTGAATGGATTGGAGTTCATTGCATTGTATGGTATTGAATTGGATTGCATTTTCTTGTTTGGATTGAACTGTATATTGTTTGTCTGGAATAAAATTGATTGCATTGTACTCTATTGAGCTGCTGGCATGCACCACACTGTATGCTATTTTTAGATTGGATTGCATTACATTGCCCTGCATTCAGCCTTCAACTACATAATTAGATTTGATACATTTTCTCCATCAAATTCCATAGAGAACCTGTGCTATGTTAATCCGTGTCAAAATGGCGGCGAGTGCTATGACGATGGCGAAAACGCTTTATGTCGATGCCAATCAGGCTTTATGGGCGACCACTGTGAAGTTGGTAAGAAAGCGCCACTAATAAATGGTATAATCTTGGGAGAGAGCAGTTAATAAAGAGGCCATAGGTTCCTTAAGTTCTTGAAATTGAAAAACTTTGTTTCTGAAAATTTTAATTTAGTTTTCAGTAAGATATGTATAATATTTCGGAAGTGAAAATAATATCATAGAAATAGTGATTAATGGGTGTGAAAATAAGACAAACATATTCAGAAAATGAGAAAAAGTAAGTATCCCCTAAACCGTTGTATTTTTTATGAGAAATGAGCGCCCTTTCCGGCAACACCTTGAAAAACCGGCCGTAAAGAATTCGTGCGCTTAAAGGTCACGCGACTATCAGTGCCGTGTGCACAATTGAGGTCTCGGTCCACCATGTTTTCCGAGTACACGTCCTAGTTGCGCAAATATTGTGCGCACATAATACCCAGTGAGTTTGTGTGTTAATCCCAATCATGCACACGGACACTATCTATAGCTTTCCATAACTAGTACAATCAGTCCGTTGAATATTCAAATCTAAAGCTATTGAATGATGAGGCCATCGAAATATGGGGGCGCTTCAAATTGCCATTGATCAAGTGTCCATTGATATAGAGACGGAATATAAACATAAACCTGAAAGCTTATTCACTGTGTCCTAATAATACATACAATTGGAATTTTTGCCTAAGTAGAAATTTGATATTTTTGATGTTGGTCGTTGCAACCATTAAAGTTCAACATTTATGATGGATTAGATATGTTAAGTTATGGTATTTTGGTCCAACATGTAGACTCTTTTATCGGTTTTGCGTGAATAAACTCTGCATGAGGATAGTAATTCAAAACAATGAAGTTTTAATAATAGTTCTTCTGAATTTGTATGCCTTTGTGGTGATTATAGGACCACTAAATCCTCCCTTGTGTGGTCAACATCCCGTGTATGACCAGATGTCCCATAACCAAACGAATGGTTACAACTCAACATATGGCGTCGAGGGAAAATATCCATGGCAGGGATTCATCAAAGGCCTTGGCGGGTATTCATTTGGCGCAGTTCTGATTACTAACCAGTACGCCGTGACCACTGCAAGTGCCGTCCAGTAAGTACACAATCGATATTTTCGTTGTCACATCACGGATTTAACAGCAATGTTATTGAGTAAAGATACAATAGTTATTTATATATATTAAACATATCTATCACACCAATAGGGAACGCTGTCGGACTTCATATTGTCAGTGTTGTACTGCTGCGTCACAGCGAAGGCTAAAGTGTTCGTTTCATTTACTTTTTTACAGACACTATGCAGGTCCCATAGCGATCCAAGAGGTTCTCTTTGGAACGACTGATCCGTTTGGCGAAGAATCCGAACACAAGCAGAGAGCTTTGGTAGAGAAAGTATTTGTACATCCGGGGTTTAATCCAATCACACGTGACAATGATATTGCTGTCCTCAGATTTTCTGAGTCAGTGGAATATAATGATTATGTCAGACCCGCTTGTATATCTCAGATTAGTAACGAGATCGCTATGTACGACACCTGTTACGGCAGTGAGTGGACTGATGTAGATTCAGGTAAGTCACTCAGCTGTTGCTTCAAAATAAAAAACTCAAAGTTTGTATTAGAAAATGGGAGGTACTTGACTGTAACTGCAATGGATGATACGAATTACGAGACAAGGCCTTGAAGATCCACGCATTGCGTCTCAATTTTGTGATAGCTTACTTGCATTAATTCCAAGATCCGCCCTGTATACGTGCTCTGTATGCCACTGGCAGGTAGAACACCAAACAAGGTAATTTCTTCCAGAGGAAGCGTGTGTATTATATTACTTCATAATTTTAACGACCATTAAGCTCAGCCATACTTATACAAAAAGGACAATACTTTATGTCATCTTCATACTATGGATAGAATGCCGCAGAAAGCCAAAATAAGAATGGGGTTGGGACTTAAGATCGGATCTTAACATTTAGAATTTCATAAAAGTGTTCGGCTTGGGATACAATTTGGAGTTAAAGTTTGAAGTTGCCTCTTTGGATCTTTCCGCAATGATTGACACACGTAACAACTACATAAATGCCTAACATCATAACATAGGCATTTGCTTACTAGGTTTCCACTGCAGCAAGTTCTTTGTTTATTTCTTGCAGAAAAACCCAAGTTTGGTGATCAGGAGGCTCCACTTCTTAATTTTGATCAATGTCGGGAAAATAGATTTGATGAAGGAACGTTTGTTACTACCGTCAATCAAATTTGTACTGCAAGAGATAAAACCAGTGGCGCATGTGACGTAAGTCACGATTTAATTTAAAGTATAACCTTAATATTATGTTTATAATATGTATAAATCCGCGTCATTTTACCATAAATAGTCGGGAAAACTCTGTTCAACTATTTTGTATCTTCTTTTGTCGGACATCCCAGAGAACATTTCTCAGTTAGTGCTGTTCTTACAACATGATTTAAGTCAGATTGTGGCATAACGACGGCTTAAGATACGGATGCAGAAATACATTGAGATTAATGTCCTAAATAACTTTTTTCATCCAGATCTGTGTAAGATAATACTTAGATATTCGTTTTCTACTCTTGTTTTCCTTTTAGCATTTAGAGTGTTACAATTAATTTGGATAGATTTCTTCCCTTTTCTCTTGCTTCAGAAAGACACAAATTTGGGTAACGGTCTGGTGTGCAAGTATCAAGGTAAATGGTACCTTCTTGGCATTCAAAGCTGGGGATCTGGGTGTAGTGCACGAGAAACCAATCAGATATACACGAGGATGTCACGATTCTACGACTTCATTGAGGAGATCATGCAAAGTGGTTAGTGTATTTCTTTATTATTGGCCTGAAAATAATTATCCGGCCGGTAGTATTCATATTTGTTGGACATTAGGTGCATGAAATCCAAAGGAGTTGACCATGCTATACTGGTCTGAATTCCTCCTTTAATTGGACTGTACCTTTGCCTTTTAAATGCTTCCTGGTCGGCTGTTGTCCTGTTAGCTGGTGGCTTGAATGTATGGTCGACGAATTGCTACAATCTTAAACAAAATTGTTGTCGCACTTTTTTCCTTCTAACCCATTTCAATGTTGATTGAAACAAAAGGGCCCAGGATGATCCTCTTTAGCTCCAACACTGAGACAGGGTACAAGGGGCTTACAATGTAATAACGCGACAAGTAGTTTTTTCCAAGATTGTAGATCCCTTTATGGTCAGGACGGTTCTGTGGTAGGATTAATAAACGAGCTATAGTTGGCTGTTCTTGTGTTTGAGCTTGTTTTTTCGAGGTTTAGAGTGTTGTTTAGTTTTGAATAAGATTGTCGACTTGATACATATAGGGGCCTAAGCGTATATACTGTTCAACGTTGTTTAACTTATATTAATCAATATCAGGGAGTTTTAATATATCTCAGCAATAAGAGTTAATATCGAATATATTTTGCCTTTATTTCAGGTGAAGCCGAGAAACGATGCGAGTCGGTTGACGAGCAAGCTTTTCCGTTCGACATCTACCATGATCAGATATTCAGTACAAGTCAAGAAAGTCTGGCCCTAATGATTTCCAAGATTTACGAAGGTGCTTCGGGGGAATACTGTAATACGACACTTCTACATGATATATTGCTGCAACTTTTTATAAAGACATGCAAGTCCGAAGGCAATGTACCAACAATTTGTCGAGCAGCTTGTGAAAACATTACAAGCAGTTGTAACGTGGATCATACAATATGTAGCTATTTGCCCTATGGGAAATCGGTGGACGATGTTTTCTGTATTGAGGGTAATCTTTAACGCTTCTATTAGAATACTTGATTGCTTTTTCGCCCTCATTCTTATTGTGTACTTTAACATATATGTTTACTTAAAGCAAATATTACAAACTAATTGTGAATAGTAAGTTAAACTTAAGGATTTACATGGCAACTCCCTGGGTAAAACTCAACATTTGCGTTATTGTCATCAGATTTGAACAATTCAGCAACTTTAAATCATATTTTTGAAGTGAAAATGTCGACACTTAGTTTTTTTAATTTATTTTAATTAATTTTTCATCAACCATCGACTAACATCAGTTGCCGCGCATTTGCATCATATTGTTAGTACTTTATACAATATTTAACGTGAAATCGTCAACGCAAATTATGACGTGCTCAAAACATGCCCAGTGGTTGTTACCGAACCGTTGAGATAACATTTACGTTTGAAGAAGAAAAAAAATACGATACATTTTGAAACAAAAAAACATCTTATCGTTCATGATTTGCAATTACCGCTGGCAAGACCTTAAACACCGATTGAGCAAGATTTCACCCTAATCTATTATGCGGTCAGTCAGTGCTATTTAAATAAAGTAAAGTGTTCAGTCGTGTGCCTAAGGAAGTATTAATTTAAATTAATCTTGCTTATTTTGATCAATTATCAGGTGAAGACGCATCATGTGGTGAAACGTCATACATTTTCAACATCAGTAGTTCATCTGAAGAGCATATTTACTCTCCACACTATCCAAACAACTATGCAGATAACAGGGATTGCATTTGGACGATAGAAGTGCCATCCGACAGCGTGGTTCGAATCAAATTTGTTCACCTAGATCTTTCTAACGAGGACGTTCTTTTGTTTGGTGAAGGGAGCAATCCTGATGACCGTTCAGAGGTACACAAAGTCATCGCAGGAAACAGTCCAAAGTCAGTTTGGACCTCTACTTCGGAAAGGTCTGGGTACGATTTCAATCGAACAATGACCGATCAAGGGCAGGTTTCCACATCACTGTAGAACCGTCACTGCTCGAAGGTAGCTATTATTGGGTTAACGACTGATTTGGTCACTTACAAGTAATTCTTAAAAACTGAGTTCAGTTTGCAGACTAATTTCGATATTGTTTCTTGACAGCTTGATGAACACTTTTAAATTTGATTTGAATTATAATCAATTACAATAATCAAATGCAACTACTGGTTACCACGTCGTATTTTTAAAATTGAAAATTGCATCCTTTTCTTTATAGACAAAAGTTGCCATGGTGACTCCATTCACTGCGATGATTCTTGCTATCCAAAACATTGGAGATGTGATTACGTAAACGACTGCGTTGACGGAGAAGATGAAAATGGGTGTAACCGTAAGACTTGAATATTCATTACTTGATATACGTTACCATATAATAAACATTCATCTTCGGTATGTAGATTGTAATCCTATGAAACATGAAGTAATATTGAAAATCATATGAACAAAACTTTGTATATCGTATACTTAGTTCCGAGAAACAAAATAAAATTACAGCTAGATATCGTATCATATAAAAGGAAGTTATTTCAACGTCTCTTCTGTCAGTTGATTTTTGTTGCCCTTAAATTGAAACTGTATAAAAGTGACTATCAATGGCTTGTTCTTTCCTTTCAATGGAAACGGTATAAAGTAAGTATCAATTGGTTGTCATTTTCCTTCAATTGAAATGGTATAAAGTGACTATCAATTGGTTGTAGTTTCCCTTTAATTAAAACGGCATAAAGTGACTATCAATTGGTTGTCACTTCTCTTCAATTGAAACCGTATAAATTGATTCTTGATTGATTTTCGTTTTTCTTTGATTGAAGCAGTATAAGGTGACTATCAATTGGTTGTCGTTTCTCTTGAGTTGAAACGATATAAAGTGACTATCAATTGTCGTTTGCTTTAAAATGAAACGGTATAAAGTAATTATCAGTGATGTCTCATTTTTTCAAAAATGTATATGCTAACATTTACTTGGTCTTTTCTGGTAGCTTTAAAACCGAGCTTGTGTTGAGAGTAGTAATATGCTTAGTGTAGCAATCAGATGTATAAACAAACGCAATCGGAAACAGGATGCATTGCATACAACACCTCCACTTCGTTTTTGTGTAATAATGATATTTTTTTTGAATATCATAGCGATTACGTATTTTTCCTAAAAATTGGCACGCTATACAGTATATTTGTTTTATTATAATATATTCAAATATCTCATTATCTAATTATTATCTAATTATATAAATATCTATATCTTCCCTGTTGGGAGATTTTTAAGTAAAACTCAGCGAAAGTACTTCTTTTATATATGAATATGTAGAATAAAAAATCCCACTAACATATTCTATTGTATAATTTTGGAATAGCAGTCTGTAGAATGACGTACATAATAATGCAATGTGCTTAATACCACCAAAATATTTTTACATTGCCTTTGCTGACGGCATGGTGTTCATGTTTTTTTTTTTTTGGAATGTTTTTATACAAAATATGTTATAACACTAACATATAATGGTGCAATACACATTGACGAAATAATCAGTAAGTTTTATGTTTACTGGAAGCGTGAAAGGAACAGCACTTTTTAAACTTCTAACAGAAGATGGATGATAGTTCAATATAGTTTTTGTAATGTACTGTTAAAGATGATTGCCCTCTCATGAGTGGACATGAGTTTGAATCCGAATTCTGAATCTCAGTCTGAAATAGTAACAAACATTGGCTAAAACCTACTCTTCTCATTTCTTTCCGCTAGATATCGACGTAACATCGAAACCTGTAATAATTAACTCCCCAAATTATCCCTTGCCCTATCCTTCTAATTTTAACTACACGTGGTTCTTTGGGTTTCCGGACGGGTATTATGGGGCTATTGAATTCATCAACTTTAAGCTACAATATCAAAACGACGTATTATTTCTTGGTGAGGGCGACAATGCTGGTCCACATTCTACGGGGGCACTTCTGGAATGGACTGGCAGTAGTGCGTCGTACCCTCGTTTAACCCCGACAACTGAGCATGCGTGGGTGTATTTTTCGTCAGATGACGAGGTACAACTGACTGGATTCTCAATGTTGGTATATGCAGTGCCAGTAGACCAATCCGGTAGGTGACAACAAATGATATATCGACTTTAGTGGGGAATTTGATTCAGAACTACTCCATTAGTTGATGATGTTTCTATTGATTTGACCTCAATTGGAAAAACCGCTTTGGTCTTTTGATCTGGAGACCTTTAAATGTCTATGGTTATCACTTCCGCTGTCCCTTTTTGATTGGCTGTCAGTATTTGTGTAAATATGATCTGCCTTTCAGGAACGTTGAATTGTATAGTTTTCTTCACTTGGATACAATTTCTAACTGACGCGATTTTAAATGGTAAAAAAAAAAAACTTTTATTTTCTTAGATATGGCTAACCAAAGTTTAAGCAGTTTTTGATTTATGGAAATTTTTGTGATCAAATGCAATAATCTTTGGTCAGAATTTGATCCACCTATTCAAAAAATTATTATAAACATATACAAACTAAAGGATTTAATTGATCCACCTATTCAAAGAATCATTACAGACATTTAAGAACTAAAGGATTTGAATAAAAAGGTCGCTCTGTAATACATCACAAAAACTGCATAAATTATGCAAAATAATGGCTGAGATTTAAAGAGGCTGTAAAATGGTCAATGTTTAACCGATTTGTATGAAATGTTTTATTATTATGATGGTTTACTAAGTATTAAATCAATTTAGCTAATGTTGCATCTACACGTCAGTACATCTCTAAAGGAAGTATCCGACAGTGCATCAGCAGTTAGCTTGTCTTTATCTGTTAATTACAGTAAGATAGTTTTAGATGTTGGAGTTCAGGAAACTTATATACAGAATATGCTTCAAATCGCACGTATAAAAATAAAATGAGGACATGTGAATCAACTTTTCATTGTAGAATTAGACTTGCCGTTTAGTGACACATTGTTTGTATTGCTTCATTTTATGCAGATTAAATAAAGTATTTTCGAATGATAAGCATACATAATGACCACACAATATACCTTTTTAAGTCTGAATTGACAATTTCCGGAAACCGAAATAAATAATATCACATGGCCTAATTTCACTTGGCCATAATGGACCAATCGTATACTGGGGGAATTTTATCGACCAATCAAATACTGTGAGATTCTTGTCGCCTGCAAAATTCTTGCCCAGTATGGAACCAAGCGTATGATTTTGTTCAAACGCTCACCACACATGCGTTACACGCGCACACATTGTTGTTTACAAATTTTATTCCAGCAGCTGCATTTGATTGGTAAGAAAATCCTCCAGCAATTGATTGGTTGAAGTACTGAAGAAATCACGTTCGGCAAAACTTGGTTTGAAAAGGTCTATAGGCACAAGCAAACACATTGCACACACAACGCTTATTATTCAAATCTTCGAAACTGGAGAATTATGAGAACTGCCGATTTGGGGAAATAATCAAGTTTAAAATTCCATATGATTTTTGTTTAAATGACTAAAATTAGACTAGGAGTGACATCACAGCCTCACATTCCTCAAACGTATGTATGTATTTCAATGAAATATTTCCAAAAACTTTGTGACACATAGCCATTGGATATAGCGGGAGAGTACTAAATCAGAGTCCCGTGAAATTTCTCTGATTGAAAATGTGAATATATTTCGAGAACATTTTTCAATTGTTAATTAAAAACTGTAATCAATTTCCGATGAATTACAATAACAAAAGTGAGTGAGTGTGTGTCGTCACTGCTACTGTAAGCGTGTCTAACCACTAAGCAACTTATATTCTACGGGCTCGTGGATGCATATACTCAATATTTTGTCCAAATAATTACATTTTTTCTCCATTAGATCTTTATTCATGTCAAACAAAGGAGTTTGACTGCGGAAACGGTATTTGCCTTCCTTGCTCTTCACGATGCGACGGTAAAATCGATTGCTCCAATCTGCAAGACGAAATGGATTGTACCAGTAAGTACATATATGGTCTTCATACATTATCATGCAATGATGCTGTGTACATTCTTTCATGAAGAAATATTTAGACACGTACCTACATAATAAACTGTCCCGGTTCGAACATTCAGCTTCCGTTTCTATAGAGTCATCACCCTCTTGATGTTTGTGACGTAAATCGGAAGAAGAAAAACCTCATAGACCAATCAGAACAATAGGATTCATGGGATTGTAGCCTACAATCTTGGACAAAACTCTTGGAATACTTCAGCGTCGCAAAGAGCGTAATATTGAGTGTTGTGATTCTTGATTACTTCGGTCCTTGCTGCTGTTGGAGCTTTTTAATATTTAGCATAATTTAAGAATAAAAACATTGGTAAACATTGTCAACATTGAATGGGATGGGAAGGGAGGGAAGGGTTAAGATATTACGGTAGAGTAAGCGACACTGGGTCGTAACAGAAATTATGTAAATAGTAAATACCTGTTAGAATGAAAGAATACGAATCGAAGAACCACTAACAAAAAGTGACGTAATTTATGATGCAGGCCTATCTATTTCAAATAATAAAGAATAAAAAACTACGTGAATAAAAAAAGTACAAAAAGAACTCCAACGTGCTTTGTCCAAGATTGCAGTTACGCGTACGTAAGTTTCGATTTAGTTATCGAATGGAACGTTGCGACAGAAGTATGAAGCAAAGCGGATAGACATGTGACTTTATAATGTTTCACTCTTTGTAAATTATCCTGATATCAACTTATCCACGGCGGACAATGGACTAATTCCTGATCATCGAAGATTATATGTGTGTTTGTTTATTATGTTTAGTAATTTCCTCTGCTATCATTTTGTTTCCTCTATTGTTTTCAATTCACAATTTAGCCACTTGTGACGATGGATCTGTTGTTATAGATGAGAATGTCTGTAACAATTTCTGGAATTGCAAAAACGGAATAGATGAGGCAAATTGTGGTAAGTTACTGAATTAACGTTTGCAGCTTGAGATTAAGAACAAAGTTTCTTTGATCATATTTCCCAAATGTATAATAACGACCAATGTATAGACATTAAAAGGGGGAATCTCGTTCTCCATGACATGTGACCAGTAACTCTTATATATAGCCTATGTCACTTCTCCGGAGGTTATTGATTGCCTTCTTAGTATTTGTGTAAATATTTTGACCAATCAGAAACGTTGAATTTGATTTCATATTTATATCCACGTTAACTCATTCCTCATTCACGGTTTATCCATTCCTGTCATGTGATTGGTGTCTTGCGCCATACAGAAAAGGAAAGGTAAATTAGTTTAATGATTGCACATTGATCCGCTTTGCGGCATCCAACATCTTCGAATGTTTACTTTGACGTTTTCTGTCCCTTTTTGTTTTCCAGAGCCATGTCCAGAAGGTAAATTATTGACGTTGTACTCTCCAGGCTACCCATTTTACTACAACCATAACGTCCATATTACGTATACCTACAATACACACAATTCATTGCGCTTTGGTATCACAATCCTCAAGTTTGATCTAGAAAAAGATTATGATTTCTTCTTAATGGGAAGTGGAAGAGATGCGCAAGACAAGTCGACGGAGTTTGCCAAGCTGACAGGATCTGAGGGCGACGTCTCCAAATATATCTTGTCTCCGACGAATGAAATGTGGTGTGTTTTTACAACTGATTTTTCGAAATCTGGGTTTGGATTTGAAATGGTTATCACTGCAGTTGACCCTGTCAGTAAGTAAACATAGTCATATATTGCTCAATTCGTGTGATAAATACATACTAATTAAATCATAACCAGGGGCTCAATAATCAAGACAAAGTTCTTTGGCCTCCCTGTAGCATAGAGAAAGCATTTATCATTTATCTTTTGAGCACAAATGCGTACTTTCGTATGACCAGCTGTTTCGAAGGCGAAGAAACATGACGTTTCATCTTACAATAAATTTTATGAAGCAATGCGCCTCAAACACTCACGTACTTCAACACATTAAGCGCAAGGTCGCGACATAGCCGCTTAGATGAGTGACCCAAAGAAAAGTAACTAATGCTTCACTTTCTCATTCACAACATCTACTTGCTAAGCATCATCCTTCTTTAAACCGCTGCATACTGCTAGCTGACATCAAATCTCATTTCTCCCCATTTTCCTAAGCATGTAAGTCGATTATGTCCGTAACCTCCTTGCGTATATATTTCAATTTTGTCGTTGAAAATGAGATAAGTAATTATTGTATTCTCGGCATATGATTTTTCCTGTAGCGTCTTTCCATTGCGATAAAGGACGGTTCATATTCTCAAATCAGATATGTGATAGCTATTGGGACTGCGCTGATGGGTCGGATGAACTGCAATGTGGTGAGTTCTTCTTACCTTCTGTTTCATTCATTTGCTTCTAAGGCTTCACATATGTCAGTGTTGTAATTTCATGAGTTGCGATGCGAATATAAATGCCGGAGGCTTCAACATAGAAGACAATTCCTGGTTCAAGTATAAACGATTGGAAGAAAGCAAAATAATAAAAAACACAATGATTGAGAATTTGATATAAAATTGTTGCACAGAACATTCATTGTACAAATATGTACAGAACATTCATTGTACAAATATGTACAGAACATTCATTGTACAAATATGTACACATATATGAATTTCATCAACGTTAATACACAGTTTTTGCTATTCTCCAAAATTCTCTTTTCAAAATAGAATTCACCCATTCTAACACAAGAGGGAATTTTGTCTTTCTGCTGTGTTTTTATCGTTTGGTCAAAAAAAAAAATCATTATCCTAAAAATCATTTACTAAGCTAGACATTTGAAAGGTGAAATGTTAAATGAAAGCAAAGTTTGGCAAAGTTCGTTTGATAAAATACAAGTTTGAACTCCATAGACTTTTAGTGAGATGCCTGTAAAGGTTTTAAGAGAGTAAAATGTTAGAAAAACTTTAAACATTCTTGTGATTTTATCATTAATTTAAAAAAAAAATAACATTTTCAATTTGAAGTTCTTCAGGAATCTAAATTTGTGGAGATCAAGACACCAAATTATCCTCACCCATACGACAACTTCTATGAAGCAACATGGACCGCGATTGCAGCCGAAGGTCTGCAAATTCTCCTGGAATTCAATCATTTTGCAACAGAGACAAATTACGACATTCTTTATGTTGGTAGTGGACTGGATTGTTCATCTATTGCCACGATGGGTTATTCTGGATTTGATCTGCCGGATCCTCTGCTTTCTGACGGTACAGAGTTATGTGTAGCCTTCTATGCAGACCGATCCGTGAATTATGAAGGCATATATGGATGGATGTATGCTGTTAAAGAAGAAGGTATGGGGCTTTTTAATTGTTACCGGAAAGGTATCGTCCCTTAAATGCATTCAGAAGTGAACGCCGCCGTGCTGGTAACGTCACTTCCGGTTTTCAATATTCCCTATTGATTGCACAAAATCTGCGATATTACCGATCAGTCATCCACCGGACCGAACACATGTGTTATTAATAACATCACAGATTTCTCGTAATCAATAAGGAAAATTGGAAACCGGAAGTGACGTTACCAGCTCGGCGGCCTTCACTTCTGAATATATTTATGGGACGATACCTTCTCTCTAAAAGATACTCTTGTGAAAATAACATCTATCATCAACATGTTCTATATGGCAAGTAGTAGACAATATGCTGATCTGCACATTGCTTCGTATAGGCCCTTACCACAATAACATTATGATCTCTCCACTCCCAAAGCATTAAAGGCGGATTATATATAATTAACACACAACTACAACACAGCATAATGATGATAAGCTATGGGTGACATATGAGATCTTGCGAATTTTTATTTTGTTATATATTTTTGTACCACAAAAATGTATGTTTGCATATTTGATGTGACTACGTCGTGTTCAACGTAAATTGAATCGTAGAATTAAGGTAAATACAGCTCTTGAAGAAGCAATGGTCATGACTTGAAATAAAATAAGAATTAAACATTGTATATTTTCAAAATATGAAGAGCTACATACGTTTTGCTATCACCTTCGTTTATTACATGTCAAATTATATTCATGCCTAACAGTCTAGGGACGCTCACTGTAGTGGTATATGGTTTTCAGCGAGAGGGGAGGGATGGAGTTAAAGTCATATTTGGTGAGCATTCGAAGCATAGTGCGAAACTATGTAATGGCGATTCCGTTCTGCCGGCCGTCCATTCGTCCATCCGTCCGGCCGGCCGTTTGTCCGTTCGTCCGTCAGGCCAGCCGTACGTCCGTCCGTCAGGCCGTCCGGCTGTCCGTCCGGCCGTCCATCCGTCCGGCCGTCCACAGTTGTCCTGAGATTTCCTCAGCAATGTTAAAAAGTTTTTGAGAAGTTTTCAGAAAATGTTAAAGATTTCTTCTGAGTTTTTCAGAAAAAGCTAACGTTTCCTCAGGTATCCTCATGGAAGGTTAGAATTTCCTTACAAAATATTAGTTTTTCAGAGACACTTCAGACAAGATTAAAGACTACTTGCCTTCAATGTCAACAAAACATTTGATATTTCCTTAGAAGATAACTTTAAAGAGTTTTTAACTGTGCGATGAACTCCACCGTGTTGATGTGATTTTTGATTCCTTCACACCATTATCTGCACCTAATGTTCGCAAACTAGTTATATCTTCTAAAAGTTCGATTTGTATTCTTGATCCAATACCAACATGGCTGCTTAAGGGCTACCTTGAATCACTTCTCCCTGTGCTTACAACAATGGTGAATTTATCCCACAGACAGACAGAGACGGTGCAATGACTAATAGTTGGAAAAATGCAACTATGGTTCCTCTGCTAAAGAAAGCAGGATTGGAATGTTCATTTTTCAACTACAGACCTGTAAATAATTTGACAGTCGTATCAAAATTGGTCGAGCGAGCAGTAGCTGACCAGATTGTTTCTCACTGCTCACAACATGCTCTCTTTCCAGATTGTCATTCTGCTTACAGAAAAAAAAGTACTCCACAGAGACAGCTTTGATGAAAATTCACTGCGATAATATATTAAATATGGACAAACAACGATGCACACTCTTGTTATTTTTGGATTGGAGTGTGGCATTTGATACCGTAAACCACAGCACTCTCCTCAACACACTTCACTCTCAGTTTGGAATTGCTGGTGACATCCAACAATGGCTCATATCTTATCTATCGTCTAGAAAGCAACATGTTTTTGTTAAAGGTGCTAGATCCAAAAACTTTCCGTTGGACTGTGGCGTACTTCAAGGCAGCTGCTTGGGTCCCATATCATTCTTGTGTTATGTTTCTCAAGTCTTCAGTATTGTGTCAAAGCATATCCCACAAGCCCCTAGCTATGCTGATGATACTCAGCTTTACTGCTCATTCACTGCCGGCTCTATCTCAGAGAAAGAGGCAGTCGGGGCATTGCAATCTATTATTGCTGAAATAAGGTCTTGGATGGTCAAAAGTAATCTCATGATCAATGACTCCAAGACTGAATTTCTTCTAGTTGGCACTCGTCAGCAATTATCTAAAGCTGGAGTCCAATCCATCAAAGTTGGTGATGCTGAAATAAAACCATCTGTTAGCGTAAAACATTTGGGTGTTTATTTGAACAATCACATGTCTATCAGTATTCGTATTTGGAAAGTTTGTTCCAAAGCTTATCACGGTCTTTATAACATTCGTCAGATTGCCAAATATCTTAATTTAGATTCCATGAAAACCCTTATTAATGCTTTTGTTATAAGTCACATTGATTATTGTAATTCACTTCTTGTTGGATTACCTGACTATAAACTTTACAGAATTCAAAGAATACTTAATGGTGCTGCTCGGTTGAATTTCAGACTACCAAAATTGTCTCACATTAATGCTGTTTTAAGGTCCCTTCACTGGTTACCAGTCAAACAAAGAATTGATTACAAAATTATTTTACAAGTTTTCAAGTGCATTAAAGGCCTTGCTCCAAAATATTTATGTGAATTGGTACTTGAAAAACCATCCCGCTATGACTTTCGTTTTAAGTCCCTATTTGTTCCCCGTATTAAGCATAAAGTCATTTGCATATAACTTATTGTATGAACTGACACTTTCATACATAATATGCTCAATCAGGAACTGTGACAGCTAGGGTGACAATTCTTATGGAGCCTATTGGATGTCATGTGGGACATGGGGTGGGATGCCATGTGGGACATGGGGTGGGATTCCATGTGGAACAGGGTGCAATGCCATATAGGATATATGGTGGAATGCCATGTAGGGTATATGGTGGAAAGCAATGCGGGCAATAGAGTGGAATGCCATGGGATGGGATGTCATATGGGACATAAGATGTCATTTGGGACATGGGTGTGATGCTATGTAGGAAATGGGATGGGATACCATGTGGGAAATGGGGCGGGATTCCACGATTATATTCAAACATTCATTTGATTCACTATTCTATTGAAATTAAATAAAGTTTTTCATAAAACGTTTAGCTCATTGTTTCAAATATATTTTACATTCAAGCCGAAGAGAATTTCCTCCAATTATCCGCAAATTGATTTACATACTCCGCAAAAGTTTATTTTACATAGATTACAACGATTTCAATGTTCTTACACTTATTTATTAACGAAATAATAGATTCTGACAACGCATTATTACTTATTTTTTAATACTTTTTTTTTATCGCTTTCATTTTGCGGAAATATGATATTCGTTATTTCGTCATTTCAGATATCTCTCGATGCCAGGATGGTTCATCTCGAATTATACCATTTTACGAAAAATGCAACAATCATATTTTCTGTCACAGTGGGGACAACGAGCTGGATTGTCGTAAGATCCTTGTTTTATTAATGAATTGCATAATACATTCTTCGAAATTCCGAAGCTCTCTGGAACTGAAAAACCGATTAATTCCAAAGTAGAGAATAATAGCTATGAAAGTATATGTAGACTTTTTCTTGTCTAAATAATCAGGTGTACTTAAAATTCCTTCAACTAGAATTCGTGGTAACAATATTTGTGACCATACTGTCCGTTGAAGTTTCGTAGTTTCACTGAAATTGAACCAACGGTAATTAACATAGACCAGTTGCACTATAATTCCGTTGTCTCCTTAATAGGTTTAGACAATTATAATTAATAAACTGTAATCCTAAATTTTGATAGACGGCTCATTGTACTACATAGCGACACTTCTTGCCGAATGATCTGTCACTGAAGTGTAGGTCAGTAATCACACTTTACTGCAAACAAAAAACTCATATTAGAACAGCTGATATGTTCATGGCTTATCACGTGACAACCATCTGAGCTTTCAGGATACACATTGCCGAGCTGGGGTAAATGAGTATATGGACATACATTTATATCCTGAATCTGAACATTTCAGTCGTTTAATTGCTAAAAAAGTAACCCATCGAAATAGATTTCTCTCATTTCATGGTCCAAAACATAGTCAATCATCATGGACGATTTTAATATCTAAGTCCTATCTATTACTGGTAAAATAACATGACGGAAATTTTTAGGGCTGCTTTGGGAGCGAATGGAGCAACTGCCCGTTGCTAGGAACAATAATTGACGCGTTATACTTAAGCAAAATGACAATTAATTAATGTATTACAGACTACAGAATAATCCAAATAAAGAAAATTCTCTCTATGTATCATAGCTGCCTTGCCATTGGGAGCAATTGTAACATTGCAATCGCCAAGATTTCCACGAGCATATCCACCAAATACGACCGATGAATGGGTTTTCAAAGCGGAAAAAGGACTAAGCATACTACTTAACTTTACCAAGGTTGATATAGCAGATGACGTTATTGACATCAGCTTCGTTTCGGAATTCGGTATTATCCAACGTATATACAATCTTACTGGACATTTATCACCTGTTATAAAGGTTTTACAATCAAATACGGTCAGCATTACATTTAGCAGTAATGGATATTTGGTGGGGTCCGGATTCTGGGGTGAAGTACGTGTAATTAATGGTAAGTAGAAAGGCGTAAAATATTCTTTCTTACATGAAGGTGGACAGTGCTAAAAATGTGGAAAGAAATGTTTGTAAAAACGTTTTGATAGAAAGGACTGAAAATAGCGAAGTAATGGTGAAATCACTCTTTGGTTTAACTTTGTACTTTTCATTGAAATATATTAGGAAAATCCATGGCTGGATATGTTATTAGATATGAATTGAGCATCATTTATTGTAGCACTTGTGACCTTAGGAAATAGTTTCAATTCATAAAACAAACAAAAAAGCTTTAAATAACTTTCATTGATTTAGTGGATTGATTTGGTAAGGATGAGGAAGTACAAATTCAATTCCCGTGAATTTTCATTTTCATATACATAATTGAGGACAATTAAAGAAACAATTGGTGAAAAATCATGTTGATATCTATATAAATTGTCTTGGATCTGCCTTTATGACATCACACTGTACACTGTGAGGTCACTTTTCAATACACTTGCACAATATTTGGAATGCAATAACTCCTAACGGAAAACGATATCAACATGCCTTCTACACCGAATTGTTTTTTTCATGGTCCTCTATCACATACGAATATGAACATTCACGGGGATATTCCTTTAACTTGAAGAACTAACAGCATCATGCATCTTCTGATTTCAAGAGGTATTATTTATTCAATTGGTCACAAGCAAGTTAGTATTCCTATTAGTTCATTTTCCAAGAGGTGTTCAAAATAAGAGACCTTAAACTCTTTTTTGCTAACGTTAAATGTAGAAGCTGTTGAATTCCCATTACACCAGGGTTTCTTCAAATTAATCGTACCTATGCCAGGTAGGTGTTATAACCAGATGGTGAACTCCATTACTTGTCAAGGGTTAAGACTGTAGAATCGTACTTCTATTTTTCTCGTAAATACACATGTCAGAAAAATATGCTCAACTTTTCAAAAAAGGCTCGCAAATTTGTATTTTGTTCATCTTTGAATATAAAACTTTCCCTCTAGAATGCTAAATACTTATTGCACTTCTTTTACAATCAGATGTGACTTGAACTCATAAATAAGTGTTTATTTTACAATCAGATGTGACTTGGGCTCATGAATAACTGCTTGTTTTACAATCAGATGTTACTTGGGCTCATGATTAACTGCTTGTTTTACAATCAGATGTTACTTGGGCTCATGATTAACTGCTTGATTTACAATCAGATGTGACTTGGGCTCATGATTAACTGCTTGATTTACAATCAGATGTTACTTGGGCTCATGAATAACTGCTTGTTATACAATCAGATGTTACTTGGGCTCATGATTAACTGCTTGATTTACAATCAGATGTGACTTGGGCTCATGAATAACTGCTTGTTTTACAATCAGATGTTACTTGGGCTCATGATTAACTGCTTGATTTACAATCAGATGTGACTTGGGCTCATGATTAACTGCTTGATTTACAATCAGATGTGACTTAAGCTTATGAATAACAGCTTGTTTCACAACCAGATGTGACTTGGGCTAACGAATAACTGTAAAAAATAGAATAGAGAATACATTTACTCTTAAGTATAAGTTTTATTTATTTATACCATAGCGACCTTCTGCCCAGATGGATCATATATTGAGGACTATCAGTTTTGCGATACAAACTGGGATTGTATAAGTGGCTTCGATGAAATAAACTGCCGTAAGTTTTCACATGGATCTAACATTCTAATTGATAAGATATCATACGGTTAGATTTTTTTGGGGAAGAGAGCCTGGACAGAGTAGTTATAGTTTTGGTAACTTGGTAATACTTACAATGGCGGGACGTAACAGGCTCATATTACAATATAACTGATCTGTATAACATGGGCTCTTAAAGAAGAACACGACTGAAAGTGAGGCACCTTGAATGTAAATGTTCGGAAATTTCAAGGTTTAAGGACGTGCAGAGGCAATAGTAGCTAAATTATGTGACGATTGTCAATTTTACAGTATTTTTAGATATCAGGCATGATGTGCATGTTTTATGCAAATTTTGTGAGTCTTTGCCATGTCCCCAGTGAAATTCTAGCGGGAATAATAGACTTTCCGATTGTTTTCAGTGACCTATGAGTTAGGAAAGAAATGTAAAGAATTACAAACAGATTTTGGCTGTTCGCTTGAATTAAAAACCAATGAGACCTTGATCAGCCATAAATCAAAAAGGAAAAGGATTAAAAAAATATATATCCTTAAGCCTTTAACAAACAAAAGTATATGTTTTCGTTCTGTTTGGAAATGTTGATGACTGCAGAAATATTGGTCGTGATTTAGAAGCATTGATCATATTCATTCACAAGAGACGTTATCGATTATTTCGGCAAGACTCTACAATTATACACTTTTTGGTTGGGTGTGCTCTTTTAACACGAATTATTCCTGTCACTAGCTTACATATCGCTTTCATGATTCACAATTATAGCCAACAGTCTTCAGTATATTTTTCCAAAACGGCTACTGGAACCATCACGGAGAAGTGTCAACAGTTGTGCAATCAACAAGGGTGAATTGATCAAAGAAATGTTCAGCTGCAAATAATGATCCATAAAACAGTGTGGTGCAGGTTAAAACAACATCTAAAAGCGGACAGTTAATGCACTTTGGGGCGAGGCACCAAGTGTTTGTAGTTGGATATTTAATCCAATGTAAAGGAGATATCCATCATGTCCATTGAGACACGCAAGGAGTGAAGTGATGGTTTGATCAAGAACGTTTGTGGGACAGTATTCCAGAGACATACACTTCTGACAAAGAACTGGTGTTTGAAGGCTGCAGTATGTAGTGATTGAATGTGATTATAGCAAAATTCATGTTTAATTTATGGAGTAACAGATGAAGGAAAGCTGATATTGACCAGATTGTTTCGTATCTTATAAAACATGCAATGCATACAATGCTCTTTGCTATTGTAAAGATTGCCACTTCAGCGTATGGCGGATTTAGCTATAATCGTAGTATTTAAAAACATATCTGGCTGCTGATTGCTGTACTGGTTCTATTGTATCTGTTATTAGCTTGGTGTGTATATTCCAGGATGTAGAAGCATAATCACGGTGTGGGTGAACAATGGTATTATAGGCAGTGGTTTTGATTTCACTGGAACACACATGAAGGTTACGACGACACAGGTGTAACCGCTTAGTAGCCTTTTTGTCATTTCATCAATTTGCTTATTGAAGTTTAGTCTGTTATCTAGAATGATTCCTAGGTAACGGTCAGATGTTATTTACTTCTAGTTATACCTTACCTTCCATGCTATAAATATGCAATCTGGTCACATGACCTGATTCTAACGCACTTCTAACCGACCTTAATACGTAGTTACCAGCCCATTCCTGACCTCCATATTACCTTTATTAATCCTCACGTCTTTTCAGCACGTTGTTTTCACAACATCGCAGGAAGTGGTCAAATTTTCTTTTATAAATATAACCTTTTTCCAACAATTTTATCCTTTGCAGCTTTGACCAGGCAGGTTTTTATGCTGCTCTATCTTATCCGGTTCTCCTTTTCAAGTCTTCTGAGGTCTGAACGTTACAGTTCCGCAATTATTTTCATCAATATCATGGATATGGAGGACAGGTCCCCGAATGTCGGTGCGTTACTCACCCAAGATGTCCCGCGATGCATAGCATGTAAACGCTTCTTTAAATTACGCTCCGGTGACATCCATCTCACGTGTTACGCGTGTAGATTGCGCTGCGAGTTCAACACTTGTACTCTATGCAGCTACTGAGATCGGAGTACTTACTCCACCGCGACCGGCACTTTCAAAAAGCGGCTGAGAGAGTGGAGAAACGACGGTCAGATAGGCCGTCTTCGTCTTCCCCTCCGCCGCCACCGTCACCCAGGCTTATTCCTCACCCCCTCCCACCACGTACCCCAGTGGTGCCAAACGCCGTGGCGGAGCCCAACTCTCTAGTCCCCCCCCTTCCAGTGACCACCCCCCCAGAACGGGGGATTCTTCCCACCGCCCCGGTTCAAGACGCCCCCA
The DNA here is from genome assembly GCA_020152595.1 of Chiridota heheva. Classification (NCBI taxonomy): domain Eukaryota; kingdom Metazoa; phylum Echinodermata; class Holothuroidea; order Apodida; family Chiridotidae; genus Chiridota; species Chiridota heheva. Next base: position 885,898 of record JAIGNY010001533.1, read on the forward strand.
GTGCCGCATCAACGATGCAGACCGCACTAGATAAGACCCCCATATCCTAAGGGACGAGGTCCTCTTCTCGCCACCCCTCCCCCCAATGGACCTCCTTTTACAAGGGGAGTGGGTTATAATTATTATTATTATTATTATCATTATTATTATGTAGATGACTATATAGCGCTTATATTGAGAACAAAACTAAGCGCTTTACATTATTGGGTAAAAAGGTGTGTTGCCCAGCTTATTGACTTTCAGGAACGGGAAATCAAGCCGGATATTGCAGAAGCACCTCTGGTAGAGGCTGGCCTCAGACAGCTCACCTCAGCTCCGAGGGATACTAAGCCAACGGCTAGACAATTTCCCATTGATGCCTCCCTTGTAACCAGGGTTCGGCATTGGGCCAGAACTCCGGGCAGGTACTGGACAGCCTACAACAAAGAAGTTGACAAGGCCACGCGTGTCCAACCAGCTGCCAATCAGGCGCTCATAAACACCCCTTGATCCCGGAGGGAGTGTGGCAACTCCTCCGTCAGCCGGCGAGCGGCACCGCAGCGGTGTCCAGCTCCGTGGCCAGGGCTAAGACATTTCTTAACCCCGTGGTCCAGCGGAGGGAAGATTCCCTAACAGCTGTTGACCGAGCCGTCCGGCGGGGTTTTAAATACCAAGCCCTTGCCGTATGGGCAACAGAGGGCTTAGACTCGGTTTTGCGTAGGCATCTACCAGCCGAGGGCCTTACAAAGACCGCACTTTTTTAACCGGATTCTCGAATTAGCTCCACGCGACAGTCGATCAACTCGCCCGAGCATCCAAAAAGGTAGTCCGGGAGAGGCGCAAGAATGTTCTCTCTCTCCTTGGACTCACTGACGCCACTCAAACGGACCTTCGGCAGTTACCAACAGAAGGCCCGGACCTATTTGCAGGTCACTTCCGAGTTGTTCTGTGGCGCCAAGCTGGCCTCCAGGACGATCTTCGGAAGACTTAGAAGCTGGTAGCGAAGACGAAGTCTTTTTCTTCTCTTTCCGCACGTCGCCGCCCTTCGGACTTATACGGGGCCGGGGTGCGTCTAGCCAGCGACGGGTCCATCGTCGCTGTGACGCAGTAACGGGACCCTATATAGCTTCTTCCTCTCGCCAGGAGTCCACTTCGTGGACCGACAGAGGGAACGTGGCAAGGACTGGTCAACGCTCTTTCCCCTCTGCACGCAGAGCCGGTACCCCCTCCTCCCGAGGCCCGAGGGAGGGAGAAGGGTGGGGACAGCGTTTTTGACCAACCTCCGACGCACCCGTTGACGGGTGTTCCAGTCGGGGGGCGTTTGAGGAAATTTTCAGAGGCATGGGAGAGAGTCACCACAGACAAATGGGTGCTACGCACCATTCGGCAGGGTTACCGTCTAGAGACCACGACTCCCAGCCCCAAGCAGGAGGTTTTTCGCCCCATCCCCATGCCTAGTCTGAGCGACTACGCAGAGTTGTTGAGGACAGAAATCGGGGAACTGCTGGCGAAGAGCAACATCACCCCCATTTCAAATCTTCACAGGAACCTTGTAATGTCCACGTTTTTCCTGGCCCCGAAGAAGGGGAACAAGTGGCGCCCGATAATCAATCTGAGACCACTCAACAGCTTCATTCGTCTGTTGAAGTTCAAGATGGAGACTCTTGACTCCATCCTCTCTCAGTTGACAAGGGCCTATGGGGCACCTCCGTCGACCTCGTGGACGCATATCTCCATGTACCGATGTTCGAGAAACACAGGCGTTTTCTGTCATTCCAATTCGAGGGAGTTACGTACACATTCAGGGCGTTACCGTCGAGCTATCGACTGCCCCCAGGATCTTCATCCGGATAACAAGAGTTCTAGCGGCCTTCCTACGAAAGCAAGGCATCAAAATCTGCATGTACCTAGACGAATGGCTGATCTTCGCAGTAGACGCAGCCACCGTCGCGGAACACACGAACGTAGTCATAAGAGTGGCACAGGACTTAGGGTGGGTCATCAACCTCGCCAAGTCCAATCTAGCCCCTTCTCAGACTCCGCTTTTGTGGGAGCAGTCCTGGATTTTACTCAAAGTCGTATACGACCGACGGAGGAGCGGATCCTAGCCGTGAGGGCTGGAGCCGACGTCCTTCTCTCGCTACCGGCGTTGCCTGCGAGAGCTTGGCTGGTATTCTTAGGATACCTAGCCAACCTAGTGGATGTAGTCCCAATGTGCAGCTTTTACATGCGGGATCTACAATTTAATCTACTGTAGCATTTTATACCATCCAGGAGAGACCTCAGTGCCCTCGTCCCCGCGCGCAGGCGGTGGTCCCCCACATTTGGTGATGGTGCGTCTACTCTCACCTGTCACAGGGAACGATTTTTCCACCCGTCAGACCTTCTGTGTTAGTGGTGACCGATGCGTCTTTGACGGGGTAGGGAGCGCATTTAGCGTGGTTTAAAGTCGCGGGATTTTGGACGGACACTTGGTGCGGTCAGCACATCAATCTGTTAGAACTAGAGGCAGAACGCCGAGCTCTTGTTCATTTCCTACCACGGGTACGGAACAGGACTGTTCTCGTACAGGAAGGCACGGGATCCAGGAGTCTTTGGATCCTAGCCAAATCCCTTCTGTCTTGGTGCATGACGAACAAGGTCACACTCCAGGCGGTCTACCTGCCAGGCAAGGAGAACACGATCGCGGATCTGTTATCCCGCTTCCAAGGAGCCCCTGCAGAATGGGCCCTCCTCCTCGGTGGCCGTGGCGATCTGGTTGACCTTCGGTCTCCCGGACGTAGATCTGTTTGCGTCCGTGGACAACCGCAAGCTACCATTTGTTTACGCTCTGACACCCGACTTGAGGGTCTGGAAGGTAGACGCGTTCACAATCAGGTGGACCCACTTTGTGGGCTACGCCTTCCCACCGTTCGCTCTGGTACCGAGAGTACTGGGCAAGGTGATGTACGATCAGTGTCCCATGTTTCTTCTGGTAGCTCCCAACTTGCCCGGCCAACTGTGGTTCCCTCAGCTGCTAAATCTGGTCCCAGGTTTCCCGTACGAGTTTCCGATCACGGACGAGTTAGTCCGGCAAACTGCACCACAATCCAAGAGCACTCCATTTGACTGTGTGGCCTCTAAATGCGAATCCCTTGTGTCGTTGGGTCTTTCAGAGGCAGCAGTCCAAATGGCAGCCCGAAGCCGAAGGTCTTCCACTTTGGGGATGTATGCTTCCAGACTCGGAATGTTCCGAGACTGGTGCCAGGATAGATCGGTTTTTCCGCATACGGCGCCTCTTGGTGACGTAGCTGATTTTTGTTGGTCCAGTCTAACCTGAATAAATTCATCAATACAGTCAAGGGGTTCAGGAAAGCCATAGCAGCTATCCACTGGGGCTTTCTAGATAGCTCAACCGTCACCGACGCGCAGTATCTGAAAATATTGATTAAAGGAATGTTCTTACAAAGACCAAAAAGGCTTTCGCTCAAAGAGGGACATATTTGCTTTGAATCGGGCGGCGTTTGAGTCGTGCCCGACCCGGCCTTCATAGCCAAGAATCAGTCATTAGAGTTTTTACCGGAATCCATTTTCGTTTTCTGATGACAAGGCCCGGTGCCCCGTTCGATGTCTCAAACACTATATTAAACGTACGCAATTCTTTCGGAACGACTTCACCGCCTTATTCGTGTCCTTACAAAATCCACATCGCGCCGTCTCGCGTGATACGATTTCACGTTGGATTGTTCAGGCAATCACGTACAATAAATCCGCGTTATTCACGGAAGGTTCGGTTAAGGCACATCAGGTACGAGGCATCGCTCATCAATTGCGCTTTTTGGTGGGGTTCCCCTCAACGAGATTCTTCGTGCTTCGGTATGGAAAACACCAGCCACGTTCGTTTCCGCATATCAGAAGGATATACCAGACTATCAAGGCGGAGTTGCAAGGGCCGTTCTTTCAAGAGGAGGACCACTCCTTTCTTGAGGTGAATATTCTTGTTTTCAATTATTCACGTTCTCTCGTTCTGTTGGAATTATTATGTTAAATTTCTTAACGTCTTAATCGCTCACTAACGAATTTCGACCGCTGTACTGGTACGTTTAATTTACGTCTTTTTACTAACGGAATTTTTTGGCCATTGTTCAGGCTCTTTTTATTTTGTTTATTACCACTAACGAAACATTGCCGTTATTTTGGCGATTGTTGTTTCGTTATTTTACTAACGGAAGTTTGCCAATCTTCGGCCCCTTTGATTTCGTTTATGTTTTACTTAACACAGTTCTGCCGCAGTTCTGGCAGCTTCTGCTTAGTTTAACTTTACAGACGGTTTGATCCCTAAACCGCTAAGGTCCTCTGACGAACCTGGTGAGTTTTGGTCATGGCGTTTTAAGCGTTGATTACAGTTTGATTCTGTTCACTAAGGGATTATGTTCGCATGTTTTCGCGGATGATTAACCTTTATTCTGTAGACGTTTTACTTTGGTTATTCTCAACAGAGTGCTTTCTGTTCTCTTGTCATAACTAGCAGTGGGTTACTATTTATTGATAGTTCCTATTCGGAGGTCTTTCGTCCTTAAGAGGAGATGGAATTTCGTCCTTTAAGCAGGATAAGACTAGTGGGAGCTTTAGTACCAGCCTTTAGAAAATTGTGCTGTGACCTGAACTCCCTTCCTTCCTATCCTCGGTTGCAATTTCATCGCATTTTATTAGCATGGAAGGTAAGGTATAACTAGAAGTAAATTTACCCCGCTAAACGTGGCGGGGATATTTATGAGAGTTATACTTACCTTCATGCATCCAGGGCCGCCTCCCCTCTCGTTCAGGCCTTGGTGGAATGTTAAGTGAGGGCTAGTAGAGGTAATATGGAGGTCAGAACTGGGCTGGTAACTGCGTTTTTAAGGTCGGGTAGAAGTGCGTTTGAATAAAGTCATGGCACCAGATTGCATATTTATAGCATGAAAGGTAAGTATAACTCTCGTAAATATCTCCGCTACGCTTAGCGGGGTAAATTTATTTTAAGTCTCTGAAATCTGTAGCGGACATATCGAGTCCAATATTGTTCTGTGCAAGTAGTAGCAATTCGGGGAAGATGGCCAGTGATGAAGCATTGTGCTGATACATTTTGTAAACAAAGTTTTACAATGAAAAATCAAAAAGGAAATCTCGTCCCAAAAAAATAGCTTGACACAACACCAGTAAATCTGCTGCATACCAGCGACGTAACTTACACTGTCGCTTTTGATTGGCTTGTCAGTGTTTGTGTAAATATTATCTGCCAATCAGAAACGTTGAATTGTATTGCATAGTTTTCTCCACATTTACACAAGTACTGGCATTTAAGCTTACGGTTTTTACATCCAACAGCTGCACATTCATTCCACATCCGGCCAAACCAGACGTTTACGCTTTCATCCCCGAACTTTCACAACAGCTATCCCAACAATGCTAATGTCACGTGGATCTTTGATACATACCAGAATTTAATTTTCACTGTCGAATTTGATGTATTTGAACTCGAAGAATCTGACTTCGTTCACTATGGAACTGGTTCTATTCCCTGGTGTGAGAAATGTGAAGTGACATCGCTTACCGGTTTCAATATACCAAACAAGATACTTCTCGATGTTGATATTATCTGGATGCAATTTGTCAGTGACGATAACAGAGTGGCAAGAGGGTTTAATGCCAACATCTATACAAAGCAATCCGATCGCCGTAAGTTCAGTTTACTATTTCTTAATAAGTGATTCTAGTACACTCTTTCTATCGGAGGATCACTCTGATCTCCCAATCGGGAGATATTTCGTAAATATTACCCATAATACAGCTTTCTAATTTTGAATCTTTTTTTATAAACAATACAGTAAGTAATGCCTTTTGACTAAATTTGTATTGCTGTTATTCAGTGGCGTGGCTAGGCACTGGCATTTGGGGGAGGGGGCAAGAGTGGTGCAGGGTTACATTTTACGGGTGCGAGATTAATGATGTTTGAACAATTACACTATATGCTGTCATTTCATTTGGGGCAACAGGGGGCAGGGCTCTCTGAAAGAAGCGCAAGCTCATGCCCCTTCTAGCTACCCCATGCTGTAATTTGAAACTAAGAACATTTTCTACAAAATGTGCAAACCTCTAGTTCCCCAGAGTTTGTTTACATAATCTTAAGAACACATTTGCTCAGAAAATGTTTAAATTCATTGTCCACTAGGCTAAAAATAGCAAGTATAATTTGTTTGATATGTATCAAAAGCGCCATTATTTAGAATTATAATAAATTCAATCACCACTTAAAAAAACGCAAAAAATGCATTGCGTTATTACTTAACGGCTGCATATTTTCTTAACAGTTTAAATTCCGTTCACTGCGCATGTTTTGATCTCCTGATCGGGAGTATGAGTTGATCTGTATCATACACACCAAAACTCTACGTAAACAAGACATCAATGATGTTATAGCTCAACCCATAGTAGTGTAAAAACCAATTGACTGGTTTTTTTTTTAAAGCTATTTTATTTTTGTCATATCTGATATTTTCAATCTGAAATTCAAATGCAAAGATTTTTTTGAAGTCTACTCATATTTGGGCACCTATTTATTATGTTATAATTCCAACAGTTTTACATTTTCAAAGCGAGCGTGTATTATTTACACACGTTTAGTACCGTAATTTTCAGAAAATACACCAAAATTGCTCCAATTTAAGTGAAAAATTACGCAACCAGTACCAGTACCAGTATTCCATTGCCCAACTAGATGCTGGAATTTTGCTTTCCAAGTCGTGAAAAGTTTACTTCTACAGTATAAATTATCGTTTTGATGGAAAATATGCATGAAAATTTAGTTCAAAAAAAATATTCCGTTCAATGTCATCATGGTTTAATCTCAACATCGCGTAACTTTTTTTGTGGTACTCGCTAGGGCTTTCACTGTGAAAATCTGGCATACTATATGATACCTCGCCGTAATACATTTCAAAACTACGCCACCACCACGGAAGTTCTTATCATATCAGTACAGTCCTTTCGAAATGGCCGCCATCTTTGCGAAGTACACAGAATTTCAGCAGTCTGTTAAAACCCTTTATTTTGCAAAATGTTTTCTTTCTTGTAAAATTTATTTGACACTTCGGGTAAATTTTTACATGTAAATGTACTGATTGTCACGATTCAAGTATTTCAACCGTGTGTTTTTGGTCGATTTAACAGCTTGTAAAACGGGCCATGAGTGGGATTAAAGCCTTACGTTATGGCCTATTGTTATTTTTACTGTTTACTGCTGCACATTTGCAGTACATTTCACAAATTATGCAACAGAATAGTCACGTGTATCTAGAAAGATTGTACTATCTTTTTTAAAATGAAAATCATGCAAAGTTCGTTATATGTAAGATTTCGAATACTTCGAAACAGTTTAATTTTCCATGTGCCTGAATTACGTCATATATTTAAATTTCTGCTTGATTTTAAGCACAATATCAAAACATATTGCAAAATGCACGCCTGTATATAAATGGTTCGAAAATATGTAGCAAAAAAAAGCTAATTTCAATGCATATGACGCAGGTCCTATTTTAAAAGTAATGAAGTTACAAGGGTCCTTTATCATTTGCTTTCTTTGCAAACATTGCTTCATTTTACCCTGTAGCTGAAGGATTTTACTGCTCTGATAATACACACAGGGAGCCTGAAGACAAGTGTAACAACGTGTGGGATTGTGAAGATGGTAGTGACGAAACGGATTGTGGTATGTGTTCATATAGGATTATATTTATTTCGTATGTAGACGATTAAATTATTGTATTTATTTTGTTTCATCCAGTGATTGGTTAATAAATGATACGATAAACGCAGGTGCTAGCAAAGAGCTGTGTGGAAGCTCTTTGGTGCTAGCAAGATGACGAGTTCTTAAAATACGTGTCATGAAATAAGAACAAGTATAATATAAGTAAAGAAATGAAAAACATGTTCATTTAAAAACACAATTTTGATAACGGAATCCTGAGGACAAATTTGAGTTGTACTTTTACTCCTGAGTTATCACCACTTTTTATTACATAGGTCCCCCCGTGGTTGCTATCTGTCCTGGTGATAGATACATTCTACATAACGTCTCCTAGTTTCGGGGCAATTAACTTGAAAATATACCTCGCGTTTGTAAGCGATTTCATATTGATAATGATTTCATCGGAACGAAATAAAAGAAATGCATATTAATATCAATGTATTCAGGTTTAATAAAATATATCAGATTGGAGTATAGATATACATATTGTGCTAAGATAAAGTCCTTATATTTGAAACTATGTCTGTCTTATAAGGTCCACTTGCGGTGCATATCCGTCCTGGTGATACATTCTACATGACGTCTCCAAAGTTTCCGGACAATTACCCATCGAATGTACAAATCAAGTGGATATTTGACACTTACGCAAACTTGGTTTTCAGAGTTACATTCGAGTCATTTGAGCTTGCTGAAGGAGACTTTATTTATTACGGTACCCAATCAACTGATAATTCTACAACCACGCTGGAAACTTTGACAGGTATTACTAAACCTGATGATATATTGCTCGATGTGGATACAATGTGGTTGAAATTTGTAAGTGATAATCTGAACGAAGGCTCCGGATTTCGGGCGAAAATACAGACTGAAGAGTCGACAAGACGTAAGTGATTTTTAGTCTTGTTCACAACAGAATTGTCCCTTGTATCTCGAAAAATTGTATTATTTTGTTTTGTAAAATCATGCAAATGTTGTTATATGTAAAATTTCGAATACTTTGAAACAATTTAATTTTCCATGTGCCTGGATTACGTCATAGATTTAAATTTCTGCTTGATTGGAAGCAAAATATTAAAATATTTGCACGTCTGTACATGGGTGGTTCAAAAATATTTAGCAAAAGAAAGCTGGTTTCAACGCAAAAGACGCAGGTCCTATTTTAAAAGTAATAAAGGTACAAGGGTCCTTTATAATTCGTTTTCTTTGCAATTAATAACTTTTGATGTTGGGAATAACATTGCTTCATTTTACCATGTAGCTGAAGGATTCTACTGCTCTGATAACACACACAGGGAGCCTGAAGACAAGTGTAACAACGTGTGGGATTGTGAAGACGGTAGTGACGAAACGGATTGTGGTATGTTTTCGTAAACGAATGTCTTAATTTCACATTAGACACTTACATCATTTTCTGCTCTGTTTCATAAAGTGATTGGGATTTGAGTATTGTGATAAAAGTGATGTGCTAGGAAGATGATGTGGTAAAAAATGGTGTCACGTAGGTAAGAACTTATATGCAATAAGTAACGAAAAGAAAAACGACTGTTCGTTTAAAGTCACATTTTCAAAGCTGATTTCTTAGGACAAATTTGAGTTGTATATTTTACACCAAACTTATCACAACCTTTATTTTGTAGGTCCTCTTGCGGTGCATATCCGTCCTGGTGATACATTCTACATGACGTCTCCAAAGTTTCCGGACAATTACCCATCGAATGTACAAATCAAGTGGATATTTGACACTTACGCAAACTTGGTTTTCAGAGTTACATTCGAGTCATTTGAGCTTGCTGAAGGAGACTTCATTTATTACGGTACCCAATCAACTGATAATTCTACAACCACACTGGACACCTTGACTGGTATTACTAAACCTGATGATATCTTGCTCGATGTGGATACAATGTGGTTGAAGTTTGTAAGTGATAATCTGAACGAAGGCTCGGATTTCGGGCAAAAATACAGACAGAAGAGTCGGCAAGACGTAAGTGATTTTTAGTAGTCTCGTTTGCAACAGAATTGTCACCAGTACCCAGAAAGATTGTACTATTTTTTATTATAAAATCATTCAAAGTTTGTTATATGTAAGATTTCGAATACTTCGAAACAGTTTAATTTTCCATGTGCCTGAATTACGTCATAGATTTAAATTCTGCTTAATATGAAGCATAATAATAAAATATATTGCAAAATGTAATCTGTATATGAGTGTTTTTAAAATATGCTGCAAAAGAAAGCTGGTTTAAAGGAATATGACGCAGGTCCTATTTTAAAAGTAATGAAGTTACAAGGGTTCTTTATCAATCGTTTTCTTTGCAATTAATACCTTTTGATGTTGGGAATAACATTGCTTCATTTTACCCTGTAGCTGAAGGATTTTACTGCTCTGATAACACACACAGGGAGCCTGAAGACAAGTGTAACAACGTGTGGGATTGTGAAGATGGTAGTGACGAAACGGATTGTGGTATGTGTTCATATAGGATTATATTTATTTCGTATGTAGACGATTAAATTATTGTATTTATTTTGTTTCATCCAGTGATTGGTTAATAAATGATGCGATAAAGGCATGTGCTAGCAAAGAGCTGTTTGGAAGCTCTTTGGTGCTAGCAAGATGACGAGTTCTTAAAATACGTGTCATGAAATAAGAACAAGTATAATATAAGTAAAGAAATGAAAAACATGTTCATTTAAAAACACAATTTTGATAACGGAATCCTTAGGACAAATTTGAGTTGTACTTTTACTCCTGAGTTATCACCACTTTTTATTACATAGGTCCCCCCGTGGTTGCTATCTGTCCTGGTGATAGATACATTCTACATAACGTCTCCCTAGTTTCGGGGCAATTAACTTGAAAATATACCTCGCGTTTGTAAGCGATTTCATATTGATAATGATTTCATCGGAACGAAATAAAAGAAATGCATATTAATATCAATGTATTCAGGTTTAATAAAATATATCAGATTGGAGTATAGATATACATATTGTGCTAAGATAAAGTCCTTATATTTGAAACTATGTCTGTCTTATAAGGTCCACTTGCGGTGCATATCCGTCCTGGTGATACATTCTACATGACGTCTCCAAAGTTTCCGGACAATTACCCATCGAATGTACAAATCAAGTGGATATTTGACACTTACGCAAACTTGGTTTTCAGAGTTACATTCGAGTCATTTGAGCTTGCTGAAGGAGACTTTATTTATTACGGTACCCAATCAACTGATAATTCTACAACCACGCTGGAAACTTTGACAGGTATTACTAAACCTGATGATATCTTGCTCGATGTGGATACAATGTGGTTGAAATTTGTAAGTGATAATCTGAACGAAGGCTCCGGATTTCGGGCGAAAATACAGACTGAAGAGTCGACAAGACGTAAGTGATTTTTAGTCTTGTTCACAACAGAATTGTCCCTTGTATCTCGAAAAATTGTATTATTTTGTTTTGTAAAATCATGCAAATGTTGTTATATGTAAAATTTCGAATACTTTGAAACAATTTAATTTTCCCTGTGCCTGGATTACGTCATAGATTTAAATTTCTGCTTGATTTAAAGCAAAATATTAAAATATTTGCACGTCTGTATATGGGTGGTTCAAAAATATTTAGCAAAAGAAAGCTGGTTTCAACGCAAAAGACGCAGGTCCTATTTTAAAAGTAATAAAGGTACAAGGGTCCTTTATAATTCGTTTTCTTTGCAATTAATAACTTTTGATGTTGGGAATAACATTGCTTCATTTTACCCTGTAGCTGAAGGATTCTACTGCTCTGATAACACACACAGGGAGCCTGAAGACAAGTGTAACAACGTGTGGGATTGTGAAGACGGTAGTGACGAAACGGATTGTGGTATGTTTTCGTAAACGATTATGTCTTAATTTCGTATTAGACATTACAACATTTTCTGCTCTGTTTCATAAAGTGATTGGTTTGAATGTATTGTGATAAAGTGATGTGCTAGGAAGATGATGTGGTAAAAATGGTGTCACGTAGGTAAGAACTTATATGCAATAAGTAACGAAAAGAAAAACGACTGTTCGTTTAAAGTCACATTTTCAAAGCTGATTTCTTAGGACAAATTTGAGTTGTATAGCGATTTTTAATGATTTCATCGGAACAAACTTATCACAACCTTTATTTTGTAGGTCCTCTTGCGGTGCATATCCGTCCTGGTGATACATTCTACATGACGTCTCCAAAGTTTCCGGACAATTACCCATCGAATGTACAAATCAAGTGGATATTTGACACTTACGCAAACTTGGTTTTCAGAGTTACATTCGAGTCATTTGAGCTTGCTGAAGGAGACTTCATTTATTACGGTACCCAATCAACTGATAATTCTACAACCACACTGGACACCTTGACTGGTATTACTAAACCTGATGATATCTTGCTCGATGTGGATACAATGTGGTTGAAGTTTGTAAGTGATAATCTGAACGAAGGCTCCGGATTTCGGGCAAAAATACAGACAGAAGAGTCGGCAAGACGTAAGTGATTTTTAGTAGTCTCGTTTGCAACAGAATTGTCACCAGTACCCAGAAAGATTGTACTATTTTTTATTATAAAATCATTCAAAGTTTGTTATATGTAAAATTTCGAATACTTCGAAACAGTTTAATTTTCCATGTGCCTGAATTACGTCATAGATTTAAATTCTGCTTAATATGAAGCATAATAATAAAATATATTGCAAAATGTAATCTGTATATGAGTGTTTTTAAAATATGCTGCAAAAGAAAGCTGGTTTAAAGGAATATGACGCAGGTCCTATTTTAAAAGTAATGAAGTTACAAGGGTTCTTTATCAATCGTTTTCTTTGCAATTAATACCGTTTGAAGTTGGGAATAACATTGCTTCATTTTACCATGTAGCTGAAGGATTCTACTGCTCTGATAACACACACAGGGAGCCTGAAGACAAGTGTAACAACGTGTGGGATTGTGAAGATGGTAGTGACGAAACGGACTGTGGTATGTGTTCATATAGGATTATATTTATTTCGTATGTAGACGATTAAATTATTATATAATATTTTGTTTCATACAATGATTGGTTAATGAATGATACGATAAAGGCAGGTGCTAGCAAAGAGCTGTGTGGAAGCTCTTTGGTGCTAGCAAGATGATGAGTTCTTAAAATACGTGTCATAAAGTAAGAACAAGTATAATATAAGTAGAGAAATGAAAAACATGTTCATTTGAAAACACAATTTTGATAGCGGAATCCTTAGGACAAATTTGAGTTGTACTTTTACTCCTGAGTTATCACCACTTTTTATTACATAGGTCCCCTCGTGGTTGCTATCTGTCCTGGTGATAGATACATTCTACATAACGTCTCCCTAGTTTCGGGGCAATTAACTTGAAAATATACCTCGCGTTTGTAAGCGATTTCATATTGATAATGATTTCATCGGAACGAAATAAAAGAAATGCATATTAATATCAGTGTATGCAGGTTTAATAAAATATATCAGATTGGAGTATGAATATACATATTGTGCTAAGATAAAGTCCTTATATTTGAAACTATGTCTGTCTTATAAGGTCCACTTGCGGTGCATATCCGTCCTGGTGATACATTCTACATGACGTCTCCCAAGTTTCCGGACAATTACCCATCGAATGTACAAATCAAGTGGATATTTGACACTTACGCAAACTTGGTTTTCAGAGTTACATTCGAGTCATTTGAGCTTGCTGAAGGAGACTTTATTTATTACGGTACCCAATCAACTGATAATTCTACAACCACGCTGGAAACTTTGACAGGTATTACTAAACCTGATGATATCTTGCTCGATGTGGATACAATGTGGTTGAAATTTGTAAGTGATAATCTGAACGAAGGCTCCGGATTTCGGGCGAAAATACAGACTGAAGAGTCGACAAGACGTAAGTGATTTTTAGTCTTGTTCACAACAGAATTGTCCCTTGTATCTCGAAAAATTGTATTATTTTGTTTTGTAAAATCATGCAAAGTTTGTTATATGTAAAATTTCGAATACTTTGAAACAATTTAATTTTCCATGTGCCTGGATTACGTCATAGATTTAAATTTCTGCTTGATTGGAAGCAAAATATTAAAATATTTGCACGTCTGTATATGGGTGGTTCAAAAATATTTAGCAAAAGAAAGCTGGTTTCAACGCAAAAGACGCAGGTCCTATTTTAAAAGTAATAAAGGTACAAGGGTCCTTTATACTGTTATAATTCGTTTTCTTTGCAATTAATACCTTTTGATATTGGGAATAACATTGCTTCATTTTACCCTGTAGCTGAAGGATTCTACTGCTCTGATAACACACACAGGGAGCCTGAAGACAAGTGTAACAACGTGTGGGATTGTGAAGATGGTAGTGACGAAACGGATTGTGGTATGTTTTCGTAAACGAATGTCTTAATTTCACATTAGACACTTACATCATTTTCTGCTCTGTTTCATAAAGTGATTGGGATTTGAGTATTGTGATAAAAGTGATGTGCTAGGAAGATGATGTAGTAAAAAGTGGTGTCACTTAGGTAAGAACTTATATGCAAAAAGTAGCGAAAAGAAAAACGAATGTTCGTTTAAAGTCACATTTTCAAAGCTGATTTCTTAGGACAAATTTGAGTTGTATATTTTACACCAAACTTATCACAACCTTTATTTTGTAGGTCCTCTTGCGGTGCATATCCGTCCTGGTGATACATTCTACATGACGTCTCCAAAGTTTCCGGACAATTACCCATCGAATGTACAAATCAAGTGGATATTTGACACTTACGCAAACTTGGTTTTCAGAGTTACATTCGAGTCATTTGAACTTGCTGAAGGAGACTTCATTTATTACGGTACCCAATCAACTGATAATTCTACAACCACACTAGACACCTTGACTGGTATTACTAAACCTGATGATATCTTGCTCGATGTGGATACAATGTGGTTGAAATTTGTAAGTGATAATCTGAACGAAGGCTCCGGATTTCGGGCGAAAATACAGACAGAAGAGTCGACAAGACGTAAGTTAGATATTTCGAAGTATAATTTACAACAAGTGATACCTTGCTTTGAAATGTCTAATTGGTAACACCCTGGATTTATGCGTTTTAATTTTTTTTTTATCTGTTTTGAACAGTACCAGAAAATATATAGTCTTTGATCCCGTTGTGTTGTGTATACGTCCGTAGCAAGAAGCATGTTAAGCGTCTGGCTATGTATTTTAACCCGTGTCATTATGTTATATAAACTTCTAATGCATATTGATAAAGAGTTTCGAATAAGAAGTTTTCCACAAGAACAGCTTAAAGCCTGTCCGCCTGTTGTTAGCTCTCGTGGCCAGTTTCCAAATCAGTGAACTGTGGAATTTGTGTTGGAGAATCTCACCCGGAGTTCTAAAGTGTGTGGAATTATAATGGAATACATTTCTTCGAAAGTACCTGAAGTGTGAGGAATTATAAAGGAATACATTTTTCTGAAACGGAAGAAAACCTTTTCACGACTGGATCCCCGAAAGTTGAAGGATAATTTTCATTCCGGTTTGTGAATACGCCAATGCAGATAGTGTAAGTGCACAACTAGGCTTATTCTTAATTGGAATATTCGAACCGGATATGTGGATTCAACTTGCATATCGTGGTTTTTCTGGTTCTTCTTTCCTTATATGGTAAACTGGTTAATTAAGATAATAGAGTTTACTTCTAGTTGTACCTTACCTTCCATGCTATTAATATGCAATCTGGTCACATGGCCTGATTCTAATGCACTTCTAATCAAACTTAAAAACGTAGTTACCAGCCCAGTCCTGACCTCCATATTACCTCTACTAACCCTCACTTCTTTTCAGCCCGTTGTTTTTACAACATCGCTGGAACTGGTCAAATTTTGTTGTTGTAAATTTAACCTTTTTCTAACTCTTTTCTCACTTGCAACTTCTACCAGGCAGGTTTTTACGCTGCTCTATCTTACCCGGTTCGCCTTTTCAAGCCTTCTTAGGTAAGACGAGATAGCCATGGGTCCAGGTTTTCTTCAGGCCGACTCACAGGCCTTTCCCGTGTAGCCTACACTTAGGATAGTGTGTTTTTGTCTCCATCCGTACAAAGCGGGTGGCTAGTTCAAGAGAGTCCCAATCTCGTGGCGGATGTTTTTAGGCCCTAGAGCACCAAGTGTGCCTGTCTAGTAGACCTCTTGCCCCTGGGTTTAAGTGTTTTTCACCCTTGGCCCCGCCCTTCCACGAGGAGCGCCTAGCGTTATACTATGCATTGTATTAACATCTTAAGATATCTTCAGTACAGATTCTCGTATGCATTTGGCCAATTTCTTCAATCGATGTTGGCGCATGCGTATTGGGTCGACGTTACCATAGGGTATTCGAGGAGTCGGTTTCTTACATCTTCAAGGAGCTACAGTTGTTACAAGAGAGCCTATGTTTTATTTAATGTTACCAGTATATATCATGTATTCATTTTTCTCGCATATAATTAAGACAAAGTTTTTAATTTTCAAGCTTGAATTTTGGGGCGTTGGAGAGACTTGAGGGGGTCTCTCCGACGTTCTCTTTACAGCAGATCTAATCTTTTCTTTTTATCTTCACAGACGCCAAGTTACTCAGTGGTTCGTGTTTTCCACGCTACCCCTACTCTAACAAAAAAATTACGTTCGGTGCATTTTCTCTGGTTTTTAGAAAATTTCCGATATACATTTTTTCTGTTTTTGTTTTGATATACTAAATTGCTGTGGCTTGCCTCTCTATGTGTGACGAATGGTCGTAGGTACATCCCCCGTAGGTGCGTCTTGGTATAAGTGTATACGTATGCATTCATATGTATATATTTTTACTTTTCAGATAAACGCCAAGAGGCGATATAAATCAATTAGTCTCAGAGTTTCTACTTACGCCATGGCCACCTTCTTGATAGATTACTGAGTCGTGGAGGCCTGTGTTTGTAGTTTACTTTGTTAACTTTTTACTGATTAACCCCTTGGAGGCCTCTGACTTAATAGATTACTGAGTCGGCAGAGCTACGGGTGCGGTCTATCAGACGTAAGAGTAAATATTGATAAGCTAAGTGGCGTCCTAGACGTCACTTAGAATAAATCACTATAAAGAAGCGCCCTCTCTCGATAAGATTATTGACTTGTAAGTGACGCATATTTTTAGTGGGTAAACCCTTTGTACCCCGCTGTGGTCCACGGTTCCGCGATAGGGACCGCTAGGGCCAAGTAAAGGCGGCGCCTTTACGTGGCCCTAAAGGTTAAACGTGAGTCACAAATGATTTGACGGGTCCTTTCTGGTCCGTAGGGCCCCGGTGATCGGATCCATACGGTTCCACGGCCCGTGTTCACGGCTTCGTACGGGTCCGTGACGGCTCCGTACGGGTCCATTGGACGGTTCCACACGGCTCCACGGTCCGTGTTTACGGCTCCGTTGGATGGCCGAACGGTTCCATACGGCTCCGTGGCTAACGGCTCTACATGTCCATACGAGTTCGGTGAACTGGTCCGTACGGCTCCATAGTTTGTAACGGGATAACGTACACCGTACGATTAACCCGTAAATACACCTAGTAGCCACGAAGCTACGTGGTCAGGTGACAAGTGACAATCTTTGCAAGAAGTATAGCACCACGAGAGCTATATTCTTATTGGTTCCGTAACCATTAGCTACGCAGTTCCACGGCCGTGTGAATGCCATTAATAAGATTGTCCGCGTTGAACGTTACAGTTTCGCAATTATTTTCCCCAGTATCATGGACACGGAAGACAGGTCCCCGAGTGTCGGACCAAAAATGTCCCGAGATGCATATCATGCAGACGCTTCTTTAAATTACTCTCCGGTGACATCCATCTTATGTGTAACGTGTGTAGATTGTGCTGCGAGTCCAACCCTTGTACTCTATGCAGCGACTGGGATCAAGAGGTGTGGTCGGAGTACAGACTCCACCGCGACCGGCACTTTTAAAAAGCCACCGCCACCCAGGCTTAAAGCGCAGCCCCCTTCCGACCAAAAAGCGGTGCCACCGCCCATTCTCAACAGGGTACCCGACGACGGACCTCCGCAGCTGAGTAGGCGTATGCTAACACGTACCCCAGTGGTGCCAAATGCTGTGGCGGAGCCCAACCCTCCCGTCCCCCCCCCGGTCAGGCAGGTCTCCTGAACGAGGCAGACCCCGGAGAAGAGACAGGGAACGGTATAGTGCATACAAAGGAGGGAGGGGGGGGGGGGCGGGGGAAGACTTGATGTCACCAGTGCTCTTCCTCCTCTTTCTCCTCCTCATCCTCTCCTGAACCCAGGCGAAGGTGCAGGAAGCGACACACGGGAAACCCCTTCAAGGATCCTACCTTCCAGGACACACTCAAGAAAATACTTGAGACTTTGGTGTCCCAGGCGCTGGAGCGAAGGCTACCGCCTCCTGCTCCTCCCCCTCCCCTTCCCCCCTTAGCACTCCTCGCCCCTACCCCCGCCCCCTTTCCCCTTTGGCACCTGCCACTGCCGCGGAGTGGCATCCCCCGATCCTAAGGTCTCGGAGGAGGATGCCCTCGACATCTATCCATCGGGAGAGGAAGTTGATTTTTTTGGACATTTTGGACCCTCCGGTGGAGACTCCGGACACGCCCACGGCACGGGACCACCCACCATAACAGCGATTCCTTCCGCCGCCCCGTTTCAAGCCGTCCCCAGTGCCGCATCAACTATGCAAATCGCACTAGATACGACCCCCGTAACCTACCGTAGTGTGGCAACTCCTTTGTCAGCTGGCGAGCGGCAGCGCTGCGGTGTCCAGCTCCGTGACCAGGGCTAAGAAATGTCTTAACCCTGCGGTCCAGCGGAGGGAAGATTCCTTAACAGCTGTCGACCGGGCCGTACGGCGGGGTTTTAAATACCAAGCCCTTGCCGTATCGGTTTTGCGTAGGCATCTACCAGTCGACGTCCTTGCAAAGACCGTACCTTTGTTAATCGGACTCTCAGATTTGCTCGACGCGACAGTCGACCGAGCCTCCACAAAGGTAGTCCGGGAGAGGCGCGAGAATGTTCTTCCTCTCCTTGGACTCTCTGACGCCACTCAGACGGACCTTCGGCAAAAACCAACAGAAGGCCCGGACCTATTTGCAGGTCACTTCCGAGATGTTCTGTCGCGCCAAGCTGGCCGCCAGGACGATCTTCGGAAGACTCAGAAGCTGTTAGCGAAGACGAAGTCTTTTTCTTTTCTTCTCGCACGTGGCCGCTCTTCGGCCCCATACGGGGCTGAGGTGCGTCTAACCAGCGACGGGCCCGTCGTCGCCGTGACGCAGTAACGGGGCCCTTTACAGCTTCTTCCTCTCGCCAGGGGTCCACTTCGTGGACCGACAGAGTGAACGTGGCAAGGACCGGTTCACGCTCTTTCCCCTGTACACGCAGAGCGGATATGTCCTCCTCCCGAGGGAGATGGAAAGGAAAGGGATAGCGTTTTTGACCCATCTCCGACGCCCCGTTGAAGGACATTCCAGTCGGGGGCGTTTGGGGAAATTTTCAGAGGCATGGGAGCGAGTCACCACAGACAAATGGGTGCTATTAACCATTCAACAGGGTTATCGTCTATAGTTCACGACTCCCCGCTCCAGGGGCGTCTTCCGCCCCACCACCACGCCTCGTCTGAGCGACCACGCAAAGTTGTTGGGGGACAGAAATCGGAGAACTGCTGGCGAAGAACGCGAGTTCTAGCGGCGTTTCTACAAAAGCAAGGCATCAAAATTGTATGTACCTAGACGACTGATTGGTCGTCGCAGTGGACGCAGCCACCGTCGCGGAACACACGAACGTAGTCATAAGAGTGGCACAGGACTTAGGGTGGATGATAAACCTCGCCAAGTCCAACCTAGTTCCTTCTCAGACTCTCACTTTTCTAGTAGCAGTCCTAGATTTTACTCAAGGTCATATACAACCGACGGTGGAGCAGATCCTAGCCCTGAGAGCGGGAGCCGACGTCCTTCTCTCGCTACCGGCATCGCCGGCGGGAGCTTGGCTGGTATTCTTAGCATACCTAGCGAGCCTAGTAGATGTAGTCCCAATGTGCAGGTTTTACATTCGGGATCTACAATTTTATCTACTGGATCATTTCATACCATCTGGAAGGGACCTCAGTGTCCTCGTCCCCAGTACGCAGGCGGTGGTCCCCCACATCTGGTGGTGGTGCGTCCACTCTCACCTGTCACAGGGAGCGATTTTTCCACTCATCAGACCTTCAGTGTTAGTGGTGACCGATGCGTCTTTGACTGGGTGGGGACCGCATTTAGCGTGGCTCCAAAAGTGGGATTTTGGACGGACACTTGGTACGATCAGCACATCAATCTGTTGGAACTAGAGGCAGTACGCCGGGTTCTTGTTCATTTCCTACCACGAGTTCGGAACAAGACTGTTCACATACGCACCGACAACACCACGGTAGTGGAGTTTATCAACAGACAGGGACGCACGAGATCCAGGAGTCTTTGGATCATAGCCAAGTCTCGTCTGTCTTGGTGCATGACGAACAAGGTCACATTCCAGGCGGTCTCCCTGCCAGGCAAGGAAAACACGATCGCGGATCTGTTATCCCGCCTCCAAGGAGCCCCCACTGAATGGATCCTCCTCCCGCGGGTGGCCTATGCGATCTGGTTGACCTTTAGTCTCCCGGACGTAGATATGTTCGCGTCCATGGACAGCCACAAGCTACCAATTTTTTGCGCTCTGACACCCCACCCGAGAGTCTGGAAAGTCGACGCGTGCACGATCAGGTGGACCCACTTCGTGGGCTACGCCTTCCCGCCATTCGCTCTGGTACCGAGAGTACTGGGCAAGGTGATGTACGATCAGTGCCCCATGTTTCTTGTGGTAGCTCCCAACTGGCCCGGTCAACTATGGTTCCCTCAGCTGCTCAATGTTGTCACAGGTTTCCCGTACAAGCTTCCGGTCACGAACGAGTTAGTCTCATTCCTGGGCTTTGGAAAACTGCACCACAATCCAAGAGCACTCCATTTGACTGTCTGGCCTCTATCCGCGAATCCCTTGTGTCGCAGGGTCTTTCGGAGGCAGCTTTCCAAATGGCAGCCAGAAGCCGAAGGTCTTCCACTTTCGGGATGTATGCTTCCAGACTCAGAATGTTTCGAGACTGGTGCCAGGATAGATCGGTTTCTCCACATACGGCGCCTCTTGGTGACGTAGCGGATTTTTTGTTGGTCCAGTTTAAGCTGAATAAATTCATCAATACAGTCAAGGGGTTCAGGACAGCTATAGTAGTTATCCACCTGGGCTTTCTAGATGGCTCGACCGTCACCGACGCGCAGCCTCTGAAAAGATTAATTAAAGTAATGTTCTTACAAAGACCTTCAGTTCGGAACCTCGCTACCCCTTGGGATATGCAGGTTTTTCTCGAGACATTAGCACGGGCTCCGTTTGAGCCTTTGCCAGAAGTCCTCTCAAGGAACTGACAATCAAAACGGTATTTTTACTCTCCGCGGCCTCTGCTAGGAGGCACCATTCACGCGCTTTCCTTCAAAGAGGGCCATATTCACTTTGAATCGAGGGCCGTTCGACTCGTGCCCGACCCAGCCTTCATAGCCAAGAATCAGACATTAAAGTTTTTACCGGAACCTATTTTCCTTCCGTCACTCGCGAAGTTTTCTGACACGGCAGAGGACAAGGCCTGGTGTCCCGTTCGATGTATCAAACACTATATTAAACGTACACAGTCTTTACGGGAACGACGTCACCGCCTTATTCGTGTTTTTACAAAATTCGCATCGCGCCGTCTCTCGTGATACGATTTCACGTTGGATTGTTCAGGCAATCACGTACAATAAATCCGCGTTATTCACGGAACGTTTGGTAAAGACGCATCAGGTACGAGGCATAGCTACATCAATTGCGCTTTTTGGTGGGGTTTCCCTTAACGGGATTCTTTGTGCTGCGGTATGGAAAACACCAGCCACGTTCGTCTCCGCATATCTGAAGGATATATCAGACTATCAAGGCGGAGTTGCAAGGGCCGTTCTTTCTAGACGAAGACCACCCCTTTCTTGAGGTGAATATTCTCATTTTCAATTATTCACGTTCTCTCGTTCTGTTGGGGTTATTACGTTAATTTTCCCAACGTCTTAATCGTTCATTAACGGATTTCGGCTGCTGTTCTGGCACGTTTAATTTGTTTCTTTTTACTAACGACAAAATTTGGCCGTTGTTCGGGCTCTTTTTATTTCGTTTATTCCTACTAATGAAACTTTGACGTTGTTTTTTTTCTCGATTGTTCTTTCGTTGTTTTACTAACGGAATTTTGCCGATCTTTGGCGCCTTTTATTTCGTTTATGATTTACTAACACGCTTCTGCCGCGGTTCTGGCAGCTTCTGCTTAGTTTAACTTTACAGACGGTTTGATCACTTCATGCTTTACTAAACCGCTCCGATCCTCTGACAAATCTGGTGAGTTTTCGTCATGACGTTTCGAGCGTTGTTGACAATTTGATTCTGTTCATTAACGGAGTGTGGTCGTATGTTTTCGCGGATGATTAACTTTTGTTCTGTAGACGTTTTACCTCGGTTGTTCTCAACAGAGTGTTCTCTGTTCTCTTGTCATAACTAGCAGTGGGTTACTATTTATTGATAGTTTCTATGCGGAGGTCTTTTGTTCGTTAGGGGAGAAGGAATTTCGTCCTTTAAGTGGGATAAGACTAGTGCAAGTTTTAGTATCAGCCTTTAGAAAATTGTGCTGCGACCTGAACTCCCTTCCTTCCTATCTTTGGTTGCAATCTCATTGCATATTAATAGCATGGAAGGTAAGGTATAACTAGAAGTAAATTTACCCCGCTAAGCGTAGCGAGTCATACTTACCTTCCATGCATCCCGGCCCGCCTCCCCTCTCGTTCAGGCCTCAGTGGAATATTAAGTGAGGGTTAGTAGAGGTAATATGGAGGTCAGAACTGGGCTGGTAACTACGTGTTTAAGGTCTATTAGAAGTGCATTAGAATCAGGTCATGTAACCAGATTGCATATTAATAGCATGGAAGGTAAATATCCCCGCTACGCTTAGCGATGTAAATATATATAATTTTTAGGATTAGTTCAGAGGTTAAACTCGAATATTACAATTTGTGTAATTATACGTCCTCTTGACCACTGATGTAATGCTGTGCTCCCCAACCTTGTTGTAGTGGGTTCATTTTGGTATGCAACAAAATATTTGTTTGAGAGCTTGCATAAAATAATTATTTGAAGCATCGCAATTTGCTTTATTCCACTATCTAATTGTGCCATGAATGTGTGGTTTCCTCCCACAACTGTATTAGTAGCAAACTTAAGGTAGCATGCAAGTTGTTCCATACAATATAACGGATTTACCGCGAGCTGACCTTGAACACCTGATACGCCTATATCTATTCTGTTTGAACAGTCGGAATACGAAATATTAAGACTGCTTGTAGTCCGGCACTTAAAACTGAGACTCTCTGCGCGTATCGGATGCCTGAAAGTAAAACTACGTTGCGCCAACGTTGGCAAATTGGGTTGACCTAATGTTGTACCCATGGTTGGCTGCTTGTTGCCAATAAGTTGGGCCAACCAATCATGAGGTCAAAGGCTCGAATCCAGCTACGAGATAAAAATGTCTTTTTACTTTCTGGGTTGTAGTACCCCATATATCCACTCTGTAGTCTAAAACTACAGACGTAAACTTTGTGATTTTGCTGTAACCAGCGCCTTTTATAAGTCAATTGGCGTCATTACTCCACAATGGACTCCCGACGAGCATGGACGTGGCAAGAGGGGCAGGGGGGCACGCGCCCCCTTTTAGAGGCCCTGCCCAGTTTTGCACACCAAATGAAATGTCATAATATAGTGTAATTGTTTACCATCAAAAAGAGAATGTGCACTTACATACACACTCATCTAACCTCCTGCACACTGCACACCCCAATAAATCATACACCACACACACACACAATACGCAAATTTGAAGCGCTTATCATATACCCTGCCTTCACCCCCTTTGACACTGATGTGACTTATCATCAATTACATGTGTACTACCAGTTGATCTTAGCATAATTTTAACGCAGCTTAGTACCCTTATACACCTCACCAATTTAAGCGCCCATAATCGTATTATTACAGTTTACATCATGAATCTCGCCCATACAAAATATAACCTGGCCGTACCCCCCTCCCCCTCCCCCCCCCCAAAAAGGTTTCCGACACGTACAATGTTTTGCATCAGCGGTGGGTGTGTGCTATCTGGATGGAAGTCTAACCGTCAGATTAGAGTGAAATAAATTTATTTCTTGTAATTAGATCATCATTTCCTCAAGATAGGGACGGAATTATTTTCATTTTCTAAACGGAAATGTGATATTTGGAGATTAATGTTGCAAGTTTTAATCTTTCTTGCCGATCATCTAATTCACTGTCACCGAAAACTAAACCAAAAAAACTAACATCGTATACTTTTTTCTCATAGCGGAAGGATTTTACTGCTCTGATAATTCACACAGAGAGCCTGAAGACAAGTGTAACAACGTGTGGGATTGTGAAGATGGAAGTGATGAAACAGATTGTGGTATATGTTTTACTTTACATACATTTGCCGTTGAACGTGATACTAATGCAAAACTAATATCATAGCTTTACACATCAAGAGCTTCGCCTAAATATACCAAATAGAGATTTAGGAAATTTATTCAGAAGGAAAAAGAAATATTTCAGTAAGATAAACATACTGAACATAATCAGTTAAATTCACGAAGATATGATAAAATGACTTAAATTTTATTGGTCGAAAGTCATCAGCTTAATATCCTCAATATGAAGTGGCATTTGTTCATTCAAGTGACCATGCAATAGTTATTCTAAAAATAAATAAAAAAATAATTCAAGTTTCTGAATATTCTGGCACATTATCTGGGTCGTCGGATATCGATGAATGCACGTACCGTACTTCCCCAAATCGGTCCCCAACTTAATAGATCTTTTCAAATCTGAATCGGGAATTGTGAAGAATGATTTAAATGGGGAATCTATTGACCAATCAAAATATGAGAGATTCTTGCTCGTCTGCACGATTCATGCACACTATGCAGGTATGCGACCAAACGTATGAAAAAAAAAAAAAACTTTTTAATCCTCATCATACGTGCGACAAGTTATACATGAAGGTAAAAAGCACGCATGTACATTGTATCTTGCAATTTTAACTACAGCAACAGCTGATTGGTTGGGTAAACAAAGGTAAAATTCCCCAGCAGTTGATTGGTCGAAGCTCAAAATAAATTGTATTCAGCTAAAATCGGTTTTTAAAATATCGATAGTCAATCCGTGACAATGGATCAGATTTGGATCAGATTACAGAATAAAACTGAATATCGAGTGTTGGTACAGTCCTTAACTTGATGAAATATTACTGTTCTTGTAGGTCCCCTGGCCGTCCACATCCGTCCTGGTGACACATTCTACATGACGTCTCCCAAGTTTCCGGAGAATTACCCATCGAATGTACAAATCACGTGGATATTTGACACTTACGCAAACTTGGTTTTCAGAGTCACTTTCGAATCATTTCAGTTGGATCGGGGAGACTACATTTACTACGGTTTCCTATCTAGCGATAATTCTACGACAACACTTGAATCGCTAACTGGCAACGTCACACCTGGCGTTATTGTACTTGATGTGAGAAAAATGTGGATTAAGTTTGTAAGCGACCCTTTATACGTAGGTTCGGGATTTCGAGCAAAAATAGAGACTGGAGAGTCGACAAGACGTGAGTAGACATTTTCCAGTTCTAAAGGTGGCCTGAATTTCCTCCTTAACTGGGCGATTCTGCGTCTCCTGTAACTATCATTTTGGACGTGAAATCGCCCCTGCATTATCCTGAGCCAGTCGCGACAGAATACGTGTCCGGTACCTTGCATTACACGCGTATGTTGTTGCTATATCGCTGGAAATAATACAAAGAAATTTAATTTACAAAATAAAAATTGAAACATTTCTGTTTTTCTTTGATAAATCAAATCTGATTTAATTCAGCTCAAGTCTGATACAAATGGGCTATCAAAATGTGTGGATATTTTATATTGTTTTCTTATTTATGAATCATTGTTGCCCTTCACAACATTATACACCTAGAAACCAAAAGGTTGTGTGGTTCCGATGCCTTATTTTTTAGAAGCTGTTGTAGTGCAGGTGGGGTGTTAACTTTATTTCATGGACTCCTATTAAATGTCACTCCTTACATTATAATTAACATCTGAGGATATTGAGATCTGCTTAATTCCATTTTGTTAATCAGTTAGAGCCCCCAGTGATACCCCATGTTTCATGATCCCTTCCTCTCAAAACAGAGAAATGTTAAATATTATAGTTATATAAATTAAAGTAATTTTGTACTAGGCGATCGTGGAAGAAGAAGAAGAGTTTTTTTTGTATCCATCATAAATTAGAAAGTCATATTCTTATTAGAGGGGAAAGGGGGCATTTCACCCTTATCCAAATGGCGTAATAAACTCCTGGCATCTCTGCATATGCATCATGCTCTCAAGCTTCATCCATGAATTGGGCTGGGATATAAGTTGATCGAGGAGGGCATAAACCATGAGAAGGCGGGGACTAAGAGAAACCCATTGGATCAAAGAATATTCTGAAATTTTACAATATCGCCTTAAGGTGCGTGTGTGGATGCAGGTGAGGGGGTACTTCTGCGAAGAAAAAGATTTTATCATTGACTAATTTAATAATGAAATTGTTATAGTCCAGATTTCGATGGAAAATTAAAATATTTTGTTGAAATAATTTTGTGTTCGGGGATGTTAGAATTTTGGATACCTACCAGGAATTGAACCAAGGACGCTAGATTGTCAAGCTGATACTATGACCGATAGATCACTGAGGTCTCTTAATTACTTAAGCTTAAACTGTCAGAAAATAGGTATCACAAGGATTTACAGTACGATCGTCTAACAGACACCCTTATGTATACTTTGACGTCAAGTAATTGTTTAGTTTCACTCTACAATCTCTGTACAAGAAGAGACTTGAGGTGAAAGTAGTCGTGATGTTTGTATTGGAGGTATCGAAAGCGAATATTTAAAGCCACAATGTGAAACATGCTTTTGGGTAAAACAATTCACTGATTTTTCCTCAGAAAATATAGTAAAAAACTGGATTTAAATCAATTCTGATCACTGCAATGTTTTATAACATCCATGAAAACTTTGTTTGTAAGCGAGGCTTTTATATTATGTCCTAGCTCAAGGCTTCTACTGTACCGATAATACTCACCGAGAGCCAGAAGACATGTGCAACAACGTTTGGGATTGTGATGATGGCATTGACGAGTTAGGTTGCGGTAGGTAGTAGATCTAAATAGTGTTCACACCATAATTCATATCATATTGGGATTACCATAATAAAGCACACCAATTACCATACTAAAGCACATTAATTACCATACTAAAGCACACCAATTGCCATACTAAAGCACACCAATTACCATATTAAGCACACCAATTACCATACTAAAGCACAACAATTACCATACTAAAGCACAACAATTACCATACTAAAGCATACCATAAGCGTCCTTTCTCGGTAAGACTGTCGAGTTGAATTATCATATTGCCTATCGGACACAATGTAATAAAAGATGTATCAGTATTGCCAGGTCTTGAGTAATTTAAAATCCATCTTAAATTTGCTTTGCAATTTGGATTAGGAGCACATATCCAACCTGACGAAAAAAGTTTGGTAAATCAAATAAAGTATATTCGAGTAACAACCATGAAATCATGTAAACCTTTTATAGTATCCAGGATTTTACCCAAGTGGTCAATGCTCTTATGGCAAAATTTCAACCAGGAGGGAGGTTATATACCTGACTTACATACAATAAAGATGACAAACTTCATGAAAATATTCAAGTTTCAAAGAAGATAAAAGAGTAAAGCGATTTTTGTCATGTGTCCAATTGCTAAATATTTCCCCTGGCCCACAGTCACATCCCACACATTCTCTCGGGTCTCTTTTGCTGTTTTTAAATAGAGCAAGTAATTAATTATAATTTCCTACCAGGCGACAAACTACTGAAACTTATCCAGGCAAGCTCTCCCAAAAATGAGAAACAAAGAAAAGACGAATAATTGTGTGGACTTTACATACACACCGGTATACCTAAATAAGTAAATAAATGAAGTGTTTGTACTATTGCAAGGTAAGCAGTGTATGGCAAACCGTCAGATAGACTTTGTAAACAACATAAAGCATCTATGAAAGGCTTCTAAACTGCTAAATGGAATAATTCAATTATCATTTTAATTTCAATTTCACCGTATTTTAAATAATGAATAAGAGTGAAAACCCGATCTAGTTTGAAAAAATAAAAACATAGCATATTGTCTTTTTGGGCTCAAAACAGGAATGTAATCAACTTTATATATTTCTTCTCTTCTTTGTTAAAGGTCCTCTCTCAATCCACATAACACCCATATAATGATCATATTGTTGTTTCAATAAATTTTGATTCCACTTTCGTTGATAATGTGTGTTGCATTTGAATTATTTGTTATAAAGTTGAACTCTGAAGATGGATCATTGACATCTGCGTTTCTTCGACATTAATTTTAATATCCAAGACAGTAATTATGCTTGCTTTGATATGGACAATAAATGAGAAGCAATGGTTTGAGTGTAAGAGTGCAAGCTCCAATTTGTAAGTTGATACGATTATGCCAACATGAAACTACATTCAAGTTGTATTGAAAAGAACAAAATATTTGTAACTTTAAATGATGCTTAAAACTGATTTTGTAGTCTTTTACTTAAATAGAAAAGAAAGTTTTATGATGCTTTGTTTACCATTAATCATTTTGCAGGTCCTCTTTCCACGCACATAACACCTGGTGAAACCTTCCAGTTTACTTCTCCGAAATACCCTCAAAGCTACCCAAATGCTGTCAACACTACATGGATATTCGACACGTACGACAACCTCATCTTCCGTGTTCAGTTTACCACATTTACTCTGGCCCAAGGAGATTTTCTCTATTACGGAACTGGCAAAGAAGTCAATGACGCGTCAATGTTAGGTTCCCTTACAGGGTATGACATTCCTGAGGAAATCGTTTTAGATATCGACACCATGTGGATTAGTTTTAAGAGTGACAACGAAAATGTGGCTTCAGGATTCCGTGCAAACATCTTCACAGAGGATTCAGACAGACGTAAGTTATAATAGTATAAATGGCATAGCTCCTTGTCTGTAATACTTTGACTGAATAGCAACTGAACAAAATAAACTTACGACATAGCACTTCATGCTTTTAATCCTTTGATTTAATTGCTCATTCTTGAGGGTTGCGTATTTGTGCACCACTTCAAGGGAGCATAGATACTACAATTTTCCAAGCTATTTCATATGATTTCGTATTAAGAATCCAAAAACATAGTTTATTTGAGGTACTTACAGAATAATTATTCCTTAGTTTAAAGTAAATAAATCATATCATAATGAGTTTTTTTTTCTTTCAGCGGAAGGGTTTTATTGTTCGGATAACAGCCATAGAGAGCCGGAGGACATGTGTAATAACGTCTGGGATTGTGAGGATGGCCTGGATGAACGTGGATGCGGTGAGTAACATCGATGAATACATCATTTTTGACAAAAAGCTAATGGGATAATAAAATTGATCAAATTTGCTTTAAGTATGTACAAGTGAAAGTGTCTTTATCTATGTCAAACTGGCATATGATGATCATATTGTTGTTTCAATGAATTTTAATCCAACTTTCATTGATAATGTGTTTCATTTTAATGATTTGATATAAAGGTAAACTTTGAACATGGATCATTGACATTTGCGTTTCTTCGACATTAATTTTAATATCCAAGACAGTAATTACGCTTGCTTTGATATGGACAATGAATAAAAAGTAAAGGTTTGAGTGTTAGAGTGAAAGCTTCAATTTGTAAGTTTATACGATTATGCCAACATGAAACTACATTCAAGTTGTATTAAAAGGAACAAAATATTTGTAACTTTAAATGATGCCTAAAACTGATTTTGTAGTCTTTTACTTAAATAGAAAAGAAAGTTTTGTGATGCTTTGTTTACTATTAATCATTTTGCAGGTCCTCTTTCCACGCACATAACACCCGGTGAAACCTTCCAGTTTACTTCTCCGAGATACCCTCAAAGCTACCCGAATGCTGTCAACACTACATGGATATTCGACACGTACGACAACCTCATTTTCCGTGTTCAATTTACCACATTTACTCTGGCCCAAGGAGATTTTCTCTATTACGGAACTGGCAAAGAAGTCAATGACGCGACAATGTTAGGTTCCCTTACAGGGTATGACATTCCTGAGGAAATCGTTTTAGATATCGACACCATGTGGATTAGTTTTAAGAGTGACAACGAAAATGTGGCTTCAGGATTCCGTGCAAACATCTTCACAGAGGATTCAGACAGACGTAAGTAATATAAGTATAAATGGCATAGCTCTTTGTCTGTAATACTTTGACTAAATAGCAACTGAACAAAATAAATTTACGACATAGCACTTCATGCTTTTAATCCTTTGATTTAATTGCTCATTCTTGAGGGTTGCCTTATTGTGCACTACTTTAAAGGAGCATAGATACTACAGAATATTCCAAGTTATTTTATATGATTTCGTATTAAGAATCCAAAAACATAATTTTTTTGAGGTACTTACAGAATCATCATTCCTTAGTTTAAATTAAATCAAATCATATAATAACAAGTTTTTTTTCTTCAGCGGAAGGATTTTATTGTTCGGATAACAGCCATAGAGAGCCGGAGGACATGTGTAATAACGTTTGGGATTGTGAGGATGGCCTGGATGAACGTGGATGCGGTGAGTAACATCGATAAATACATCATTTTTGACAAAAAGCTAATGGGATAATAAAATTGATCAAATTTGCTTTAAGTATGTACAAGTGAAAGTGTCTTTATCTATGTCAAACTGGCATATGATGATCATATTGTTGTTTCAATGAATTTTAATCCAACTTTCATTGATAATGTGTTTCATTTTAATGATTTGATATAAAGGTAAACTTTGAACATGGATCATTGACATTTGCGTTTCTTCGACATTAATTTTAATATCCAAGACAGTAATTACGCTTGCTTTGATATGGACAATGAATAAAAAGTAAAGGTTTGAGTGTTAGAGTGAAAGCTTCAATTTGTAAGTTTATACGATTATGCCAACATGAAACTACATTCAAGTTGTATTAAAAGGAACAAAATATTTGTAACTTTAAATGATGCCTAAAACTGATTTTGTAGTCTTTTACTTAAATAGAAAAGAAAGTTTTGTGATGCTTTGTTTACTATTAATCATTTTGCAGGTCCTCTTTCCACGCACATAACACCCGGTGAAACCTTCCAGTTTACTTCTCCGAGATACCCTCAAAGCTACCCGAATGCTGTCAACACTACATGGATATTCGACACGTACGACAACCTCATCTTCCGTGTTCAGTTTACCACATTTACTCTGGCCCAAGGAGATTTTCTCTATTACGGAACTGGCGACAAAGTCAATGACGCGTCAATGTTAGGTTCCCTTACAGGGTATGACATTCCTGAGGAAATCGTTTTAGATATCGACACCATGTGGATTAGTTTTAAGAGTGACAACGAAAATGTGGCTTCAGGATTCCGTGCAAACATCTTCACAGAGGATTCAGACAGACGTAAGTTATAATAGTATAAATGGCATAACTCCTTGTCTTTCTGTAATACTTTTACTGAATAGCAACTGAACAAAATAAACTTACGACATAGCACTTCATGCTTTTAATCCTTTGATTTAATTGCTCATTCTTGAGGGTTGCGTATTTGTGCACCACTTTAAGGGAGCATAGATACTACAATTTTCCAAGCTAATTTTATGATTTCGTATTAAGAATCCAAAATCATAGTTTATTTGAGGTACTTACAGAATAATTATTCCTTAGTTTAAAGTAAATAAATCATATCATAATGAGTTTTTTTTCTTTCAGCGGAAGGGTTTTATTGTTCGGATAACAGCCATAGAGAGCCGGAGGACATGTGTAATAACGTCTGGGATTGTGAGGATGGCCTGGATGAACGTGGATGCGGTGAGTAACATCGATGAATACATCATTTTTGACAAAAAGCTAATGGGATAATAAAATTGATCAAATTTGCTTTAAGTATGTACAAGTGAAAGTGTCTTTATCTATGTCAAACTGGCATATGATGATCATATTGTTGTTTCAATGAATTTTAATCCAACTTTCATTGATAATGTGTTTCATTTTAATGATTTGATATAAAGGTAAACTTTGAACATGGATCATTGAAATCTGCGTTTATTCGAAATTAATTCTAATAACCAAGACAGTAATTATGCTTGCTTTGATATGGACAATGAATGAAAAGTAATGGTTTGAGTGTAAGAGTGCAAGCTCCAATGTGTAAGTTTATACGATTATGCCAATATAAAACTACATTCAAGTTGTATTGAAAGGAACAAAATATTTGTAACTTTAAATGATGCCCAAAACTGATTTTGTAGTCTTTTACTTAAATTGAAACGAATTTGTTTGTGATGCTTAATTTGCAATTAACTATTTTGCAGGTCCTCTTTCCACGCACATAACACCCGGTGAAACTTTCCAGTTTACTTCTCGAGATACCCTCAAAGCTACCCGAATGCTGTCAACACTACATGGATATTCGACACGTACGACAACCTCATCTTCCGTGTTCAGTTTACCACCTTTACTCTGGCCCAAGGAGATTTTCTCTATTACGGAACTGGCAAAGAAGTTAATGAAGCGACAATGTTAGGTTCCTTACAGGGTATGACATTCCTGAGGAAATCGTTTTAGATATCGACACCATGTGGATTAGTTTTAAGAGTGACAACGAAAATGTGGCTTCAGGATTCCGTGCAAACATCTTCACAGAGGATTCAGACAGACGTAAGTTGTAATAGTATAAATGGCATAACTCCTTGTCTTTCTGTAATACTTTTACTGAATAGCAACTGAACAAAATAAACTTACGACATAGCACTTCATGCTTTTAATCCTTTGATTTAATTGCTCATTCTTGAGGGTTGCGTATTTGTGCACCACTTTAAGGGAGCATAGATACTACAATTTTCCAAGCTAATTCTTATGATTTCGTATTAAGAATCCAAAATCATAGTTTATTTGAGGTACTTACAGAATAATTATTCCTTAGTTTAAAGTAAATAAATCATATCATAATGAGTTTTTTTTTTCTTTCAGCGGAAGGGTTTTATTGT
Organism: Chiridota heheva; assembly: GCA_020152595.1. Classification (NCBI taxonomy): domain Eukaryota; kingdom Metazoa; phylum Echinodermata; class Holothuroidea; order Apodida; family Chiridotidae; genus Chiridota; species Chiridota heheva. The sequence continues at coordinate 918,960 of JAIGNY010001533.1, forward strand.
TCGGATAACAGCCATAGAGAGCCGGAGGACATGTGTAATAACGTCTGGGATTGTGAGGATGGCCTGGATGAACGTGGATGCGGTGAGTAACATCGATGAATACATCATTTTTGACAAAAAGCTAATGGGATAATAAAATTGATCAAATTTGCTTTAAGTATGTACAAGTGAAAGTGTCTTTATCTATGTCAAACTGGCATATGATGATCATATTGTTGTTTCAATGAATTTTAATCCAACTTTCATTGATAATGTGTTTCATTTTAATGATTTGATATAAAGGTAAACTTTGAACATGGATCATTGAAATCTGCGTTTATTCGAAATTAATTCTAATAACCAAGACAGTAATTATGCTTGCTTTGATATGGACAATGAATGAAAAGTAATGGTTTGAGTGTAAGAGTGCAAGCTCCAATGTGTAAGTTTATACGATTATGCCAATATAAAACTACATTCAAGTTGTATTGAAAGGAACAAAATATTTGTAACTTTAAATGATGCCCAAAACTGATTTTGTAGTCTTTTACTTAAATTGAAACGAATTTGTTTGTGATGCTTAATTTGCAATTAACTATTTTGCAGGCCCTCTTTCCACGCACATAACACCCGGTGAAACCTTCCAGTTTACTTCTCCGAGATACCCTCAAAGCTACCCGAATGCTGTCAACACTACATGGATATTCGACACGTACGACAACCTCATTTTCCGTGTTCAGTTTACCACCTTTACTCTGGCCCAAGGAGATTTTCTCTATTACGGAACTGGCAAAGAAGTTAATGAAGCGACAATGTTAGGTTCCCTTACAGGGTATGACATTCCTGAGGAAATCGTTTTAGATATCGACACCATGTGGATTAGTTTTAAGAGTGACAACGAAAATGTGGCTTCAGGATTCCGTGCAAACATCTTCACAGAGGATTCAGACAGACGTAAGTTGTAATAGTATAAATGGCATAACTCCTTGTCTTTCTGTAATACTTTTACTGAATAGCAACTGAACAAAATAAACTTACGACATAGCACTTCATGCTTTTAATCCTTTGATTTAATTGCTCATTCTTGAGGGTTGCGTATTTGTGCACCACTTTCAAGGGAGCATAGATACTACAATTTTCCAAGCTAATTCTTATGATTTCGTATTAAGAATCCAAAAACATAGTTTATTTGAGGTACTTACAGAATAATTATTCCTTAGTTTAAAGTAAATAAATCATATCATAATGAGTTTTTTTTTTCTTTCAGCGGAAGGGTTTTATTGTTCGGATAACAGCCATAGAGAGCCGGAGGACATGTGTAATAACGTCTGGGATTGTGAGGATGGCCTGGATGAACGTGGATGCGGTGAGTAACATCGATGAATACATCATTTTTGACAAAAAGCTAATGGGATAATAAAATTGATCAAATTTGCTTTAAGTATGTACAAGTGAAAGTGTCTTTATCTATGTCAAACTGGCATATGATGATCATATTGTTGTTTCAATGAATTTTAATCCAACTTTCATTGATAATGTGTTTCATTTTAATGATTTGATATAAAGGTAAACTTTGAACATGGATCATTGAAATCTGCGTTTATTCGAAATTAATTCTAATAACCAAGACAGTAATTATGCTTGCTTTGATATGGACAATGAATGAAAAGTAATGGTTTGAGTGTAAGAGTGCAAGCTCCAATGTGTAAGTTTATACGATTATGCCAATATAAAACTACATTCAAGTTGTATTGAAAGGAACAAAATATTTGTAACTTTAAATGATGCCCAAAACTGATTTTGTAGTCTTTTACTTAAATTGAAACGAATTTGTTTGTGATGCTTAATTTGCAATTAACTATTTTGCAGGCCCTCTTTCCACGCACATAACACCCGGTGAAACCTTCCAGTTTACTTCTCCGAGATACCCTCAAAGCTACCCGAATGCTGTCAACACTACATGGATATTCGACACGTACGACAACCTCATCTTCCGTGTTCAGTTTACCACCTTTACTCTGGCCCAAGGAGATTTTCTCTATTACGGAACTGGCAAAGAAGTTAATGAAGCGACAATGTTAGGTTCCCTTACAGGGTATGACATTCCTGAGGAAATCGTTTTAGATATCGACACCATGTGGATTAGTTTTAAGAGTGACAACGAAAATGTGGCTTCAGGATTCCGTGCAAACATCTTCACAGAGGATTCAGACAGACGTAAGTTGTAATAGTATAAATGGCATAACTCCTTGTCTTTCTGTAATACTTTTACTGAATAGCAACTGAACAAAATAAACTTACGACATAGCACTTCATGCTTTTAATCCTTTGATTTAATTGCTCATTCTTGAGGGTTGCGTATTTGTGCACCAATTCAAGGGAGCATAGATACTACAATTTTCCAAGCTATTTCATATGATTTCGTATTAAGAATCCAAAAACATAGTTTATTTGAGGTACTTACAGAATAATTATTCCTTAGTTTAAAGTAAATAAATCATATCATAATGAGTTTTTTTTTTCTTTCAGCGGAAGGGTTTTATTGTTCGGATAACAGCCATAGAGAGCCGGAGGACATGTGTAATAACGTCTGGGATTGTGAGGATGGCCTGGATGAACGTGGATGCGGTGAGTAACATCGATGAATACATCATTTTTGACAAAAAGCTAATGGGATAATAAAATTGATCAAATTTGCTTTAAGTATGTACAAGTGAAAGTGTCTTTATCTATGTCAAACTGGCATATGATGATCATATTGTTGTTTCAATGAATTTTAATCCAACTTTCATTGATAATGTGTTTCATTTTAATGATTTGATATAAAGGTAAACTTTGAACATGGATCATTGAAATCTGCGTTTATTCGAAATTAATTCTAATAACCAAGACAGTAATTATGCTTGCTTTGATATGGACAATGAATGAAAAGTAATGGTTTGAGTGTAAGAGTGCAAGCTCCAATGTGTAAGTTTATACGATTATGCCAATATAAAACTACATTCAAGTTGTATTGAAAGGAACAAAATATTTGTAACTTTAAATGATGCCCAAAACTGATTTTGTAGTCTTTTACTTAAATCGAAACGAATTTGTTTGTGATGCTTAATTTGCAATTAACTATTTTGCAGGTCCTCTTTCCACGCACATAACACCCGGTGAAACTTTCCAGTTTACTTCTCCGAGATACCCTCAAAGCTACCCGAATGCTGTCAACACTACATGGATATTCGACACGTACGACAACCTCATCTTCCGTGTTCAGTTTACCACCTTTACTCTGGCCCAAGGAGATTTTCTCTATTACGGAACTGGCAAAGAAGTTAATGAAGCGACAATGTTAGGTTCCCTTACAGGGTATGACATTCCTGAGGAAATCGTTTTAGATATCGACACCATGTGGATTAGTTTTAAGAGTGACAACGAAAATGTGGCTTCAGGATTCCGTGCAAACATCTTCACAGAGGATTCAGACAGACGTAAGTTGTAATAGTATAAATGGCATAACTCCTTGTCTTTCTGTAATACTTTTACTGAATAGCAACTGAACAAAATAAACTTACGACATAGCACTTCATGCTTTTAATCCTTTGATTTAATTGCTCATTCTTGAGGGTTGCGTATTTGTGCACCAATTCAAGGGAGCATAGATACTACAATTTTCCAAGCTATTTCATATGATTTCGTATTAAGAATCCAAAAACATAGTTTATTTGAGGTACTTACAGAATAATTATTCCTTAGTTTAAAGTAAATAAATCATATCATAATGAGTTTTTTTTTTCTTTCAGCGGAAGGGTTTTATTGTTCGGATAACAGCCATAGAGAGCCGGAGGACATGTGTAATAACGTCTGGGATTGTGAGGATGGCCTGGATGAACGTGGATGCGGTGAGTAACATCGATAAATACATCATTTTTGACAAAAAGCTAATGGGATAATAAAATTGATCAAATTTGCTTTAAGTATGTACAAGTGAAAGTGTCTTTATCTATGTCAAACTGGCATATGATGATCATATTGTTGTTTCAATGAATTTTACTCCAACTTTCATTGATAATGTGTTTCATTTTAATGATTTGATATAAAGGTAAACTTTGAACATGGATCATTGACATTTGCGTTTATTCGAAATTAATTCTAATAACCAAGACAGTAATTATGCTTGCTTTGATATGGACAATGAATGAAAAGTAATGGTTTGAGTGTAAGAGTGCAAGCTCCAATTTGTAAGTTTATACGATTATGCCAATATAAAACTACATTCAAGTTGTATTGAAAGGAACAAAATATTTGTAACTTTAAATGATGCCCAAAACTGATTTTGTAGTCTTTTACTTAAATTGAAACGAATTTGTTTGTGATGCTTAATTTGCAATTAACTATTTTGCAGGTCCTCTTTCCACGCACATAACACCCGGTGAAACTTTCCAGTTTACTTCTCCGAGATACCCTCAAAGCTACCCGAATGCTGTCAACACTACATGGATATTCGACACGTACGACAACCTCATCTTCCGTGTTCAGTTTACCACCTTTACTCTGGCCCAAGGAGATTTTCTCTATTACGGAACTGGCAAAGAAGTCAATGAAGCGACAATGTTAGGTTCCCTTACAGGGTATGACATTCCTGAGGAAATCGTTTTAGATATCGACACCATGTGGATTAGTTTTAAGAGTGACAACGAAAATGTGGCTTCAGGATTCCGTGCAAACATCTTCACAGAGGATTCAGACAGACGTAAGTTGTAATAGTATAAATGGCATAACTCTTTGTCTTTCTGTAATACTTTTACTGAATAGCAACTGAACAAAATAAACTTACGACATAGCACTTCATGCTTTTAATCCTTTGATTTAATTGCTCATTCTTGAGGGTTGCGTATTTGTGCACCACTTCAAGGGAGCATAGATACTACAATTTTCCAAGCTATTTCATATGATTTCGTATTAAGAATCCAAAAACATAGTTTATTTGAGGTACTTACAGAATAATTATTCCTTTGTTTAAAGTAAATAAATCATATCATAATGAGTTTTTTTTTTCTTTCAGCGGAAGGGTTTTATTGTTCGGATAACAGCCATAGAGAGCCGGAGGACATGTGTAATAACGTCTGGGATTGTGAGGATGGCCTGGATGAACGTGGATGCGGTGAGTAACATCGATGGATACATCATTTTTGACAAAAAGCTAATGGGATAATAAAATTGATCAAATTTGCTTTAAGTATGTACAAGTGAAAGTGTCTTTATCTATGTCAAACTGGCATATGATGATCATATTGTTGTTTCAATGAATTTTAATCCAACTTTCATTGATAATGTGTTTCATTTTAATGATTTGATATAAAGGTAAACTTTGAACATGGATCATTGACATTTGCGTTTATTCGAAATTAATTCTAATAACCAAGACAGTAATTATGCTTGCTTTGATATGGACAATGAATGAAAAGTAATGGTTTGAGTGTAAGAGTGCATGCTCCAATGTGTAAGTTTATACGATTATGCCAATATAAAACTACATTCAAGTTGTATTGAAAGGAACAAAATATTTGTAACTTTAAATGATGCCCAAAACTGATTTTGTAGTCTTTTACTTAAATTGAAACGAATTTGTTTGTGATGCTTAATTTGCAATTAACTATTTTGCAGGCCCTCTTTCCACGCACATAACACCCGGTGAAACCTTCCAGTTTACTTCTCCGAGATACCCTCAAAGCTACCCGAATGCTGTCAACACTACATGGATATTCGACACGTACGACAACCTCATCTTCCGTGTTCAGTTTACCACCTTTACTCTGGCCCAAGGAGATTTTCTCTATTACGGAACTGGCAAAGAAGTCAATGAAGCGACAATGTTAGGTTCCTTACAGGGTATGACATTCCTGAGGAAATCGTTTTAGATATCGACACCATGTGGATTAGTTTTAAGAGTGACAACGAAAATGTGGCTTCAGGATTCCGTGCAAACATCTTCACAGAGGATTCAGACAGACGTAAGTTGTAATAGTATAAATGGCATAACTCTTTGTCTTTCTGTAATACTTTTACTGAATAGCAACTGAACAAAATAAACTTACGACATAGCACTTCATGCTTTTAATCCTTTGATTTAATTGCTCATTCTTGAGGGTTGCGTATTTGTGCACCACTTCAAGGGAGCATAGATACTACAATTTTCCAAGCTATTTCATATGATTTCGTATTAAGAATCCAAAAACATAGTTTATTTGAGGTACTTACAGAATAATTATTCCTTAGTTTAAAGTAAATAAATCATATCATAATGAGTTTTTTTTTCTTTCAGCGGAAGGGTTTTATTGTTCGGATAACAGCCATAGAGAGCCGGAGGACATGTGTAATAACGTCTGGGATTGTGAGGATGGCCTGGATGAACGTGGATGCGGTGAGTAACATCGATGGATACATCATTTTTGACAAAAAGCTAATGGGATAATAAAATTGATCAAATTTGCTTTAAGTATGTACAAGTGAAAGTGTCTTTATCTATGTCAAACTGGCATATGATGATCATATTGTTGTTTCAATGAATTTTAATCCAACTTTCATTGATAATGTGTTTCATTTTAATGATTTGATATAAAGGTAAACTTTGAACATGGATCATTGAAATCTGCGTTTATTCGAAATTAATTCTAATAACCAAGACAGTAATTATGCTTGCTTTGATATGGACAATGAATGAAAAGTAATGGTTTGAGTGTAAGAGTGCATGCTCCAATGTGTAAGTTTATACGATTATGCCAATATAAAACTACATTCAAGTTGTATTGAAAGGAACAAAATATTTGTAACTTTAAATGATGCCCAAAACTGATTTTGTAGTCTTTTACTTAAATTGAAACGAATTTGTTTGTGATGCTTAATTTGCAATTAACTATTTTGCAGGCCCTCTTTCCACGCACATAACACCCGGTGAAACCTTCCAGTTTACTTCTCCGAGATACCCTCAAAGCTACCCGAATGCTGTCAACACTACATGGATATTCGACACGTACGACAACCTCATCTTCCGTGTTCAGTTTACCACCTTTACTCTGGCCCAAGGAGATTTTCTCTATTACGGAACTGGCAAAGAAGTCAATGAAGCGACAATGTTAGGTTCCCTTACAGGGTATGACATTCCTGAGGAAATCGTTTTAGATATCGACACCATGTGGATTAGTTTTAAGAGTGACAACGAAAATGTGGCTTCAGGATTCCGTGCAAACATCTTCACAGAGGATTCAGACAGACGTAAGTTGTAATAGTATAAATGGCATAACTCCTTGTCTTTCTGTAATACTTTTACTGAATAGCAACTGAACAAAATAAACTTACGACATAGCACTTCATGCTTTTAATCCTTTGATTTAATTGCTCATTCTTGAGGGTTGCGTATTTGTGCACCACTTCAAGGGAGCATAGATACTACAATTTTCCAAGCTATTTCATATGATTTCGTATTAAGAATCCGAAAACATAGTTTATTTAAGGTAGTTACAGAATAATTATTCCTTAGTTTAAAGTAAATAAATCATATCATAATGAGTTTTTTTTTTCTTTCAGCGGAAGGGTTTTATTGTTCGGATAACAGCCATAGAGAGCCGGAGGATATGTGTAATAACGTCTGGGATTGTGAGGATGGCCTGGATGAACGTGGATGCGGTGAGTAACATCGATGAATACATCATTTTTGACAAAAAGCTAATGGGATAATAAAATTGATCAAATTTGCTTTAAGTATGTACAAGTGAAAGTGTCTTTATCTATGTCAAACTGGCATATGATGATCATATTGTTGTTTCAATGAATTTTAATCCAACTTTCATTGATAATGTGTTTCATTTTAATGATTTGATATAAAGGTAAACTTTGAACATGGATCATTGAAATCTGCGTCCATTCTGAATTAATTTTAATAACCAAGACAGTAATTATGCTTGCTTTGATATGGACAATGAATGAAAAATAATGGTTTGAGTGTAAGAGTGCAAGCTCCAATTTGTAAATTTATACGATTATGCCAATATAAAACTACATTCAAGTTGTATTGAAAGGAACAAAACATTTGTAACTATAAATGATGCCAAAAACTGATTTTGTAGTCTTTTACTTAAATCGAAACGAATTTGTTTGTGATGCTTAATTTGCAATTAACTATTTTGCAGGTCCTCTTTCCACGCACATAACACCCGGTGAAACCTTCCAGTTTACTTCTCCAAGATACCCTCAAAGCTACCCGAATGCTGTCAACACTACATGGATATTCGACACGTACGACAACCTCATCTTCCGTGTTCAGTTTACCACCTTTACTCTGGCCCAAGGAGATTTTCTCTATTACGGAACTGGCAAAGAAGTCAATGAAGCGACAATGTTAGGCTCCCTTACAGGGTATGACATTCCTGAAGAAATAGTTTTAGATATCGACACCATGTGGATTAGTTTTAAAAGTGACAACGAAAATGTGGCTTCAGGATTCCGTGCAAACATCTTCACCGAGGAGTCAAACAGACGTAAGTTGTAATAGTTATACAAAAATTCTTCGCAATAATTTTCTCATTTAAAGTATGTTTTTCTGTTCGTAATACTCATTAATCCCATTGCTCATTCCTACGGCCTTTAAAGTTCATAAATGAAGGCATCGCTGTAAAGCAGGAGCAAATATAACATGCACGGTCAGGCGGTTTGCTAAATTAGCTCATGCCATTTTAAAGCAATAATATGTAAAGATAGCCAAAGTCACATACAATTAATTTCTTTTCTCTATCAAAAGTGTTCGAAATCATGTTGAAAAGTGAGCAATAAACGTAGTTTTCTTTTAGCGGAAGGGTTTTATTGTTCGGATAACAGCCACAGAGAGCCGGAGGACATGTGTAACAATGTTTGGGATTGTGAAGATGGCCTGGATGAACGTGGATGTGGTAAGTAACGTTAAAAAGTAAACCTTTCTCTTATCGCTAAAAGGTTCACTTATGGATAAAATACACGTTTTTGTACTTTATAAACAAATCCATTTGAATATTTTAGGTGACTGTGATATAAAAAATAAGTATGTTTTTGAAAGAGTTGGTTTGTTCTGCAATGGTAGAAATGCAGAAATTATAACAATATCAGAGCACCTTCATGTCATTCAATTTTCAATCCAAGAATCCAGCTGGTGTACTCTTAAGACTATTTCTTGGACTTTGCATAATTTGAAATAAAGGGACAACAACTGTTTTGTTCTTGTTGTTTTTTTCTTCTTCAAATCTTCAAAATGATTCCAACAGTTTTTTCAAGTAAAAAAAAAACCAATTTATAATATTTTTGCCTATTTAGAAAGCCCTTAAATATTCCTGTGTAAATCTTAAGTTAGTAAAATAAGTATTTGCAATATAATTAGATTTACATACTTTTTATTTTTGAAGGTCCATTTTCAATCCACATAACTCCCGGTGAAACCTTTCAGTTTACTTCTCCGAAACACCCCGAAAGCTACCCAAATGCAGTAAACACTACATGGATTTTCGACACGTACGACAACCTCATTTTCCGTGTTCAGTTTACCACATTTACCCTGGCCCAAGGAGATTACGTCTATTACGGGACTGGTAAAGATATAAATGACGCTACCATTTTAGGTTCTCTGACAGGGGACGAAGTTCCCGAGGAGATAGTTCTAGATATCGACACCATGTGGATCAGGTTTCAGAGTGACAGCGAAAGTGTTGCTGCAGGATTTCTGGCAAAAATTTTCACAGAGGAGTCAGACAGACGTAAGTAAGATTATAAAGCAACAGAAAATCTTCTTCTTTTTGACCATTTCTTTTTGTTTTATTTAAAGAATGTTTGTATCCTGAGAAAGTTAACATTTTATGAAAAATGTGAAATTCAGTTTATGTTTTTCTTCATTCTTCTCAATCCAGTTTGTTTTCAAATTGCTATTAAATAAACAGGTGAAAAATATTTTAATTCCGCAAATACAGTTTGGAAGATACTCACGATCGATGGTCTAGTGTATTGTATTCAATCGGGGGTGCGATGCATGCGTAGAACTATAACAACTTAAAATGTATTGACGACGGATGCTTCGCTTAGAAGAAGCTGTAATACAGCTGCCATGTCGAATGAAGCACGCCATGGTGTGTGCATGTACGGTGTCGAATGAAGTACGTGATGGTGTGTGCATGTACGGTGTGATAACGTTAATTGTTTATCTTCATATTGTTTTATTTTGATCGACTCTTTGGTTTTTCAGTGCGCTTAGTTTGCAAAATCCTAAATTACAACGATTTTTAATTGGTTATAAGGTCAATGCTTTGATTTTTATTTGTGTTTCGGATGTGAACTGGTAAAAGTCATGTATCTGCATATAGATAGTTTTCGCAAGTACCCATAATTTCAGCCACCCCCATATCCCACAAAATGCAATAAACGTTCACAAAATGGTTTGAAGTCTCTACACTGAACAAAATATATGAACAGAGTAAATTCTATGACGGTTAATGGTCAATAGCTGCCTCCAATGGGCCGAATTAAACCTTTGTTCAAGGCTTCTAAATTGTTCATTTGTATTTTTCTTTTCGTAACAAATATCTGTGAATCAAGTCCAATATGTATTTACATATATAATCATATATTATAATTAATTAGGAACACAAATTTGTAACATATTCTTTCAGCGGAAGGGTTTTATTGTTTGGATGATAGCCACAGAGAGCCAGAGGACATGTGTAATAACGTCTGGGATTGTGAGGATGGCCTGGACGAACTAGAATGTGGTGAGTTATGTTGATGTCTTCACGGTAATGTGTCTAACACAAAGCAATCATTCATTTGATTATCTTATTTGAAAAGAATTCGACTTCATAAAGTGCTATTGAAATTGAAATATCGTTCTTGTGTATATTTTTACCAAATTACTTTCATGTGTCAAAACAAAAGTTATACAATAGCAGTTTAGTTGTTATTGTTAGTACAACAAGATGGCGTGCAAAGTATGTTTGCAATCTCAAGAATCATTGCACTTTTAATTCCGAAGGGCCGCTTTCCATTCATATAAAACCTGGTGAAACCTTCCAGATTACTTCTCCGAGATATCCAGAAAGCTACCCAATTGCAGTAAACACTACCTGGATTTTTGACACGTATGACAACCTCATATTCCGTGTTCAGTTTAATGCATTTAAACTCACACAAGGAGATTACGTTTATTATGGAAGTGGTGGAGAAGTCAATGACGCTACCATGTTAGGTTACCTGACAGGGGACGAAATTCCTGAGACTATAGTTCTAGATATCGACACCATGTGGATCTGGTTTAAAAGTGACAACGAAAATGTGGCCTCAGGATTCCGTGCAAACATTTTCACAGAGGAGTCAGACAGACGTAAGCTATTTCATCATTACTCTACTTGCTACTTAAGCTTAACTATATATATATATATATATATATATATATATATATATATATATATATATATATATATATATATATATATATATATATATATATATATATATATACATATATATACATATATATATATATATATATATATATATATATATATATATATATATATATATATATATATATATATATATATATATATATATATATATACATATATATATATATATATAAATATATATAAATATATATATATATATATATATATATATATATATATATATATATATATATATATATATATATATATATATATATATATATATATATATATATATATATATATATATATATTGGCTTAAATCATTCATGATTTTACCAAATCAGGAGTTCATGTCCTTGTCCTTATTTTAAATTACAAAGTTTCTTGATAAAAGTAACTTTAAAATGAACATTTCAACAAGACAAAGCATTTTGAAGAAGTTTTTATAATACATCAAAAATAATTTATATTCAGCAGGTTACGGGGATTTACAATAATAAATTAAGACAACTAATTGAAATAAGATTAAGAATACGAATGCGAATCACAAAAGAGTGTATTATGCTACATTATAATGTTTCATAAAAAAAGACGAATGAAAATAGATAATAGCAGTAAGGGATCATGGTATTGATCAACATTAGTGCTACATACGTGACCGATATGTTTAAGCATGTCACTGAAAATAAGTCCACAAATTGGAACGAATACCTTAACATTATTAGTCCAACCGAAAGCTTAATTCATATCTGTAAAGATAATGTGCATTTTTCATTAATTTCAAAGGTTTGGTTTCAAACTCTCAGTTAGATTAGTAAAATTGATAATGTTTACAACATATATAATTGTTGATGGTGTTGTAATCGAACAAACTAAACCACCGTGTTGTTTACGCTTGCGTAAAATGCGTTCCTACTTGTTGGTAGGGTTTTCCGACGTACGATGTATAAGGTATGTTGTAGGGTTTTCCGACGTACGATGTATACGGTATGTTGGATAGGTCCTGCTATGGATTGATGGCTCTCAGAATTACCTGACCACTTATAACTTAGGGGCGCGCACTGCTTCGTAATTTTCCGCGCTTCATAGATTTGCAAAAGCTTGAAAATGGCTGTTATTGTGTACATCTTACAGTTGTCGATAGGCTAATGCTCTGATAGCGTTGTTAATATATTGGAATTGTTGCTGAATCAGCCATGGCACAATTCCTTTTGTTGTTTGTTTAATTACTGCTCGTTATTTTGTTGTTGACTTATCCTGTTATTTATAATGTTTATCAACGAACACTTCATTACATTAGTCAATGTTGGTTTGACGTAAAGAGCCAAACACTTGGCTAAAAATACAGTTTGCTATCCTCTACGTTGGTCCAACGCTAGCTTGCCAGGCCAAAGATATAACCAACTTTCGATAAGTTTAGACCAACTTATTGTTCTATCTGGGTTTTTTTTTTTTAATTTGTGTGTTCCCTTTTTTTGTCTTTCAGCTGAAGGATTCTACTGTTCAGATGATACGCACAGGGATCTAGACGACATGTGTAACAATGTATGGGACTGTGAAGATGGCCTTGATGAGATAGGATGTGGTATGTTTGCTTTACATGCACTTTTATTTTCGATATTCTGGTTCTTTCAATCTAGACTGATAGGAGAAAGATAAAATGTGTACATTTCTATATTAAATAATAAAGCAGAAAATATCCCAACCTCAGAATGTGGGATATTTATCAGAATTAAAGCAAATATAACATTTCTTAAAACCACACAATTTTAAGCAAATTGTTCATAATATTCCATTCTGGTGCAAAATAGCTGTTGCAATTAATATATAGCACACCACTAGTCAGCGGCATGTTTGCTTCTTGAAGTTTCACCACGGATAACACATTCCTGTTTTTACAAAGTTCATAGGTGTAGCCAGAACCAAAAGGTGAAATAAGATAACAAAAGTGTAGAAAATTTGCTGAAAGATCCCGATTTCGAGGTGACGACCCATTCTTCGCTCTTCAGGTAAACTAGTCTCCAAACGGCTACGTAAAAGACTTATTAATGTTACAAATGATTATTTATTATTCATTTGACAAAGAGTTCGAACATATATTTCACACCATTTGCACGTTTGTCTCTCGTGAACTCCCCAGTCCGCAAGGCTGGTTACACCCTTGCGAAGCTGCTATTCAAGACTGATGTAGATGCCTGCTTATGCAGAAAAAAGGTGCATTTGATATGAATATATCGTTCTTTCAGGTCCGTTGTCGGTCCACATCAAGCCGAATATGGTTTTCAACATCGTATCACTTAGGTACCCAAATAACTACCCAAGCAATATCGTCACAACCTGGATTTTCGATACGTACGATAATTTGGTGTTCCGGGTCTTTTTTGACTCGTTCGACCTCAGTACAAATGACTACGTCTACTATGGATTTGGGGCTGTTCCGACAGACTTCAGTACCATTTTGGGAGCACTTCGTGGAAAGGACAAACCTGAAAATATAACTCTTGATATTAATACAATGTGGATTACGTTTATCAGTGACAGCGAGGGCGAAGCGTCAGGATTCAAGGCAGTGATTGTCACAGAAACTTCCGGTAGACGTAAGTTGATGATTATTTACAGTAATTGTTATATCTTTTAAACAATATTCTATTGGTATTGATGACAAATTTTTAAAGCATGAAATGAGTACGAGAAAATCTAATCAATGACAAATAAGATAATGTCGTTTGTTTGTTTTTCTTTTAAAATTTCTGCTGATTCATATATTTAAAAATACTAAAAAACCTCGTTTGTATAATTTGGTTAATTCATGAAAATTCTGTGGATTTTTGGTGTCATGATTAATTTATATGCGATACGGTTTATCACTTACCGTTTTTAATTTTTAGAAATAACAAAGACAGGAATTTGGGGGAAAATATCCTTATTTCTATGGAACTTAGTGTGCTTGGTGAAAACATATGGTTCTTCCAAAGCAATATAATCCTAGTCAATTTGTGGTATCAACAACGTTTTTATTTTTTAAAGATTTTGTTTTATTATTCATTTTTGTAATGACCTCTTTATTTTCTTTCTTTACTGTTTCAGCCGAGGGTTTCTATTGTGCGGTAGACAATAGTCACAGAGAACCCGAAGATCGATGCAATCACAAATGGGATTGCCTGGATGGGTCTGATGAGGCAGAGTGTGGTAGGATTTTACTTTCTTCTTTATTTTTAATATTATTATTATCAATCATTTATTAAGCGCTAGCATCTGTACAAAAACACACATTTAACTGCAATGTTCAGTAAAAGTATAAAATAATATAAAACAAAAAGATATAAATAAAAAGTAAAACCCTAAAGAAAAACCTTGAATGCAAATTGACATAACAAGTCAAGTGTTAAATAAAAGATAAAAACGATCAGAAATTACCAACTAAGAACAAGATATATAGGACATTGATGTAAGTAAAAGCAGTCAATTAAAGTAAAATTTAAAAGGAAATTGTAAGCCTACTTGAAACTAAAAAAAACAGTTTTGAGATGTTTCATAAATGTAAACAGTAGCACAATTACTGATATTAGGAGGTAGTGAGTTCCAAATAAAGGGGCCTGAATAAGCAAAAGATCTATCAAGGAAAGCTCTGTTTTGATAAAAGGGGGAGTAATACGACAGTTTACACAGAGAGATGTACAGGTTTACACAATGAACAGCAAACCGCAAGAAGACCGCCATGCGGGCAGCTTGTAGAAAAAACAATACCAAATTTCACCACTCCATAAGAATCTAAGCATGAACTTGTTTGTGCATGAACCTACATTTAATTTTCTTGACTAAGATTTCTGGATACGAGGAGGATTAGTGTAAAAGAAGCACTAGACCGACAAGTCAGGGGCGTATTTTTCGGGGGTCCTTCAAAAAATCAAATGCTTATCTAGCACACAACGGTATAACAATTTCGGGTTAGTACGAATATTCAAGTAACCTTCGCCCTCACGTCGTCTGTGGGCTATGGAGGCATGATGTTTATCGATCTGTTGAGGATAATATATCTGTGAGTTGCAAAAACGAGCGCCCTTACATTCGGTCTTGTGCTTCTTAAAACAATTGAAAAATGTTTTATGCCGATATTCGAAACGTTAGGATTTGGGTAACGTTGACCTCAATCAGAATGGTAGGCCTTTATTTTTTGAAGTTGAGCCATTTTTGTGCTTTTTTCGTACTTAATATGCCGTTTTAAAGTAGGGAATAATATGTACAACAATTCAACGTTTCTGATTGGTAAAAATATATACACAAATACTGAAAAGCCAATCAATAAGCGTCACAAAAGTGACGTAGCTAGTAATTAATATATATACTGGCGACGTGGCAAGCATATTTCTTGGGACGAGAAGTAGAATGTTCCTCTGATGTAAAAGATTGTTTCACCAGATTATTACAGTTGCATGATTTAACAAATTTCGTTTGGTTTGACATTTTTTCCTCCCTTCATTAGGTGTTTTGGCAAGCGAAGGACAATTACGCATCACATCACCTAATTACCCAAGCGCTTATCCGAACAACGCTGATGTTATTTGGACATTTACAACCGAAGTAGGGATTTCTTATCGACTGACTTTTACGGAATTTAAGCTCCACGAAAGTGACTTTCTGCACTATGGATGGGGGACGGATCCTTATGACGTGACGTCACTCATAGGCACACTTACAGGAACAAATGCAATTGAGGATATCGAAACCGCCAAAAACAGCCTGTGGATTCGGTTTATTAGCGATAGTCGAAATGAAGCTACTGGTTTTGACCTATCGATTCTTACACCCACAGGTGAAGGTATTTAAGAGGTGGGCCTAACTAAAAATATTAATGACATTGATAACTAATTAAAGAATTATTTATTTTTTTACGCCAATAATTTCCATAATCGGCCTTTATGGATAAGACATTAAAAATGTATGGTTTAGCAAAGTAGGTACGCCTACCTGTGGCAAAATATTTTAAAGGTTTCTTAATAAATAAATACTGTATTTCTTACAGTGTTACTTTACAGTAACATATATATGGCCCTTAAAAACATTTTTGTTATTTATTTCCAACAGCAGAAGTTAGAATCTTTGTAAAGAAGTGACATTATTTTTCAGCATATACAATGTGCATTTACATTAATTTTACATATAATTAAATACGCAACTAAAAATAGTTTTCGATGTTTCTTAGTCAAAAAGACATGTATTGCATGCAAAGAATCCTATTATAGCAGTACATTGCAATATAGAGTTTGGTGAAGTAAGTTTAATATGTGTTTCTTATTCATTTTCATTCATTAAAAAACAAATTATTGGATTAAATTTCATTTTTACCAAGAATATTTTAACAAGAGTATTTCCAGGTATAATTATTTAAGCAAAGTTTATTCAGTTTAAAAAAAAATCTTAACTTTTTCAGTACTTCTATTAACGGAATAAAGTTACATTACAAGAAACTCCTTTTCCCAAAGTTGTACCGCTATAAGGATGTTTCAACTGACGTCATAAAGGCATATGACTTTGCTTACATCGCCATTTTGTATGGAAAGAATACTGTCGTTTGCTGTACACTTAATTAGACTTACATACGTTTGCATGTTGCTATATAACATTATTTTTGTAAGATGATTATGCCGAAATCTTATGTGCCGTTGGTTGCACTTATACTAATATATGTGTTTTGAATCCACTAATCAAGAGAGAGAAGTATTTGGAGGGTAATTTTGTCTCTAAAATAACCTTTTGTATTAAAAAAGTTATTTCATCTGGCCAATTTATTTTAATCAGCGTGTGTTATATGCCCAGCGCGTGTTTTACATGCCCAGCGCGTGTTTTACATGCCCAACGCGTGTTTTCATCACCAGCGCGTGCTAGCGCGTATTTTAGTAGGACCGAGTCTATTTGTTTTTACGTGTGATGTGACTGATCTGTGTAAATATCAGACGCGTAAAACGCACAATGCGCAAACGCTTTACTCTGCAAAATGGCTTCCAGTTGAATTAGAGTCACGTGATGAAATCTCTCTATATTTTTTACTCTTGCAGATTTTCAAAATACAACCTTAATATTATCCTTCTCAACATACGTGAGGTATATACATGTCCCGCTCAAGCAGTTGCCTTTGTCAGAATTTTCGTAGTGCTGGTATCAAAAATCCAATCTCTCATACTGCTGGTCTCAAAAAATTACATATTTTCATACTGCAGGCATAACAAATCAGGTTTATTTTCGTACTGAGGGTATCAAAAATCACCTATTTTTGTACTGCCGGTATAAAAAATTATCTACTTTCATACTGCAGGTATCAAAAATCACTTATTTTCGCACTGCAGGTATGAAAAGTTACTTACTTTTATACTGCAGGTACCAAAATCATAAACTCTCATACTGCAGTTACCAAAACAATCTCTCATACTGCAGTCCAATGTTGACATTCTGGGCGGCACATAACTACCACTTTAGTATGGAAGTGACCCCCCTCCCTGAGCATTCTATATATTTTATTGCATTTGATTGGCCGATAAACGTAAGTTTTCCTTGACCAATGTGAATATATTTAAAGGTATATAGACGTGTAGGGGCAACATTAGCTAAATTGCTTTGAAATCTATCGAAAACTATTATAGTATTCATATTATCAAAATCGATCAATTATCGACCATGGTAATGCGTTTTTAAATCTTGGGTATCAATTTTAATATTTTGTGCAATTCTTGTGATATAGTACAGAGACAGTGACCGTGGTGTTTTCTTTGGTAAATCCTTTTGTCTTTAACATATCATATCATAATTATTTGTGACAGCAAGTTGTGACAGCAAATTAGAACCAACCGTTTTTGAGTCTTTGTCTTGCTAGCAGGAATTGTCTCTCCCTCCATTTTCAGGGACTACGATTTAAGAGATCTTACTCAACCAAATTTCACAACCGGTCTGCTCAGATCTTTCAACCAAAGCAGAAACTGCTCATGTCTATAGACATAGTGGCATTTGTTGATGAAAGTGATCCTGTAATATTTGTTTTAAAAATATCGGATATATTTTTTCTTCATATTACAGCTATTGAATTATTTTAATACAGTTTATCTGTTCCCCAGCTTCTATAGTTAACCGTTTATCAGTAGCATTAACTAAGGCACGATTGATTAATTATATATTAATGATGAGCATAGGCTAAATGGAATAGAGTTTAAGATACATACGTGAGGTTGATGCATGGTTAAAGATTATCGTACATTTTACAGGCATCAACCACCCGGGCCCCCCTACGACCCCGGGGGCAATGCCGACCCCGGGGAAATGCCGCCCCTTAATCCCCCCTGTCAGTGGTCCTGCCCATTAGCCTCTGATGAAAATTTCCGAGAAAATTCTCAAGCATGCTAAAGGTACACTGTGTGGAAACAGTTTTTTTTCCTTCGAAACTGAGGATTTTCATCAGGAAGATGTACACGCTGTTTCAATTAGACAAACTGGTTCTCAGAACATGGGAAACTGAAACATTTGTAAACAGTATTTGCTAATTCCTTTGTTAGTTATAGCAAGGAGCTTCTGGTTATAGTTAGATCAAGTAGTACTTGTTTTAATCAATAGGAAGTAAGTAAGATTGAATTTCTTGAATTACAACACATAGAATATGTATTTCCTAAAACCTTTGCATTCTTCAACAAACGTTTATTCAGTTATCATAATCTTTAATTACTCAGAGAAATGATTATGTTTTTAACTTTAAAATTTGTTAGCATTGTGTATATATAGTGATGAAGTCATCCCACCTATAAATTCCTGTCTGGTCAAATACATTTCGATGAACACATCAGAGGCCCGGCTAAGTGGCGGATGATTGGTAGTTCCGTGTTTAACTGATACAAGAAGACTACAGCATGTGTACTTTGGTAACATGTGTAACATATCCGTTTTATGGTATGTTCAAAATCTTGATTAAGGTGTATTAATGCAGTCGCTAATGACAATTGTCATCTTTTCCATTAAATAGTGGAATTGTATTCTGATATGACGATGAATTTTTCTATCAACAAGTGTTTTGGTCTGAGCTATTGTGGCATGGAATCATTTAATAAACAAAACCGGACAGCTCTTTATATGATTACGTCATAATATTTGCATATTAAGCATGCAATTGAAAACTGTATAGAAAATGGTCCTCAAAACTTTGGTAACAACACACATTTGTATATATTAAAGACCAAATATCGCGTTATCATCAATTATTATTAATCAGAAATTTATATAGCGCCTTCATGTATAAAGAAATTGCTCTAAGGCACTTTTACAAAGTAAAATATGAAAATTCATAGAAATTAAAGAAAAATAAATAGTTTAAAAATTTTAAAAAACATACAAAATATACATTAAAAACACAATCAATAAAATGTAGGTTTAAAAAAGAAAGCTTTTACAAGTTTCTTGAAAACATTTAGACTACCGGCATATCTAGCTCCCTTAGGAAAAGTATTGCAGCAGCCCGGTCAAACCGCTTGTTATCGTAAGTAGCGGTGTTAGCCGTGGGAACAACCAATAAAGACTTGGATTGGGAACGGAGGGATCTAGCTGGGTGGATCGAGCTGGGTGGATCTAGTTGGGTGGATTGAGCTGGGTGGTACTTTTGGAGCTGCTCACGGATATTGTCTAGGCCTAAGCTGCTAAGGGATTTATAAATATGCATGAGAAATTTAAAGTTAACGTGGAGCTAAAAATAGAATACAATCCAACATATGTGATAGGTCGAAATATTTACACGCTCGCCGACAAGGCAATTAAGTCACATCAATAGTAGGCGTCCAATTGTTTTTTTAGTGCCAGATCTGGCAATTTCATTCAAAGGAGATTTCGTTTTTAAGCTTAAAAATGTAAGTGCTCCATGCATGGCCGTACGAGGGGGTTGAAGCGACAACCCCCATGTTGGCCGTATTCCCATCTTAGTCGGGCAAATTCATGAAGGAAATTTCCCGAACTTTTCCTGGAAATTAAGGAAAGCTCCCTAATAGTAAGAAAAATTTCCCGAAAATTTCCCCCCAAAATTGCGAGTCGGGCAGAATCATGGCCGACGTGCAGGGGTGTCGTAAGGAACTTGTGGCAAGAGGGGGTAGAAAATCAGAATGAGGGCACATTTTTACAGTACCTGGAAGGGCACTTTTCATTTTCCAAAAAGGGCACTTTGGTCAGTTTTCGAAAAGTAGGGACACGTGCCGCATTGCACCCGGTTCCTACACATATGGTTTGAGCATAGACGGGATTTGGGGACAACAAGGGGAATCCGCACCGATGGGTTTGAGGTTGAAGACCAGTCTTGGCAATTACCCATTGGGCGTATACGTAAAAGGCCTAGGCTTTTGAAAATTATTAGGGACCTTGCCACCTCCCATTACGTAAATGATATGTTTTATTTGTGTCAAATAAATACTAAATGTATCTTACATTTTGTGTGTACTATGTAGGATTTGTGAGTGAGTGGATTTCTATTTGTCTTCACACGCTTCAAGAATGACCTAGATTAACTTCATGTAACTTTCGAAAGGGCACCTCCTGCCCCGGTCCGCCCTCAACTTTCAAAGGGGCACCTCTTGTCCCCTTCCGCCCTAAGTTTAAAAAGGGCACCTCCTGCCCACCCCCCCCCCCTTCTTTCACCCTCACTCTAGGGTAAGGGGCAGTCGTGTTTCCAAAATTGAGAGAGAGAGAGAGAGTTGAACACACAATTACAATGACGGGATTGTCGCCTGCGTATTCGGTTATGATAGTACAAATGCTATCACGAAACGCTTAATACGACCTGGACGAGAACACAGGTACGACGTACGGACAGATATAACATCGACAACCAAGTCAATGTCCACGGCCTTTGATAACCAGTTGTGGTGCACTGGCGTGTCTACCCACCCCAGGATTGAACCCGGGGCCTCGTGGTCTGTAGACAGGTATGATAACCGCTACACCACAGTAGGTAGATTCCAAAATTGCTGTCGACTTGGCTAGATATGTGGGTTATGCCTTCCCCACTCGGCATGATGATGACAATATGATACTTGGGGTACCGATGTTATAATAGTCAGGCAGAGGCAAAATATACTTTTTAGATCAGTGATTTTTCCCGAAAATGAAAGAAAATATTCCGAAAATTGAATAAAATTGTCCGAAAATTGCCTGTAAATTTCTTAAAGTTCCGAAAAATTAGAGAAAATTTCCCAAAATACGCTAAACTTTTCCCCTAATCAAAAAACCTGCCCAACTTCTCAACATGAAATTTTTTTCTCTGAAAATTCACGATGATCCGCATTAAAAAGTTGTCCAAATTGGGTATAGCTGTCTAATGATGCATGCAACGTCTCACCTCCACTAAATGGAAAAGCCCACAAAAGTAACTTATCGACATTCACGCAAAGCAGAATAATTTCCAGATACGACTACGTGCCTAACAATCATTCAAGTTAATTTAATCACGTACGCGTAAATCACATCATGGAGCTTGGAAACTCTTTCCTATAATTTAGAGCACGAGTAAGCAAGTAATGCAAATCGGAAGCGGGGCACGTAATATTAACACCCGACCAGTTTTCTGGTAATGATCGGGTGTTTACTGAGGACACAATTTCTAATGCGGCCCTAGGATCGTAATGTTGAAGACAATTGCCCTGAAATGAAGGAAATGTTCAGAAGATTGTCAGGAAAAATAAGGAAAGCTCTCTAATAGTAAAAACAATTGGCCAAAAAATCGCGAAAATTTCCCAAAAATAAAGAAATATTCCCAAATATTGAATAAAATTGTTCCAAAATAAAAGAAATATTCAAAAAATTGCCCGGAAAATAATAAAAGCTCCTGAAAATTGAGACAATTCCCTGAAAATTGGCCAAAGAATTTGCTAAACTTTCCCGAAAATTGAAAAACCTGTCCGAAAATGATTTTTTTTTTCTCCCGGAAATGAAGGTTATTTTCCTAAGCTACCCCTCCCCCTTCCCACAAAAAACAAACGTTTATTCACAGATGTATTGCTATTTTACCTTCGTAATAGCTTTTCGAGTTGAGCAAAACGTCACCACCTCCTGAGTAAGATGGTCCTGTACGGCCATGGCTCAATGTAATCCAAGTTTATATGGATTTGTTGCTAATTTCGTAATTTTTGGTCAATTTTTAGACAAACTGGAATATGATATATGTAGGTGTTGCTACTTTCTTAATGAAAAATATGGTGACGTCACATTGCATACTCCACGAAGCTTATAAGAAACGACTTTTTCAATAAGTAAAGAAGTTCAGTATAAAAGTAAGTATAGAATAAGTAAACAGTTGAGTATAAATGTAAGTATAGAATAAGTATAGGAGTTTAGTATAAATAAAAGTATAGAATACGCAAAAAGTTTAGTATTAATGTAAGTATAGAATAAGTAAGACGTTTAGTATTAATGTAAGTATAAAATAAGTAAGAAGGTTAGTATTAATGTAAGTATAGATTAAGTAAGAAGTTTAGTATTAATGTTAGTATAGAATAAGAAAAAAATTAGTATAAAAGTAAGTATAGAATAAGTAAAAGTTTAGTATAAATGTAAGTATAGAATAAGTATAGAAGTTTTGCTTTAAAGTAAGTATAGAATAAGTGAAAAGTTTAGTATAAATGTAAAAGTTTAGTATAAATGTAAGTATAAAATAAGTAAAAAGCTTAGTATAAATGTAAGTATAGAATAAGTATAGAAGTTTAGTTTAAAAGTAAGTGTAGAATAAGTAGAAAGCTTAGTATAAATGTAAGTATAGAATAAGTAAGAAGTTTAGTATAAATGTAAATATAGAATAAGTATAGAAGTTTAGTATCAAAGTAAGTATAGAATACGTAAGAAGTTTAGTATAAATGTAAGTATAAAATAAGTAAGAAGTTTAGTATAAATGTAAGTATAGAATAAGTATTGAAGTTTGGTATAAATGTAAGTATAGAATAAGTAAGAAATATATCATAAATGTAAGTATAGAATAAGTATTAAAGTTTAGTATAAATGTAAGTATAAGATAATTAAAAAGTTTTAAACAAGCTGTAAACTGTAAAAAGAACTGTATCTATACGGCTTATCTTGAAAATTTGTGAAAAAATGTAAACTGCAAAAGGTGCATAATAGAATCTTGGTTTTTACAATGACTTTCGTTGGCTGTAAGTGTTTATTTGTAATTAAGGGCATGGTTACTGTAATTAAGGGCATGGTTACTGTAATTAAGGGCATGGTTACTGTAATTAAGGGCATGGTTACTGTAATTAAGGGCATGGTTACTGTAATTAAGGGCATGGTTACTGTAATTAAGGGCATGGTTACTGTAATTAAGGGCATGGTTACTGTAATTAAGGGCATGGTTACTGTAATTAAGGGCATGGTTACTGTAATTAAGGGCATGGTTACTGTAATTAAGGGCATGGTTACTGTAATTAAGGGCATGGTTACTGTAATTAAGGGCATGGTTACTGGCGTGTAAAATGAAATCATTTCAAAGGATTAGTCCAGGGGTCAAGCATGTTTATCTTATATGAAAGAGGACTCCAATAGAAACAAAATGGGGGAAAAACATTCAAAACTCTCATTCCGTTTAGCAGTTAAGGAGCTATTAAAGGATTAATTCAGTGGTCAAGCAAGTTTATCTCATATGAAAGAGGGCTTCAATAGAAACAAAATGGTAAAGAAACTACTTCAATATTTTATTCCATTAAGAGGTCAGGTAAAAGTTATGTCTGTGTATATTGTCTGTCTGGACTGCTGTAATCATTCTGCTATAGGAGGTTGCACATTTTCCACTATTTATTTGTTTTCATATTTCCAGGTGATAAATGAGTACTCTTAGGCACACTTGATTCTGTTGTGCTACTTTCCTGACACATATCGAAAGAAGATACAAAACAAAAAGACTAATGGAGGATGTGACATCAAAGTCTCAATTCAGTCGTTTTTCACAAACAATCTTTAAACCTTTATATATCCTTATCGAAATAAGGTTTTGAAGTAGTTTCTTCACTTTCTTTTCCATTATTGCCCTCTTTCATATTTACTCCGCTAAGCATAGCGGGGATATTTACAATAGTTATATTTACCTTCCATGCTATTAATATGCAATCTGGTCTCATGACCCGATTCAAACGCACTTCTAACCGACCTTAAACACGAAGTTACCAGCCCAGTCCTGACCTCCCTATTACCTCTACTAACCCTCACTTAACATTCCATTAAGGCCTGAACGTGAAGGGAGGCGGGCCGGGATGCTTGGAGGGTAAGTATAACCTTTGTAAATACTCCCGCTACGCTTAGCGGGGTAAATTTACCTTAAGTTATACCTTACCCTATATGCTATAAATATGCAATCAGATTGTAACCGAGGATCGGAAGAAAGAAACTCAATTTTTTAAAGGCTGGTACCCAAAATTAGTCCTAGATTTATCTCGCTTTATGGACTAAAATCCTTATCCTTTTAAGGACAAAAGACCTGTGACTGGAAAATGCTAAAACATAGTAAACCACCTCTAGTTACAGTCAAACCAAACAAGGCACTATTCGTTAACGTCGCATGAACCTGAGTTAGAAACTCAGAAAACATGCCAACCGGAAGAGCGTTTGGACATGATATGAATATCATAGTAGTGTCTACAATAACGCCAAAACTCACCGAGTTCGTCCACGAAACGGAACCGGCTAGTAAAATACGATTGGGAACGAAGCGTGTACTAGCTAAAACACGAACTTCGTAAAGTAAGCCAGGCAAAAACAAGAGAACAAATCGCGGAATGCGTTTTCCCGATGAAAGGGCCCATGCTTTGAACTCGAGTGCATACCACGGCCGTTCCATGAACAGTATCGACTACTTTAAGAGGTAGCTTCTGGACGATCCATCGGAGGAAAATGTCTCGCGACACAGCACGATGTGAGATGTCCGTGTATCTTCCCAGTGGTCGCGAGTCAATGACCCAACTGGAAAACCTCGGTGGATGGCTGCAAGCTATTCTAGAGCCCGTGACTGAAGCGAGTCTGAGAGAGTACCCCCCCTCCCAAATATAAATAAACAGAGAGGGGGTGAACAACTCATCAGAAAAGCCTTGCTACGCCAAGGATCGGTGGACAAAGGCCACACAGTCAAACAAAGTGTTCTGGGCCTGTGATGCACTTTGCCGGAGCCGTGGAAAGAGACAAAAGTCGTCCCTGACCAGAGGCTCGTACGGAAAGTCTGCAAAGTCTTGAGCAGCTGAGGGAGCCGCAGTTGGCCGGGACAAGTGGGCGCTCTTGGTCCTACGTCGCCATGCCTAGCATACTCGGTACCAGCGTGAAAGGCGGAAAACATAACTCACATAGTGAGTCCCTTTAAAAAGTAAATGCGTCCACCGCGAAACCCGCGGGTCACGAGATAGGACGCATAGAATCGGTAGCTTACGATCGTCTAAGAATGCGAAGAGACCTACGTCCGGGATATCGAATAAGGTCCTGATCGCTCTGGTCACCTATGGCAAGCACGCCCATCCTGTGGGGGCTTTACTGAAACGACACGGTTGAATCGTGATCATGTTCTCGTAGTTTGAGCAGAGCGGCCTTAAGGCTGGCATAGTTCGTCCTGCGCCGAGACGAGAGGAAGGATTCCAGAAACTCCTGGAGTCCGTTCCTCTGTCCGAAAAGAAGACCACAAGAGTGGTGTAAGTCGGCGCGAATCTGAGCTGCCTTGCTCAACACTAGCGGGAAAAGGTGAAATATGTCCGGCATACTGCCTGTGAAATAAGCCAAGTACCTGTCCAAATTTCTGTCATAGGGGGTCACATGAAATGTGCCCCTACCTCGACCAAGACGCATCCGTCAGCACTGACGTTGAAAGTCTTTCACTTTCAAGACGGTTTTGGGTCGTAAGATCGCGTAGCGGTGTCTGAAGACTGTAGCAGCTGCGGAACCGCGTAGGTCTAGGCTACTCCTATCAACAGCGAAACTTATATGAAATTAATTGGACAATGTGTTAACGTACGGCGTATTGTAACAATCTTAAAACTGCGAAGCCTATGGCTACGGATGTAAAAAAAAACACTAATACCGTATGTCTGTACGTGTAGTTAACCAACAGGTCGTGAAGCCCCAAGCCGCCTTGAAGTGCTTTAAGAAGGTGTCAAAGTATAGTATGAACTATACGTGCCGTTGTTTGTAATAGCTACCCCAATCGTGAGACTGTCTATCAAACGGCCACCTATGTCAAGAAAAGTATCCTCGTGGAGTTAATTTTGACAGGGGATTTAACAAACTACGTCAACTGTACGAGTCGTTAACCCAATCACTGGGGTAGAAATCACGAAAGAGTTGACGTCCTGTGTATACTACACGGGCCGTTAATTCCGTTAAACACCCTTCACCACGGAGCTGAAAAGCTCGTGGCTACGTGTGTGTATGTGGGGTGGGGTGGGGTGGGAGGGGGTACTTGTGCTATCGCCGTACCCAGTACGCGTTCCCGTTAAGTAGTATAGAGCCGGCATGGATTTACAAAGGCGTGAACGTGCTAAGTAAGTTCTACTAGCCGTCCGCCTAGTTTGATTCTGTTCAACACGGAGCAACAAAGCTAGTGGCTACGCGAGGGAGACTACCGCCGCACTGGTACGTGTCCCTAACGTAATAGCTATCAGTACCAAAGAACCGTCTGGATTTACGATAGCGTTAACGTACTACATCTGTCACATGAGTCGTTACCTCAGTATACTCCTATTCACCACGGGACACTGAGTAAGTGGCTACACGTGAGGGAGTAAAGCCGTACTCAGTACGCGTTCCTCTTGGAATAGCTAAAAATATACTGGAGCCGTGTGGAGAACGGAGGAGTTCACGTGCTACGCAAGCTATACGAGCCGTTAACTCTGTTTGTTTCACTACGCAGCTACAAAGCTTGTGGCTGCGTGGGAAAGGGGGGGTGGGTCGGGGCTACCGTCATACTTAGTACGTGTCCCGGTAAGAATGACGGCCGCGGAACTCTATAGCTCCTGGTCGCTTACCACGCAGCTGCGCTGCTGGTGTTTGCTCTTAACTCCGTCTGTATCTGTTTACCACGGAGCAGCGTAGCCGGTGGCTACGTGTGGGAGACTGCCGTAGAATGCTGTACGCGTCCCGGTAAGAATGACGACCGCGAAACTCTGTAGCACACGGCTATCGGTCGCATTACTCCGCAGTTGTGTTATCCGGGTTTACCGTACGTTGTACGTTGTCCCGTGTAGGTCCTGTGGGGGCCGTAAGGGCCCGTTCACCGGAGCTGTGTAAGGTTAGGCTCCGATAGCGTAAGGGCCATACGGGACCGCACAACGGAGCCGCAAGGGCCTGTAGAGTGTAGCAACGGAACTGTATGGACCTGTAAAGCCGTGTCCTGGACTCGTGAACTCAAGTCTTAGGGACCGGTATGGAGTCGTTCCGAGGGCCCGTAAAGTTGTGGTACTCCCAGGGTTACCGTACGTTGTACGTAAAACCGTTCTAATCTCTTTATAGTTTGAGCGAAACGTCACGTTCAACGCGAAAATTGTATTAAGGGTAGTTCGGGGGGTCGTGGAACTACGTAACATGGAGAAAATAGCCGACCTAAGGAAGCGTTTACACGCTACGCATCGCAGGGCATCCTGGGTACGTAACGTACCGACATTCGGGGACCTGTCCTCCGTGTCCATGATGCTGGTGAAAAGTTTTGCGGAACCGTGACGTTTAACGCGGAAATCTTACTAAGGTAGCTCACACGGGCGTGGAACTGCGTAGTTGATGGCTAAGGTAACAAGAAGAAAATAGCTCTCGTGATGCTATACTCCTTGTGAAGATTGTTACTTATCACCTGACCATGTAGCTTTATAGCTAAAGCGTCTATTTTCGGGTTTGTTGTACGTTGTACGTTACCCGCTAAAAAAAAAAAAAACAACTATGGAGCCGTACTGACCCGTTCGCCGGAGCCATATTTAAGCAAAAACCGTTGGTTACGAAACTGTACGGACCCGTAGGGCCGTGTCACGGACTCGTACGGAGTTGTGAAAACAAGCCGTGAGGCCGTACGGAACCGATCACAGGAGCCGTACGGACCGGTATGGACCCGTAAAAGTAATCCAATGGCTCTACAAGAAGCCGTAGAAAAGTTTGTAATTTACTTATAACCTCTTAGGGCGCCGCTTCTTGTAGGCCTACCAGTCCCTTCGCGGAAACGTGGAACACAGCGGTGCACACGGGTTTTTCCTTTTGTAAATCACCAAAGCGTAACTAAGAGAAACGTATACACGCGACGCATCGCGCGACATCTTGGGCGCGTAACGCACCGACACTCAGGGACCTGTTCTCCGTGTCCATGATACTGATGAAAAATAATGCAAAACTGTAACCTTCAACTCGGAAAATCTTACTGAGGCAGTTCGCACGGCCGCGGAATTGCGTAGCTAATGGCTACAGAAACAAGAAAAAAAAGCTCTCGTGATGCTATACTGCTTGTGAAGATTGTCACCTATCATCTGACCACGTAGCTTTATAGCTAGCGGGTCTATTTCCGGGTTTTTCGTACCGTGTGCGTTATCCCGTTACCAAGCTCCGGAGCCGTACGGACCCGTTTACTAGTGATATTGCTGAACTGTAACGTTCAACGCGGAAAATCTTACTGAAGCAGTTCACACAGGCGTGGAAGTGAGTAGCCTATGGCTACTGAAACAAGAAGAAAACAGCTCTCGTGATGGTATACTTCTTGTGAAGGTTGTCACTTATCACCTAACTACGTAGCTTCGTAGCTATCGGGTCTATTTCCGGGTTTATCGTACGGTGTGCGTTGCCCCGTTACAAAACTCTGGAGCCGTACGGACTCGTTCCCCGGTAGCCGTACGGTTTAAAGAAGCGTTTACAAGCGACGCATCGCGGGACATTTTGGGTGCGTAACGCGCTAATACTTGGGGACCTGTTTTCCATGTCCATGATACTGGTGAAAAATATTGCGAAACTGTAACCTTCAACGCGGACAATCTTATTGATGCAGCACACGCAACCGTGGAACTGCGTAGCTAATGGCTACAGGACCAAAAAGAAAATAGCTCTCGTGATGCTATACTTCTTGCGAAGATTATCTCTTATCACATGACCACGTAGCGTTGTAGCCATCGGGTCTATTTCCGGGTTTATCGTACGGTGTACGTTATCCCGTTACAAAACTCTGGAACTGTACGGACACGTTCACCGCAGCCGTATGGACCCGTAAAGCCGTGGGCCACGGAGCTGTCCAAAAGACCCGTAAACACGAGCAGTCGAGCCGTCCAATGGATCCGTAAACACGGGCCGTTGAGCCGTCCAATGGACCCGCGAACACGGGCTGTGGAGCCGTACGGATCCGATCACCGGAGCCGTGCGGACCTGTAAAGATCCGTAAAATCACTTACGTACTTACGTATGACCTCTTTGGGCGCCGCCTTTACGTGGCCCTACCGGTCTCTATCGCGAAACCGTGGACCACAGTGGTGTACAAAGGGTTTACCCACTAAAAATACGCGCCTCACACAGCTCAGTAGCGTCGAGAAGGGGGAGTTTCTTTATAGTGCTTTATTCTAAGTGACGTCTAGGACGCCACCTAGTTAAGCAATATAGACTCAAGTAACTTACGTCTGATAGACCGCACCTGTAGCCCTGCCAACTCAGTATTCTATCCAGTCAGAGGCCTCCAGGGGTTAAATCGGGAAAAATTTAACAGAGTAAACTACAAACACAGGCCTCCTCAACTCAGTATTCTATCGAGACGGTGGCCATGGCGGAAGGAGAAACTCTGAGACTAACTGATTTATGTAGCCTCTTGGCGTTTTTCTGAAAAGTAAATATATATATATATATATATATATATATATATATATATATATATATATATATATATATATATATATATATATATATATATATATATATATATATATATATATATATATATATATATATATATATATATATATATATATATATATATATATATATATATATATATATATATAAACATTATATATAAAATATATATATATATATATATATATATATATATATATATATATATATATATATATATATATATATATATATATATATATATATATATATATATATATATATATATATATATATATATATATATATATATATATATATATATATATATATATATATATATATATATATACATATATATATATATATAAACATATACACTTACAGCAAGACTTCCCTACGGGGGATATACTTACGACCCTTACTCGGGTGAGACGGGTCTGCGGGAGACGTCAAACATAGTAAGGCAAGCCACAGCAATTTAGTACATCAAAACATTTTATGAGAAAAAACATTATCTGAAATTTTGTAAAAACCCGAGAAAATATACCGAACGTAAATTCTTTAACATCGCAGGGGTAGCGTGGAAAACACGAACCACTGAGTAACTTGGCGTCTGTGGAGATACAAAGAAAACATTAGATCTCCTGAAAAGAGGACGTCAGGGAGACCCCCTCAAGGTCTCCCCAACGCCCGAAAATTCAAGCTTGAAAATTAAAAACTTTGTCCTAATTACATGCGAGAAAAACGAACACACGATATGTACTAGTAACGGTAAATCAAATATAGGCTCTCTTGTAACAACTGTAGCTCTTTGGAGCTGTATGAAGCCGACTCCTCGAACACACATCTTGACGTCGACCTAATACGCATGTGCCAACATCGATTGAAGAAATTGGCCTAATGCATACGAGAACCTGTACTGAAGATACTATAACATGTTAATACAATGCATGGTATAACGTTAGGCTCTCCTCGTGGAAGGACGGGGCCGAGGGTGAAAAACACTTAAACTCAGGGGCAAGAGGTCCACTAGACAAGCACACTTGGTGCTCTAGGGCCTAAAAACACCCGCCGCGAGAGTGGGACTCTCTCGAACTAGCCAGCCGCTTTGTACGGATGGAGTCAAAAACACTCAATCCTAAGTGTAGGTTTAACGGGAAAATCCTGTGAGTTGGACCAAAGAACTCCCAGTCCCATTGCTACCTTGTCTTACCTCAGAAGACTTGAAAGGGCGAAACGAATAAGGCCGATCAGCGTAAAAACCTGCCTGGTAGAAGCGGCAAGTGAGAAAATTGTTAGAAAAAGGTTACATTTCAAAAAGAAAATTTAACTAGTTCCAGCGATGTTGTGAAAACAACGCACTGAAAAGAAGTAAGGGTTAGTAGAGGTACTATGGAGGTCAGGACTTGGCTGGTAACTACGTTTTTAAGATCGATTAGAAGTGCCTTAGAATTGGGTCATGTGACCTGATTGCATAATCATAACATGAAAGGTAAGGTATAACTTGAAGTAAATGAACTAGTTTGACCACTGAACTAAAGCTTTAAGAATAATCCAAAAAACATATTAAATCAATTTTATTGTTATCAAAATATTATTTAACATTTTTCATTTAATATTATGCAAAAAATGTTTTATTATATTATTTTAATATTTTTAAAACTAACAATCCTATGAAAACATGTGTATGACACCACAAAATCTTATCAAAAATACCGTTTCACAATTTTGAAACAAATGTTTTTATGATGTTTTTAAAACATTGTGCTTGCTGGGAAGTTTGTCTGGGGTAATTTGCTAAACTCTCATACTCTTGCAGTCTGTATAGTCATTAGCAGAGTGCAGGCACGTAGCTAGAAAGTTTAAAGGGGGATGTAGGGAGCCGACCTTGATGAATTTGTTTTTTCACATGAGTGAACTATATATAAAGCGGAAAAACTCAGAAGCATAACCGATTATTGATTACAATAATCAATTTGATTACAATAATAAAAAAAAAGATCCCGAATGAAAATCAACCATCAGAAAAAGCAGAGGGAGGAGGGGTGAGAGAGGGTGGGGGAGAGGGAGGGGGGTGGGTGGCCACGGCTCCTACGGCTTGGCTACTTTCCCGTCAGAGTGATGACCTTTCACGCAGATAAATTATGTAAACACTTTGAACAACATATTGATTGAACAGTTTACGTGTGACGTCATATACACGCTGTATTTCGCTGTGGGAGATTACATTTAGGAAGTTAAAGCCGAAAGAAGCAAGCAGGACTGCTATCTTACTTAAGCGCGAAGGGTTTGGCTATGCAAGCAAGTAGAACTGCCATCTTACTTAAACGACAAGGATTTGCTGGACTGCCACTTAACCTAAACGCCACGGGTTTGGCTATGAAAACAAGCAGGACTGCAATCTTACTTAGACGCCAAGAGTTTCGCTATGAAAGCAAGCAGATCTGCCATTTCACTTAAACGCAAAGGGTTTGGCTATGCAAACAAGCAGCTGCCAACTTACTTAAACGTTAAGGATTTGCAGGACTGCCACCTTACTTAAACGCCACGGGTTTGGCTATGAAAACAAGCAGGACCGCAATCTTACTTAGACGAGAAGGGATTGGCTATGCGAGCAAGCAGGACTGCCATCTAAATTAAGCGCCAAGGGATTGGCTATGCAAGCAAGCAGGACTGCCATCTTACCTAAAACCCTAGAGTTTGGCTATGTAAGCAAGTGACACTGCCATCTTAAATACTGAGGGTTTGGCTATGCGAGCAAGCAGGACTGCCATCTAACTTAAACGCTAAGGGTTTAAGCATGCAAGCAAGCAGGACTGTCATCTCACTTAAACCCCAAGGGTTTGGCTATGTAAGCAAGTAAGACTGCTAACTTAAATGCTAGTGGTTTGTCTATTCAAGCATTCAAAAGTGCCATCTTACTTAAACGTTATAGGTTATGAAAACAAGCAGTACTGCCATCTTACTTAGACGCTACGGGATTGGCTATGCAAGCAATCAGGACTGCCATCTTACTTAAACGCTACGAGTTATGAAAACAAGCAGGACTGCCATCTTACTTAGACACCACGGGATTGGCTATGCAAGCAACAGGACTGTCATTTTACTTAAACGCCAAGGGTTTGGCTCTGCAAGCAATCAGGACTAATATCTTACTTAAAGGCCACGAGCTATGTAAAGAAGCAAAACTGCCATCTTACTTAGACGCCAAGGAATTGACTATGCAAGCAAGCAGGACTGCCATCTAACTTAAACGCAGAGATTTTGACTATGTAAGCAAGCAGGACTGCCATCTTAAACGCCGAGCGTTTGGCTATGCAAGCAAACGGGACTGCCATCTTACTTAAACGCCAAGGGGTTGGCTATGCAAGCAAACGGGACTGCCATTTTACCTAAACGCGAAGGGTTTGGCTATGCAAGCAATCTGGACTGCCATCTTACTTAAACGCCAAGGGTTTGGCTTTGCAAGCAAGCAGGAATGCCATCTAACCTAAAAGCCAAGAGTTTGGCTATGCAAGCAAGGAGGAATCCCATCTTACTTAAACGCCTAGGGTTTGGCTATGCAAGCAAACGGACTGCCATTGAACTTAAACGCCAAGGGTTTGGCCATGGAAGCATGCAGGACTGCCATTTTACTTAAACGCCATGGGTTTAGCTATGAACACAAGCAGGACTGTAATCTAACTTTGACGAGAAGGGATTGGCTATGCGAGCAAGCAGGACTGCCATATAACTTAAACGCCAAGGGTTTGGCTATGCAAGCAAACAGCACTATCATCTTACTTAAACGCCAATCATTTGGCTATGCAAGCAAGCAGGACTGCCATCTAACTTTAACGCCAAGGGTTTGACTATGCAACCATGCAGGACTGCCATCTTACTTAAACGCCAAGGGTTTGGCTATGTAAGCAAGAGGTACTGCCATCTTACTTAAATGCCAAGGGTTTGGCTCTGTAAGCAAGCAGGACTGTCATCTTACCTAAACGCTAAAGGTTTGGCTGTACAAGCAAGCAGGAGTTCAATCTTACCTAAACGCCAAGGGTTTAACTATGTAAGCAAGCAGGACTGCCATCTTAATGCTGAGGGTTTGGCTATGCAAGCAAGCAGAACTGCCATTTTACTTAAATGCCAAGGGTTTTACTAAGTAAGCAAGCAGAACTGCCATCTTAAACGCTAAAGATTTGGCTAGGCAAGCAGACAGGACTGCAATCTCTAACAGTTTGGCTATGCAAGCAAGCAGGACTGCCATCTTACTTAAACGCCGAGAGTTTGGCTATGCAAGCAAGCAGGAATGCCATCTTACCTTAACGCCAAGGGTTTGGCTATGCAAGCAAACGGACTGCCGTCTAAGTTAAACGCCAAAGGTTTGGCTATGCAATCATGCAGGACTGCCATCTTACTTAAACGCTAATGGTTTCGCTATGAAAGCAAACAGGACTGCTATCTTAAACGCTGAGGGTTTGGCTATGCAAGCAAGCAGGACTGCCATCTTACTTAAATGCCAAAGGTTTGGCTATGCAAGCAAGCAGGACTGCCATCTTAAACGCCAAGGGTTTGGCTATGCAAGCAAACAGGAATGCCATCTTACTTAAACGCCAAAGGTTTGGCTATGCAGGCAAACGGGACTGCCATCTAACTTAAACGCCAAGGGTTTGGTTATGCAAGCAAGCAGGACTGCCATCTTAATTAAACCCCAAGGGTTTGGCTATGTAAGTAAACAGGACTGCCAACTTAAACGCCAAGGGTTTGGCTATGCAAGCAAACAGGAATGCCACTATTACTTAAACGCCAAGGGTTTGACTATGCAAGCAAGTACAACTGCCATTTTATTTAAACGACAAGGATTTGCTGGACTGCCACCTAACTTAAACGCCACGGGTTTGGTTATGAAAACAAGCAGGACTGCAATCTTACTTAAACGCCAAGAGATTGGCTATGCAAGCAAGCAAGAATGCCATCTTACTTAGACGCCAAGGGCTTGGCTATGTAAACAAGCATGACTGCAATCTCACTTAGACGCCAAGGGATTGGCTATGCGAGCAAGCAGGACTGTCATCTAAGTTAAACGCCAAAGGTTTGGCTATGAAAGGAAGCAGGACTGCCATCTTACTTAAATTCTTAGAGTTTGGCTATGTAAGTAAGCAGGACTGCTAACTTAAACGCCAAGAGTTTGGCTATGCAAGCAAGTAGAAATGCCATCTTATCTAAACGACAAGGATTTGCTGGACTGCCACCTAACTTAAACGCCACGGCTTTGGTTATGAAAACAAGCAGGACTGCAATTTTACTTAAACGCCAAGAGTTTGGCTATGCAAGCAAGCAAGAATGCCATCTTATTTAAACGCCAAAGGTTTGGCTATGCAAGCAAACGGCACTGCCATTTTACTTAAACGCCAAGGGTTTGGCTATGCAAGCAAGCAGAACTGCCATCTTACTTAAACAATACAGATTTGACTATGCATGATGTAGGAGAATCATGTAGGCCTAGAAATACATTGTTGAAGCACAGATTGCCAGCGGAGGCGCACTATATGTGGGGTACAACCATGTTTTCGGATGTCAGCGTCCAAAATGTAAGGTCGAAGGTATACCTTTATAACGTTATTTGTGACAAGTTGAATGATGCACCCCCTCCCTAGTATAATAAACATCTCACTCAGTATGCCCTACATGCTACACACTACTTGCAATACTGAGTTAGGCAAGCTAATACAAACTTCCATAAGGATTTTCATTTACAACTATCATACGACCAACACTTTTAGACATTATAATGGCAAAACCATTAAAAATAGTTCTGACGAGCTATTAATTTGATAACAATAATAATGTAAACTTTTAAAATATATTTTTATCTTTTTATATACAACAAAATAGAATGAAATTGAATGATTTTCGAAGCTAATCGTTTACCTCGACAACTTTCTCCGTCAAACGCGCGACGGGCGTACACAAGTAACGCACAGCTCATGCCAGATTAAGCTGGCGAGTGTTAATTTTTCAGATATTCGCAATTACAATCCGAGAGGCAATAAGACAACAGCGCGAGAAAAAAATTACATCACATATTACACGATGAAGGAGCATGTTTGATATGCAATACAATATCATTTGAACAAAATAAGATATATGTTCGGGAAAATTTGGGAAACGAATTTAGGCCTATACAGCTAAAGAAAGTCTAGCTTAATCAATAATTGTTCTTCAGGCAGTTATTGCATATTTGTGTTAATGAATTTCATGTCCATGTTGTGATGCTCAATACATACGAGTAGGAACGGGGAGAGCAGGTGGAACGTACCTCCATAAAAAAAAAAAAAAAAAAAACATGAATAAAGTGTCCCTTTTGAATATGAAAAGTGCACCTCAATTACTGTCAAAGGTGCTAGAATTTTTGATGGAATTTGCGGACCTTTTAAACAAATATTACAAAAGTACCTTTTCAAAAATGTGAATGCTGCTTGGGCTGAGATATTTGATCTACTTGGAAGGGTGGAAGGGGGTGATCTTTATTTATTAGATACAAATGAAATGAAGACGATAACTGTTTTGCCAATAAAATTGTAGACCTGTAACAAATTATTTCCTTCAAACAAAATTCATATATTTTGGGCAGTTTCCATACTCCTTACCCCTTGCCAATTCAGCCTCATGACGCAGACCAACATGAAACATGGGCGGAATTTTCCTACCGAAAGTTTACATTTACCATGTGGTATATGTTACCTATTGTTGTCAGATCTTGTTCACACTTTCAATATCCAAGCTTTGTTATTATTGGTACGCGCGCTAGTTGTTCGATTTAGTGGTGTACGCCCGCGGACGTATTGGACTTTCGCAGTAGGCCTATAGTATTTTCAATTAATTAAGGTAGAGACACGTTAACGCTTTGCACAGTGAACCATCGCGGAGAAGGATCAGTGAAATAATTTCATAATTTAACCAATCTACAGCAGTCATTGAGGTTTAAAACATAGGTACCCATTAAGTTGAAGTCTTTTTTAGTGTGTTCATGCTATTTTTACATAGGACAAATTTTTGAACTTTCAATGATAAAAGGCAACAGCCACAAATTTATCGCGGAACGGCGTATTTTAAGCCGTACGTCGTCAATATTCGATTACGCTACTATGTTGAGTCAATGTAAACGTTTTCCACATTGTAATTTGTACAACGACTTCTGACTGTGTTTCCGCGGGGCAGAGAAGGGGGAACCTCATACTAAAAGTGGTAGGGGTATGCAGCCCACGAACCGAAAACATACCCGCAGTATGACAGATTTTTTGGTAGCTGCAGTATGAAATTATACAGTTTTGATACCCGCAGTATGGAAGAAGTCAATTTTAATACCCGCAGTATGAGTATTCAATGAAAATATTGTAAAAATTGACTAGCAGTACAAAATTAGCACAGTAAAACTTCATGTTTTGGGATCTGCACTACGAAAATGATGAAAAAAGACAATTATATTTACCAAAACAAAAAATCTATAGAATTTTAGTAAACAAAATTAATAGTAAAAAAAAAAGACACCTGCACTACGAAAATGGTGCAAAAAAGGCAACTGTTCGGGCGGCACATATACATATACCTCACATATGAAAGTGCTTCCCCCTTCTTCTTTTTCTAGTGCCAGTGAAATAAACACCTCACTTAGTCGGGCACTACTTGCAAGGCAATACTTGCATATAGCAGCCATAACTATAGCGTATACAGTCAGATGTTATCCGACAACGCCCCCCCTCCTTCCTCTCAGGGCTGTGTACAGCCGATGCATATGGCTACAGTCATATGTTATCTGGTTACCCCCTCCCTCCCACCCTTCCCAGGGCTGTGTACAGCCGATGCATATGGCTACAGTCATATGTTATCTGATTACCCCTCTCCCTTAGGGCTGTGTACAGCCGATGCATATGGCTACAGTCATATGTTATCTGATTACCCCTCTCCCTCAGGGCTGTGTACAGCCGATGCATATGGCTACAGTCATATGTTATCTGACAACCCCTCCTCCCTTAGGGCTGTGTACAGCCGATGCATATGGCTACAGTCATATGTTATCTGATTACCCCCCTCTCCCTTAGGGCTGTGTACAGCCGATGCATATGGCTACAGTCATATGTTATCTGATTACCCCTCCCTCCCACCCTTAGGGCTGTGTACAGCCGATGCATATGGCTACAGTCATATGTTATCTGATTACCCCTCCCCTTCAGGGCTGTGTACAGCCGATGCATATGGATACAGTCATATGTTATCTGATTACCCCCTCCCTCAGGGCTGTGTACAGCCGATGCATATGGCTACAGTCATATGTTATCTGATTACCCCTCCCCCCTCCTTCCCTTAGGGCTGTGTACAGCCGATGCATATGGCTACAGTCATATGTTATCTGATTACCCCTCTCCCTTAGGGCTGTGTACAGCCGATGCATATGGCTACAGTCATATGTTATCTGATTACCCCTCTCCCTTAGGGCTGTGTACAGCCGATGCATATGGCTACAGTCATATGTTATCTGATTACCCCCCCTCCCCTTAGGGCTGTGTACAGCCGATGCATATGGATACAGTCATATGTTATCTGATTACCCCTCTCCCTCAGGGCTGTGTACAGCCGATGCATATGGCTACAGTCATATGTTATCTGACAACCCCCTCCTTCCTTAGGGCTGTGTACAGCCGATGCATATGGCTACAGTCATATGTTATCTGACAACCCCTCCCCTCCTTCCCAGGGCTGTGTACAGCCGATGCATATGGCTACAGTCATATATTATCTGACAACCCCCCCCTCCCCTCAGGGCTGTGTACAGCCGATGCATATGGATACAGTCATATGTTATCTGACAACCCCCCCTCCCTCAGGGCTGTGTACAGCCGATGCATATGGATACAGTCAGATGTTATCTGACAACCCCCTCTCTCCCACCCTTCCCATGGCTGTGTACAGCCGATGCATATGGCTGCAGTCATATGTTATCTGACTACCCCCACCATTCCCATCAGGGCTGTGTACAGCCGATGCATATGGTTACAGTCATATGTTATCTGACTACCCTCTCCCATATACAAACATACATCAATTCTTCCGGTGGCAACGCTACTGTCTGGCGTCCATGCTCTACAGCAGGCTGCCCTTACCAATGTGCTCTACAGCAGGCTGCCCTTACCAATGTGCTCTACAGCAGGCTGCCCTTACCAATGTGCTCTACAGCAGGCTGCCCTTACCAATGTGCTCTACAGCAGGCTGCCCTTACCAATGTGCTCTACAGCAGGCTGCCCTTACCAATGTGCTCTACAGCAGGCT
This sequence comes from Chiridota heheva, assembly GCA_020152595.1. NCBI lineage: Eukaryota > Metazoa > Echinodermata > Holothuroidea > Apodida > Chiridotidae > Chiridota > Chiridota heheva. The sequence continues at coordinate 958,514 of JAIGNY010001533.1, forward strand.
GCCCTTACCAATGTGCTCTACAGCAGGCTGCCCTTACCAATGTGCTCTACAGCAGGCTGCCCTTACCAATGTGCTCTACAGCAGGCTGCCCTTACCAATGTGCTCTACAGCAGGCTGCCCTTACCAATGTGCTCTACAGCAGGCTGCCCTTACCAATGTGCTCTACAGCAGGCTGCCCTTACCAATGTGCTCTACAGCAGGCTGCCCTTACCAATGTCAAGCTCAGAGTTTTATTCATAGGATTAAAGTTGTTTAGTGTTTGGAGGCAAAGAAAAAAGAAAATCGCACTCACTAAATGCATACCCTTTTGTTAGCTCCTCGCATGCTTTTTATAATAATCTTTGAAACAATTGATAAAATCACAACAAAACACCTTGTATAGAATTCAGCAGGAAATATTCTCTTACAAATCTTGATTCCTTTCAAGGTGTATGCTAATTTTGTTAACTCTTAAATAGGCCTACTTCCATTTGGCCACATACAGTACCAGGAGTGTACATTTACAAGTGAAAGAAAATGTTACTTTCAGAGTTAATTACGATGGTTTGATAAACCCTCTCACTGGGAGTTCTCATTCAACCCACCGGGTAAAGTTAATGTCACTCCGTCGTACCAGTTACCACAGTGCTTCCTTCTAACACTATAGGCCTAGATAGACCTCCATTTTTAAGTGAACCAAAATCTTGATAAAATAAGTTACCTTTGAATGCCGCCTTAAAGGCATACTCTGAGCTGAATGTGGGGATTCTTGATACAAAATGAAAAAATGCATGGCAAGAAAGTCGGTCCATCCATGATTGACAGGATTAGAACTTCATCCAATTTGGATGAGTTCTGTTCCCTTTTTTCTGCAAATGATATGGTACTTTTTGCTCCCTCCCTCCTTTTCTCGATTTGAGTTATTAAAAGACAAAATTTGTCGTTTCCCCGACCCGCAATCAGCGTTCCAGATTTTGTGTGTATATTTATGTATTTTTCATGGCAAACCCTTACATCTCCTCACCCCTCCTACCCTTAACGCATCAGCACATCTCGGCCACCCCTATTCCCGTGTATTCACCCCAGTTCCCGTGTATTCACCCCAAATGTATATATGACCAGATAAAGAAACGATTAAATGGGCCTAAATGATCACAAATATATACTACTCACTGTGGCAATGATGCAGAAACGTCCTCTGTCCCAAGCTTACAAACCAACATTTCCACAATTGAACAACAAAATACTTTTCGAAACGTACTGGTTTCGCCAAAAACAAATACATAAGTACACGCTGTGTTTGGTAACTATTCTTATGCTCGTATTGTTTCCATGATGTTATGGCGTTATACGTCTGTTACGTAATAGACTACGCGTACGAATTCTTCATCGCGCACTTCTGATCTGCGCTTATTACAGGTTATATTCTTTTATATTACTTTGAAAATATTCTGCATGACTCATTAGCATTACTGAACGCTTCTACGCCGTTGGGAAAGTATCTGAAATCTGAAACGGTTAAGTCGGCAAAAATCCTTCAAGAGGACATGAACGCCAACCGAGCGTAAAAAGTATGAGTAAAAAATAATAAAAACAAAACTAGTTAGCAATACAGGTGTTAGTAAGTTTAGCTTTGAAACAATTGAGACTTAGTGCATGAACAATGTCTGACGGTAAAGCATTCCAATCCTTTAGTGTGTGAGGGAAGAAAGAGTGTTTATATACATTCTTTTTAGCATAGGGAATCAGAAATCAAGGTCATGATTATTTCTTGTATTAGTTCTAACGGTGGGGATAAGTTCATCTTTATTGATGGCGACAAGATTGTTAGTGATTTTATATAGCATATGTAGCCGGGTGTTGTATCGTCTTGTTTTAAGCAGGGGCCAATCTAATTTATAAAGCATGTTTTTTACACTAGATTTATAAGAGTAGTCTGCTATACAGAACCTGGCTGCTCTCCTTTGAATAGATTCAAGTTTATCCACATCGCACTGGTGATGGGGGTCCCAGACTGCAGTAAGTTGCAGCATTAGCACGATTTTTGCGCTATGGCACATATTATGCAACTTATCGTTGTTACTCTTGCATTTTACGTCATACGTGCAATATATCGCCTTCCTTGTATCAAATTATTTTGCAAGCTGAGGAAAAATAAGGCGCATGCGCATATGATTTTTATTTTCCCAACTGGGTGATTTGGCGGTTATAATACCGTGCGTGGTGTAAATGCGTGTTGTATGCATGGATTCGAGTACTGTACCGAGCGCACACATATATTTAAGAAATAAACTGCAATTACAAGCCCATTGTTGAGTATTCTATAACTACTAGAATACGTAATTTAATTGGCTGACAAGCCTCATTTGCATAATCCTTCTGTCCGATTATTGCTCAACGAACGGACAGTAGCTCAAAAAATGACCAATGACAACACTCCCAGTCAATAGCCAGGCAGTTGCATATTCATTAGATTGACAGTTTAAAAATGTGAAGTACGGGTATCAAACTCCTGCATTATTCATGGCAACTACGGATTAAGCCTTCAATAATTTCTTCTTGCTGACAAGCTGATTATGCCAGATTTAAATTGAGCAACAACATAGTCCAATGTGCACAGCTTAAAATAGAATAGGGCCTATGCAATAAATACAAAAAAAACTAATGGTGCTAGAATTCTTAAATAGATTGCTTGCACGCATACAATTTGAAATCGCATGCGCAATGAAATTCGAAAGTACAGCATACAGTATTCAAAAACCGTTACGCCCAATAGTATGCACGATACGCTAAAGACCGCGCTTGCGTTCCTTGGAACAAATGTTTCGGACGGGTAGCAAATGCAAACGAGATGCACGCATCTTCAGCCATTGAACTATTAACCGGTTAATAGCTCCATGGTTCAGTGTACATTGCCACAGTGCGTTTTAAGTTTACAACGCTGCACACGCAGGTGTAACTATGAATATTCATGTTTGAAATTTGTACTGGAATATTTAATATAACAATAGCTAATTAGTTGTGTACATTCGTTTGGCGTTAGCTGAGTACAAAATACTCCAAAATATGTCTCAAATTTGCGGAAAACGGGAATAAATATGAAAATTAACCGTATTGCGAGTATTAAAGAAAAAAAGTTTACTTTTTATTCCAGACCCATTTAAATATGATTTTAAGTGAACTGGGTGCTTTTTCTCTTACTCGCAAATAGATGCGGATTTTAGTGCTACAATCGCGAAGCACCAGATTTGGATCACTTTGAAAACCTCCGAAACATCGTTCATTTTATCATATATTTTCACAGTTTTTCCGAAAACGATCAACATTTGTATTTAAGTAAGACATACTTTCTCTGCAAAGCATAGCAAATGCCGCATCAATTAGCTTGGCAGACAAATATGACAAGGTCTTGAATATAGGAATAATTGTATGCATATAGCACTTAAAAAGTAGCGCAGTGGGGTACTATGTGTAATGTTGCATAGGAACGACACAACAACCGTAGATTGTTGCCTTTTTCTTCTAATCGATGACAAACTTGTTCATGAAACTCTTCAAACTTGCAAGAATATTTCCTTTTAACATCTTTTTCCTGCACGAAATGACTTGTCAGACAGAAAAACATTTTTTTCTTTTCTTTTAAGACTACAAAAGGCCAATTAAGATTGACATTTCAGTCATTTTTTAGGAACAAAATTCTGGCTAAATTACATTGTTTGCATTTTATCATCAATTAATTTGAAATTTGGGGTCAAGTACGGTGTAACAAAAATATATTTAATATTATTTCTTCTTAAATTTGTTAGCAATGTCCATGAATTGACACAGCAATGTCAATGAATCGACACAGTAATGTCTATGAATTGACGCAGCAATGACAATGAATTGACGCAGCAATGTCAATGAATTGACACAGCAATATCAATGAATTGACACAGCACTGTCAATGAATTGGCGCAGCAATGTCAATGAATTGACACAGCAATGTCAATGAATTGACACAGCAATGCCAATGAATTGACACAGCAATGTCAATAAATTGGCGCAGCAATGTCAATGAATTAGCGCAGCCATAGTGCCCACTTACTGCCCCACATGCCTTACCATTTATACATAGAAATGACCTGATTGACACAATCAATTTACTTATTTATACAAGTTCCTGTTCTAAAACTGATTTTCTAGCTCTCAGATGCAGCTCTCTTTCTCATCAAGATATACACGAGATTCCATTTGTAATGAACTCTATTCGGATCAGTCGTAAAATGAAACAACACGTCCCTAGATTTAAAAGCAGGCAAAACTCAAAAGTTATGATACCAAGCAAAATGTACAATGTGTGCTAACTCTGCAACATTCAGTAACAAATCACTGACGGCATTCAAAATTTAAGGACATTTAAGTACAACATTAAGATAAACAAAATATTGTAGCAAGTACTGCAGTGGTTAATCAGCTTCATTTTGTTTTCAACTAGATTCCAGGATGAGCTTACTTATTCTGGTGCCAGCCCACTGGTCCGAAAGCCCAATAGTCCAAAGGCTCACTATCCGAAGGCCCAATAGTCCGAAGGCCCAATAGTCCAAAGGCTCAACAGTCCGAAGGCCCATTAGTCCGAAGGCCCATTAGTCTGAAGGTTCACTAGTCCGAAGGCCCATTAGTCTGAAGGTTCACTAGTCCGAAGGCCCAACAGTCCGAATGTATACCCTAACACTAACATTCGACCTATTGGGCCTTCAGAATAGTGAACCTTCGAACTAGTGAACCATCTGACTAGTGGGCCTTTTTTTTCGGGGTATTGAACCTTCAGACTAGTGGGACATTTCTACCCTTGTCCAATCTGTTTGACATCAAGAGATATGATGGCACCTTGGTTTAAACCAGCCAGTGTTTGAACTAATGACATTCTCGCACTTTGGTTTAAACCAGCCAGTGTTTGAACCCATGACATTCCCGCACTTTGGTATGAACCAGCCAGTGTGTGAACCCATGACATTCCCGCACTTTGGTATGAACCAACCAGTGTTTGAACCCATGACATTCCCATCTGGGGAAGTGCTCTACGAACCAATCAGGATCATCAAACCAAGCCAAGCTTTTTTCCACGCGCGGAAGTGTGAGATAATCGGCGTGGGATCCAGGGGCCTGCTCAAGGGTGAGATTCATGGGCAAAACCCCAATGGGGGTCCAGGGGAAAAGTCCCGGTGGGGGTCCACGCCCGGATGCTCTGCGATTTTAGTCTTTATGAGGGCCTAAAAGTGGATGGAATTTGACACGTTTGTATGTATCCTTGCATGCCTTTTTTCTACACACCTGAGGTATGTGTAACTGAAAGTCCGTGGGAGTGGTGCTACAGCATTAAAAGGATTGCATCATTTCAGGAAGTTTTTAGTGCCACACATCTTATTTCTATGCTTTCAGTGAATATAGTATAATTGCTGCTAGGAACTAGACCTATATACCAGGGCATATATTTCATAGCTTTGGTTACTAACATATAGATAGGTACAATCACGGGGTGTTCAGTGGAGGGCAGACCAGTGACTCGCTTTAGAGCTAGAGCTGTGTACAGCATATAGCATACCATCATTGCATCTACGTGATTTGTCGATGTAATAACGTGTAGAAATACGTAAAGTTTTAGAATAGGCGTATTTCATAACTTCTTGAAGGGATATTTTCTGATAGGCGACCCACCCTCTTTGGTGACGTATGTGATTTATTAGAACACCTAACATAACATTACAATTTTGTATAACGGAAGTACAGATTACCCTTTGATAGTAAAAGATATGCCTTTTGTAGATCTGACCAAACAAAAACTAATACAAAGCTTATGCACCAGCATAATTTCAGCTGCTTCTTGCCTACCTACCCTTTATTCTAAGCATTTAAAACATCAATTAAAAAATGCATTTCAAGAAAATGAATTAAATGTTTATTGCATACCACTATTGAATAAATAATGTGGTCTAAGTACTTTCTATTTTCATCAAATTATCCCTGCAGATTATACTCTGTATAATCTATAAACCTTAAAAAGGCATGCAGTATAAATTGTACATTACACTCTGTGTATCCTATAAACCTTAAAGAGGCATGCAGTATGAATTGCACATTACATTCTGTGTAGCCTATAAACCGTAGAGAGGCATGCAGTATGAATTGCACATTACACTCTGTGTAGCCTATAAACCGTAAAGAGGAATGCAGTATGCATTGCACATTACACTCTGTGTAGCCTATAAACCGTAAAAAGGCATGCAGTATGAATTGCACACTACACTCTGTGTAGCATATAAACCTTAAAGAGGCATGCAGTATGAACTGCAAAGTTTGGATTGTACAGTTCCTATCTATTCCTATCCCTTGCCTTGTGCTGTTGCAGCTCTGTTGGTCATAGCTCTCCAACCACATGAAATATTCAACTGCTCATACTGAGCCAATGTACTTATCATCACTCCCACTCTCATACTGAGCCAATGTACTAATCATCACTCCCACTCTCATACTGAGCCAATGTACTAATCATCACTCCCACTCTCATAATGAGCCAATGTGCTTATCATCACTCCCACTCTCATTCTGAGCCAATGTACTAATCATCACTCCCACTCTCATACTGAGCCAATGTACTTATCATCACTCCCACTCTCATACTGAGCCAATGTACTAATCATCACTCCCACTCTCATTCTGAGCCAATGTACTGATCATCACTCCCACTCTCATACTGAGCCAATGTACTAATCATCACTCCCACTCTCATACTGAGCCAATGTACTTATCATCACTCCCACTCCTCATACTGAGCCAATGTACTTATCATCACTCCCACTCTCATACTGAGCCAATGTACTTATCATCACTCCCACTCTCATTCTGAGCCAATGTACTGATCATCACTCCCACTCTCATACTGAGCCAATGTACTAATCATCACTCCCACTCTCATACTGAGCCAATGTACTTATCATCACTCCCACTCTCATACTGAGCCAATGTACTTATCATCACTCCCACTCTCATACTGAGCCAATGTACTTATCATCACTCCCACTCTCATACTGAGCCAATGTACTTATCATCACTCCCACTCTCATACTGAGCCAATGTACTAATCATCACTCCCACTCTCATACTGAGCCAATGTACTTATCATCACTCCCACTCTCATACTGAGCCAATGTACTTATCATCACTCCCACTCTCATACTGAGCCAATGTACTTATCATCACTCCCACTCTCATACTGGGCCAATGTACTTATCATCACTTCCACTCCCACTCTCATACTGAGCCAATGTACTAATCATCACTCCCACTCTCATACTGAGCCAATGTACTTATCATCACTCCCACTCTCATACTGAGCCAATGTACTTATCATCACTCCCACTCTCATACTGGGCCAATGTACTTATCATCACTCCCACTCTCATACTGAGCCAATGTACTAATCATCACTCCCACTCTCATACTGAGCCAATGTACTTATCATCACTCCCACTCTCATACTGAGCCAATGTACTTATCATCACTCCCCACTCTCATACTGAGCCAATGTACTTATCATCACTCCCACTCTCATACTGAGCCAATGTACTTATCATCACTCCACTCTCATACTGAGCCAATGTACTTATCATCACTCCACTCTCATACTGAGCCAATGTACTTATCATCACTCCCACTCTCATACTGAGCCAATGTACTTATCATCACTCCACTCTCATACTGAGCCAATGTACTTTATCACTCCCACTCTCATACTGAGCCAATGTACTTATCATCACTCCCACTCTCATACTGAGCCAATGTACTTATCATCACTCCCACTCTCATACTGAGCCAATGTACTTATCATCACTCCCACTCTTATACTGAGCCAATGTACTTATCATCACTCCACTCTCATACTGAGCCAATGTACTTATCATCACTCCCACTCTCATACTGAGCCAATGTACTAATCATCACTTCCACTCTCACACTGAGCCAATGTACTTATCATCACTCCCACTCTCATACTGAGCCAATGTACTAATCATCACTTCCACTCTCACACTGAGCCAATGTACTAACTTATCACTGAGCCAATGTACCCACTCTCATACTGAGCCAATGTACTTATCATCACTTCCACTCTCACACTGAGCCAATGTACTAATCATCACTTCCACTTTCATACTGAGCCAATGTACTTATCATCACTCCCACTCTCATACTGAGCCAATGTACTTATCATCACTCCCACTCTCATTCTGAGCCAATGTACTTATCATCACTCCCACTCTCATACTGAGCCAATGTACTTATCATCACTCCCACTCTCATACTGAGCCAATGTACTTATCATCACTCCCACTCTCATACTGAGCCAATGTACTTATCATCACTCCCACTGAGCCTCATCACTGAGCCAATGTACTTATCATCACTCCCACTCTCATACTGAGCCAATGTACTTATCATCACTCCCACTCTCATACTGAGCCAATGTACTTATCATCACTCCCACTCTCATACTGGAGCCAATGTACTTATCATCACAATGTCCCACTCTCATACTGAGCCAATGTACTTATCATCACTCCCACTCTCATACTGAGCCAATGTACTTATCATCACTCCCACTCTCATACTGAGCCAATGTACTTATCATCACTCCCACTCTCATACTGAGCCAATGTACTTATCATCACTCCCACTCTCATACTGAGCCAATGTACTTATCATCACTCCCACTCTCATCTGAGCCAATGTACTTATCATCACTCCCACTCTCATACTGAGCCAATGTACTTATCATCACTCCCACCCAGCCTCTCACACTGAGCCAATGTACTTATCATCACTCCCACTCTCATACTGAGCCAATGTACTTATCATCACCCCACTCTCATACTGGGCCAATGTACTTATCATCACTCCCACTCTCATACTGAGCCAATGTACTTATCATCACTCCCACTCTCATACTGAGCCAATGTACTTATCATCACTCCCACTCTCATACTGAGCCAATGTACTTATCATCACTCCCACTCTCATACTGGGTACTTATCATCACTCCCACTCTCACTGAGCCAATGTACTTATCATCACTCCCACTCTCACACTGAGCCAATGTACTAATCATCACTTCCCACTCACACTGAGCCAATGTACTTATCATCACTCCACTCTCATACTGAGCCAATGTACTTATCATCACTCCACTGAGCCTCACCCCACACTGAGCCAATGTACTTATCATCACTCCCACTCTCATACTGAGCCAATGTAGCCAATTATCATCACTCCCACTCTCATACTGAGCCAATGTACTAATCATCACTTGAGCCCACTCTCACACTGAGCCAATGTACTTATCATCACTCCCACTCTCATACTGAGCCAATGTACTTATCATCACTCCCACTCTCATTCTGAGCCAATGTTATCTTATCATCACTGAGCCCACTCTCACTGAGCCAATGTACTAATCATCACTCCCACTCCATACTGAGCCTACTTATCATCACTCCCACTCTCATACTGAGCCAATGTACTTATCATCACTCCCACTCTCATACTGAGCCAATGTACTTATCATCACTCCCACTCTCATACTGAGCCAATGTCATCACTCCCACTTATCATCATCTCCACTCTCATACTGAGCCAATGTACTTATCATCACTCCCACTCTCATACTGAGCCAATGTACTTATCATCACTCCCACTCTCATACTGAGCCAATGTACTTATCATCACTCCCACTCTCATACTGAGCCAATGTACTTATCATCACTCCCACTCTCATACTGAGCCAATGTACTAATCATCACTCCCACTCTCATACTGAGCCAATGTACTAATCATCACTTCCACTCTCATACTGAGCCAATGTACTGATCATCACTCCCACTCTCATACTGAGCCAATGTACTAATCATCACTTCCACTCTCATACTGAGCCAATGTACTTATCATCACTCCCACTCTCATACTGAGCCAATGTACTTATCATCACTCCCACTCTCATACTGAGCCAATGTACTAATCATCACTTCCACTCTCATACTGGGCCAATGTACTAATCATCACTTCCACTCTCACACTGGGCCAATGTACTTATCATCACTCCCACTCTCATACTGAGCCAATGTACTAATCATCACTCCCACTCTCATACTGAGCCAATGTACTTATCATCACTCCCACTCTCATACTGAGCCAATGTACTTATCATCACTTCCACTCTCACACTGAGCCAATGTACTTATCATCACTCCCACTCTCATACTGAGCCAATGTACTAATCATCACTTCCACTCTCATACTGAGCCAATGTACTAATCATCACTTCCACTCTCATACTGAGCCAATGTACTTATCATCACTCCCACTCTCATACTGAGCCAATGTACTTATCATCACTGAGCCAATGTACTTATCATCACTTCCACTCTCATACTGAGCCAATGTACTAATCATCACTTCCACTCTCATACTGGGCCAATGTACTTATCATCACTCCCACTCTCATACTGAGCCAATGTACTTATCATCACTCCCACTCTCATACTGAGCCAATGTACTAATCATCACTTCCACTCTCACACTGAGCCAATGTACTAATCATCACTTCCACTCTCATACTGAGCCAATGTACTAATCATCACTCCCACTCTCATACTGAGCCAATGTACTTATCATCACTCCCACTCTCATACTGAGCCAATGTACTTATCATCACTCCCACTCTCATACTGAGCCAATGTACTATCATCACTCCCACTCTCATACTGAGCCAATGTACTTATCATCACTCCCACTCTCATACTGAGCCAATGTGCTTATCATCACTCCCACTCTCATACTGAGCCAATGTACTTATCATCACTCCACTCTCATACTGAGCCAATGTACTAATCATCACTTCCACTCTCATACTGAGCCAATGTACTTATCATCACTCCCACTCTCATACTGAGCCAATGTACTTATCATCACTCCCACTCTCATACTGAGCCAATGTACTTATCATCACTCCCACTCTCATACTGAGCCAATGTACTAATCATCACTCCCACTCATACTGAGCCAATGTACTTATCATCACTCCCACTCTCATACTGAGCCAATGTACTTATCATCACTCCCACTCTCATACTGAGCCAATGTACTAATCATCACTTCCCACTCATACTGAGCCAATGTACTTATCATCACTCCCACTCTCATACTGAGCCAATGTACTTATCATCACTCCCACTCTCATACTGAGCCAATGTACTTATCATCACTCCCACTCTCATACTGAGCCAATGTACTTATCATCACTCCCACTCTCATACTGAGCCAATGTACTTATCATCACTCCCACTCTCATACTGAGCCAATGTACTTATCATCACTCCCACTCTCATACTGAGCCAATGTACTAATCATCACTTCCACTCTCATACTGAGCCAATGTACTAATCATCACTTCCCACTCACACTGAGCCAATGTACTAATCATCACTCCCACTCTCACACTGAGCCAATGTACTTATCATCACTCCCACTCTCATACTGAGCCAATGTACTAATCATCACTCCCACTCTCATACTGAGCCAATGTACTTATCATCACTCCCACTCTCATACTGAGCCAATGTACTTATCATCACTCCCACTCTCATACTGAGCCAATGTACTAATCATCACTCCCACTCTCATACTGAGCCAATGTACTAATCATCACTCCCACTCTCACACTGAGCCAATGTACTTATCATCACTCCCACTCTCATACTGAGCCAATGTACTAATCATCACTCCCACTCTCACACTGGGCCAATGTACTTATCATCACTCCCACTCTCATACTGGGCCAATGTACTTATCATCACTCCCACTCTCATACTGAGCCAATGTACTTATCATCACTCCACTCTCATACTGAGCCAATGTACTTATCATCACTCCCACTCTCATACTGAGCCAATGTACTTATCATCACTCCCACTCTCATACTGAGCCAATGTACTAATCATCACTCCCACTCTCATACTGAGCCAATGTACTTATCATCACTCCCACTCTCATACTGAGCCAATGTACTAATCATCACTCCCACTCTCATACTGAGCCAATGTACTTATCATCACTCCCACTCTCATACTGAGCCAATGTACTTATCATCACTCCCACTCTCATACTGAGCCAATGTACTAATCATCACTCCCACTCTCATACTGAGCCAATGTACTTATCATCACTCCCACTCTCATACTGAGCCAATGTACTTATCATCACTCCCACTCTCATACTGAGCCAATGTACTTATCATCACTCCCACTCTCATACTGAGCCAATGTACTTATCATCACTCCCACTCTCATACTGAGCCAATGTACTTATCATCACTCCCACTCTCATACTGAGCCAATGTACTTATCATCACTCCCACTCTCATACTGAGCCAATGTACTTCCCATCATACAGCCTCCCACTCCCACTCTCATACTGAGCCAATGTACTTATCATCACTCCCACTCTCATACTGAGCCAATGTACTAATCATCACTCCCACTCTCATACTGAGCCAATGTACTTATCATCACTCCCACTCTCATACTGAGCCAATGTACTTATCATCACTCCCACTCATACTGAGCCAACTTATCATCACTCCCACTCTCATACTGAGCCAATGTACTTATCTTATCATCAGCCTACCCACTCTCATACTGAGCCAATGTACTTATCATCACTCCCACTCTCATACTGAGCCAATGTACTTAATCATCACTCCCACTCTCATACTGAGCCAATGTACTTATCATCACTCCCACTCATACTGAGCCAATGTACTTATCATCACTCCCACTCTCATACTGAGCCAATGTACTTATCATCACTCCCACTCTCATACTGAGCCAATGTACTTATCATCACCCCACTCTCACTGGGCCAATGTACTAATCATCACTCCCACTCTCATACTGAGCCAATGTACTTATCATCACTCCCACTCTCATACTGAGCCAATGTACTTATCATCACTGAGCCCCATCTCACTCATACTGAGCCAATGTACTTATCATCACTCCCACTCTCATACTGAGCCAATGTACTTATTATCATCACTGAGCCCACTCACTCCCACTACTGGGCCAATGTACTAATCATCACTCCCACTCTCATACTGAGCCAATGTACTTATCATCACTCCCACTCTCATACTGGGCCAATGTACTAATCATCACTCCCACTCTCATACTGAGCCAATGTACTAATCATCACTTCCACTCTCACACTGAGCCAATGTACTTATCATCACTCCCACTCTCATACTGAGCCAATGTACTTATCATCACTCCCACTCTCATACTGAGCCAATGTACTTATCATCACTCCCACTCTCATACTGAGCCAATGTACTTATCATCACTCCCACTCTCATACTGAGCCAATGTACTTATCATCACTCCCACTCTCATACTGAGCCAATGTACTTATCATCACTCCCACTCTCATACTGAGCCAATGTACTTATCATCACTCCCACTCTCATACTGAGCCAATGTACTTATCATCACTCCCACTCTCATACTGAGCCAATGTACTAATCATCACTTCCACTCTCATACTGAGCCAATGTACTTATCATCACTCCCACTCTCATTCTGAGCCAATGTACTTATCATCACTCCCACTCTCACACTGAGCCAATGTACTAATCATCACTCCCACTCTCATACTGAGCCAATGTACTTATCATCACTCCCACTCTCATACTGAGCCAATGTACTTATCATCACTCCCACTCTCATACTGAGCCAATGTACTTATCATCACTCCCACTCTACTGAGCCAATGTACTTATCATCACTCCCATACTGAGCCAATGTACTAATCATCACTTCCACTCTCATACTGAGCCAATGTACTTATCATCACTCCCACTCTCATACTGAGCCAATGTACTTATCATCACTCCCACTCTCATACTGAGCCAATGTACTAATCATCACTCCCACTCTCATACTGAGCCAATGTACTAATCATCACTCCCCACTCTCATACTGAGCCAATGTACTTATCATCACTCCCACTCTCATACTGAGCCAATGTACTAATCATCACTCCCACTCTCATACTGAGCCAATGTACTTATCATCACTCCCACTCTCATACTGAGCCAATGTACTTATCATCACTCCCACTCTCATACTGAGCCAATGTACTAATCATCACTCCCACTCTCATACTGAGCCAATGTACTAATCATCACTTCCACTCTCACACTGGGCCAATGTACTTATCATCACTCCCACTCTCATACTGAGCCAATGTACTAATCATCACTCCCACTCTCATACTGAGCCAATGTACTTATCATCACTCCCACTCTCATACTGAGCCAATGTACTTATCATCACTTCCACTCTCACACTGAGCCAATGTACTTATCATCACTCCCACTCTCATACTGAGCCAATGTACTAATCATCACTTCCACTCTCATACTGAGCCAATGTACTAATCATCACTTCCACTCTCACACTGAGCCAATGTACTTATCATCACTCCCACTCTCACACTGAGCCAATGTACTAATCATCACTTCCACTCTCACACTGAGCCAATGTACTTATCATCACTCCCACTCTCATACTGAGCCAATGTACTCACTCATCACTGAGCACATCATCACTCCCACACTGAGCCAATGTACTTATCATCACTCCCACTCTCATACTGAGCCAATGTACTAATCATCACTTCCACTCTCATACTGGGCCAATGTACTAATCATCACTTCCACTCTCACACTGGGCCAATGTACTTATCATCACTCCCACTCTCATACTGAGCCAATGTACTAATCATCACTCCCACTCTCATACTGAGCCAATGTACTAATCATCACTTCCACTCTCACACTGGGCCAATGTACTTATCATCACTCCCACTCTCATACTGAGCCAATGTACTAATCATCACTCCCACTCTCATACTGAGCCAATGTACTAATCATCACTCCCACTCTCATACTGAGCCAATGTACTTATCATCACTCCCATTCTCATACTGAGCCAATGTACTAATCATCACTTCCACTCTCATACTGAGCCAATGTACTTATCATCACTTCCACTCTCATACTGAGCCAATGTACTTATCATCACTCCCATTCTCATACTGAGCCAATGTACTTATCATCACTCCCACTCTCATTCTGAGCCAATGTACTAATCATCACTTCCACTCTCATACTGAGCCAATGTACTTATCATCACTCCCACTCTCATACTGAGCCAATGTACTTATCATCACTCCCACTCTCATACTGAGCCAATGTACTAATCATCACTTCCACTCTCATACTGGGCCAATGTACTAATCATCACTTCCACTCTCACACTGAGCCAATGTACTTATCATCACTCCCACTCTCATACTGAGCCAATGTACTAATCATCACTTCCACTCTCACACTGAGCCAATGTACTAATCATCACTTCCACTCTCATACTGAGCCAATGTACTAATCATCACTTCCACTCTCATACTGAGCCAATGTACTTATCATCACTCCCACTCTCATACTGAGCCAATGTACTTATCATCACTCCCACTCTCATACTGAGCCAATGTACTAATCATCACTCCCACTCTCATACTGAGCCAATGTACTTATCATCACTCCCACTCTCATACTGAGCCAATGTACTTATCATCACTCCCACTCTCATACTGAGCCAATGTACTTATCATCACTCCCACTCTCATACTGAGCCAATGTACTAATCATCACTCCCACTCTCATACTGAGCCAATGTACTTATCATCACTCCCACTCTCATACTGAGCCAATGTACTTATCATCACTCCACTCTCATACTACAATGTACTTATCATCACTCCCACTCTCATACTGAGCCAATGTACTTATCATCACTTCCACTCTCATACTGAGCCAATGTACTAATCATCACTTCCACTCTCATACTGAGCCAATGTACTTATCATCACTCCCACTCTCATACTGAGCCAATGTACTTATCATCACTCCCACTCTCATACTGAGCCAATGTACTTATCATCACTCCCACTCTCATACTGAGCCAATGCACTTATCATCACTTCCACTCTCATACTGAGCCAATGTACTTATCATCACTCCCACTCTCATACTGGGCCAATGTACTTATCATCACTCCCACTCTCATACTGAGCCAATGTACTAATCATCACTTCCACTCTCATACTGAGCCAATGTACTTATCATCACTCCCACTCTCATTCTGAGCCAATGTACTAATCATCACTTCCACTCTCACACTGAGCCAATGTACTTATCATCACTCCCACTCTCATACTGAGCCAATGTACTTATCATCACTCCCACTCTATGTCTTCCTTTTCCCTGCTTCTCATCTAAGAAATATTCGCGCCCTCACATAAGTGATGTTCGGTTTGTCCACATGTCGACGACGAGTGAACACACAATTACAATGACGGGGTCGTCACCTGCGTAATCGCTTATGATAGTAACAATGCTATCACGAAACGCTTAATACGACCCGGACGAGAACACAGGCACGACGTACGGACAGACATAACATCGACAACCAAGTCAATGTCCACGGCCTTTGATAACCAGTTGTGGTGCACTGGCGTGTCTACCCAACCCAGGCTTGAACCCAGGACCTCGTGGTCTGTAGACATGTATTATAACCGCTACACCACAGTAGGTAGATTTGTCCACATGGTAGAAAATCGAACATCTTAAGGCCACCGAAAATATACGCATCACTGCCCCCACACATACAGTGTACAAATTTACACGTGCGGAGCACAATATTGGCATGCAGTTTCTGAAGACCATTCTTACCATGCGAGTGACCCATATCCTCATTAAGATTCCTCATTCATTTCTCTTTTGAATCTCAATCTATTTTGCAATTTAATTGATTACTGTACAACATGGTACTGGTCAGCTACCCTTACCATGACACAATGAGTATGAATGTACATTTTTGATGCATTCAGGCTGAAAGTTTGAAACAAACTGCAGCATCTGAAAAAAACAATTAACACAACAAGTTACTTCGAACCTGTGGTAATTTACAAAGGGACTTAAACTGTTAAATTGTCCAAATATTTACATCCCAACATCCTTTTACTATTATCTAGTAGTGAATCAAACGTGGCCGTGGATGAGTATCTTGCAACGCATTAATATTTACTCTTGTCTTTCTTTGCACATAAGTAATGTTAGGATTACCCGACCTATGGGGAAGGGGTGCAGTGGCTACCCTCCTTGATATCGTGATTTAAATCATTCCCCATTTAAGAGACTGGAAGATTCGGCGTTGGCCAGAATTCCTTACCAGACAATGGTGCTATACGCCTGTCATAAGCTATATTGAAGTAAAGGAATAATAACCTATTCACTACCTCTACAGTTAACAAACAACAGCAAAAAATGAATGTAGTCTTTTAGACTTTAATTGCTAATGAATAAGTTGTCTGCTTCCCTGTACATGATTGCCGTCGGGTATGGAAATTACGTTGTCATAAAAGAGTGCCTAAAGGTCAGCCTTAATAAATAAACTACATGCTTAGTTTCTTTCCCGAATCAAAGATTTCTTTCCTTTTCAAATTGTCAAAGCAAAGAGCTCTATTTCCTTTTGAATTAGACCGAAAAGTAAAGGCGATCGTTTTTTCCGAATTTCACAGATTTATTATGCACAATAGATTGCTAAACTTCATCCCACAGGCGACATGAGGGCAAATGTCACTTCAATATTCCTATTAACTAGAAAACTGCTATACCGTTGCGTGCTAGATAAGTATTTGATTTCTAGGGACCCCCTAAAAATACGCCCTCACTTTTCGGTCTAGCGCTCCTTTAGGCCTACATGTAATAACGATGGTTTGATAAGCCCTCGCACGGGGGGTTCTTATTCAACCCATCAGATAAACCCTCTCATTGGGGGTTCTCATTCAACCCATCGGGTCAAGTTAATGTCACTCTGTCGTGCCAGTTACCACAGTGATTTTTTTCTAACACTATAAATAGACCTCCATTTTTAGTTGAACCAATTAAAATAATTCATCTTTAAAAGTCGCCTTTGCATACATCAGTGCGTTTATACACTCAAGGTTACACAGGCGATGCAGATACGCACTCAAATTATGTCACTCATTGCCATACGCAAGCGTCCTTATCTTCTTATTAGTTGGGAAAATTGCTCCGTATCACATTTTTGTTGAGACTTTATTTTTGAATGAAAAATGTGTATCCTTTTAGAAAAGGAATTGAGTTACGATATTGTGTAAAACCAATTCAAGTGTCCGTGTGCTGATTTTCATGTTAAAATATGGAGGTCCTCATACTGAAAATCAAGTTACCTAGAATCCCTGGGCAATGCTTTTCTGTCGTGGCCCTCAGGCCGCGACAGGTCTAGCATAGAGGTTATGCAAGGTTATGCAATACTACGTCACATATGATCGCGTACGCAGTGTTTATCAGTGCGTATATACCATGTGCGCTCATTGAAGGGCGACATGCTGGAGGACAATTTGGACTGGGAGGACAAGCATGTGTATTTTCGGGCTGTTGAAAAACTTTATTTGTGAAAATATTTTGGGGAAAAGTGGCTGTAACACCAGCACGTACGTTAACCAAGTGCATGTAATTTAGGCAAGTCGTATACCATAGTATATACGTAATATAATGATTTAGGCCGAAAAAGCCGAAATCTCCTTGTGTCTACTGTATGCACATTAAGTTACAATTAACAAGTTTATTGAATAATCAAAATCATTTTATAAATTGGCAACTTTGTTTCAAACTGTCTTGTTGCGTAATATAAAACAGTAGCGGGGGAAATATTGCGGCAAGGGGGTGGATAATGATGTCAAGTGACATGTGGAAACAATATTGGTGACTAATTAGGTTGAGTAACGTGCTAATACTGTTCACCAAATTATTGTGGTCTGAAGCTCCTCAACCCCCTTCCCCCACCGTACGTAGGCCTACACTGAGTGCGAACAATTACATACGCTGCATCTTTCTTAAGTTTTAAAACGTAAATTCTTTAAAATGATTATCAATTTTGGCAATCTTCAGCTGTTCCAATCGTTCAGATAGGCCTATGATCAAAATAAAAATATTTAAAAAAATCCAATTTGATGGAGTTCATAATTGAAGGAAGTTATCCACCAAACAAAATCATTTCTATCGAAAGGAAACGCATGTGGTTAAGTTCAATTGGATTTGACTAAAACCCCTGGGATCGAATCTGTTCAAAGCCTTTCGGTGATACGTATCAGTTAATCGCATTTATATTAGGCATTTTTATTTGTGAAATATAACATGATATCTTCTATCCTTAACTGTAATCAACATAGTACTAGGCCTATAGACCTTTTGAAATCCGAATCGGCAATTTCCGGATAACTAATTTAAAATAATGTTACATGACCGAGATTTACGTGTCCATAATGGACCAATCGTATACTGCAGGAATCTTATTGACCAATAAAATACTGGAGGAATCTTGGCACAATTCACGCACGGTATGGGACCAAGCTTATGAAAATACATTTTCAAGCGCACGTGTCATACGTGCGCTATACATGAACGAAATACGCTTACGTATTGCTGCCTACGTTTTGTTCCTCAAACCTGCACCTAATTGGTTGGATAACAAAGGAAAAGTTTTCCCAGCATTTGATTGGTCGAAGTTCTGAAGAAATCACGTTCGGCTAAACTTGGTTTGAGAAGGTCTATAATGCATTAACGTAAAAGCGTGAGAACGCCTAGCCTAACTAAGGGCTCTAACGTTTAACTCCTACGTTAGGCCTATTTCTATGTGTAGAGCTAGGCTTACCAAGTTCGATCGCTTTTTCGGAGCCAAACGTTAACGTAGGATTTGGTCAGTGTGTGATTATGGAGTGGAGATTGCAAAATCATATTTCTTATTTAATCTTTCCTATTCAACCAGCAAGGGGAACCTTTAAATTTCCAATATTTTAACATGGGTTATTTCAAAATTATTCACTTAACGTTAAGCCCAACGTTGGGCGTAGCCTAAATAACATAATTTTTTCAATTTAAGTTTTTACGAACGAATGTGTTGTTTTGCGCTATTATTTCCGTTAACATTTAGCACGATTTTTGCCTATTATCCCCTGTTGAACTTATTTGCCACATAATGCATAGCTAGGTAACATTTACCAACGAAATTCGTTAAAATTCAAATGGCACGCTGATGGTTAAAATACCCATCACAAATTAGGCCCTATTTTTCCTAAAATTGTAAAGATTACGCACACGACATCTCAAAAAACAAAGTGAATTATCCATTATTGTAGCGCCATCGACATCCATCTATACTAAATATACAATTCAAATTTACCAATTCTACACAATCCCTAAACATCTTTAATACTCATTGCACAACTCCTTATCCAGAACCGGGGTCCACCGGCAACCACCAGCCTCTCCTTACTTTACACAGTTCGTTTCAGTTCTCATCACATTAAAACTTCAATCAATTCTTTTGAAGTTAAGTATGACGTTTTCCAAAGAGTACTTTCCATTGAACCATCTCGCTAACACTTCTTCCCAGTCTTTTAAAAGCAAAATTTCATACCACAACCATTTTATTACACTTCGCCGCTTACTTCTCCGCTATTTTGGCTAGAGTTCACTAATCATTCTTTTCCCAATTAATAAGTCCTTATCAACATACAACTTTTTATTACACATGGTGGCCAACCAGGCTAATATCGCTCGTAGTCTTCGATCCAGACCAAAGGTCGTCGCTTTCTCTTAGGTTTCTGGGGTTCCACATCCCCTAACTCTGACTCTCTAAACTCATTTTCAACCTCTTGGGTCGGAGTTTTTGTTTTGTTTTTGGTTGATCTGTCCCTGTTTCTTTGGGAGCGATTGTTTTTGAAAGTTGGATGAGAAGTATCGGTAATCGAACAATCCCTGTTCTCTTCAGTGTCATACATGTGGGTTTGGATGATGGGTTGTTTGTTGATGGGTTGTTTGTTGATTGGTTGTTTGTTGGTTTGATGTTTTTTGGCCAGGCTGGTTCGAGTTTGATGGCATTAGTGTTGAGGTAGGAGACGGCGGGAGTCTCAGAAAAGGAAGGAAGGTTGGGGAGAGAAGAGGTGGTGGAGATGGTTTGGGTAATGGGTGTGGTTGGGTTGTTGGCAATGGTGATAGGCTTAGGACCGGGTAAGAAGAGCCAGGTGCGGTCGGTTTGGGCATGTGAGTCAGTTTTAGTTGTGTTAGGGTAGCGGTATTGGTGTTTGAGCAAACTGCTCTCGAGTAGGAAGGTTTGGTGTGGAGGGAAGCAAGGAATTGCTTCCTGGCCTCCGGGTAAATGATGTTGGGATTAAGGATTTTCGGTTTGGTTATCTGCTTTTCCTGAAGCCAGGTGGGGCAGTCTTTTGAGAAGTAGTGATGGTTAGCTGGCAAGTTTCTTAACAAGGTTTTCATCGGTCAAGTAGGCAAGGTCTCTGGTTCTGATAACGCCTTTGCTGGAGTTCAGGGAATGGTGGGGGGTGACTGTAACATCGATACCAGTATTAGCTAGGGTTCTGGTGGTAAGGAGGGTGGTGGCTTCAGTGTCCCTGGTGTGGAGATCGCCGGATCTGAAGGTAGAAACCTTGGGGAGGGTACCAAAAAGGTCGTGGGGACTGGGGCTGAAGAATGGTCAATGGCGGTAGCAGGTGGGTTACGAGGAGGGTCAAGGCAGAAGCGTTTCGTCATGATGGAAAACAAAAAAAACCAAGGTGCGAGAGACACAAGGCAACTAGAAAAGAAATCAAAGAACTACTATGGGAGAACACTGTACAGGTACCGATAAGGGCGTGGGAGTCTGGTCACGACGGGAGGGAAAAAACAAAAAAAAACGATCTCACCGAAAGCAGACACCCATCCACAGAGAGAAAATCCCGAAAAATGAAGATACAAAACAAAATTTAGGTGGTAAAGTGCAAGGTAAAGTGTATCGGAATGAAAAGTTTGAGAGAATAGAATAGAAGTCACGTTGCTCTCAACACGTCGCTGGTTCACAAAATGCTTTACAAAGAAACCAACCTTCCATACAAACAAAGACCGTTCTCAGTCCCCAAGACTATGCTAAACAGCGGGGCATTGCCTTGGTGGGCATTGCCTAACAGTGCAACATGTCACCCACCACATCACCCTGCTTTGTCCTCGCAATGCCGAGTGCCAGATAAAGAAGCAGCAGGTTCCATTTATAAAGTCTCTGGTATGACACCACCCAGGCTGAAAGGCAGACGCTCACCACTTGAGCCAGCCAGTTTGTGGTCAACTCCAGTGGACCCCTAGGAGTCTCCCAGGGTTCTGATAGGGCCATTCCACAGCCATACATGCAAGCGACTGGAGAATGGCTCATCTGCAAATTGTTTCCTTCTATTTAAGTCCCAAATCTGACAAAACACAACATTACAACAATTAACTCTATACCAGTTTTTATTTCTGTATATCTCACATATCTGTCAGAATTTCTATATCAATATTAACTGTACTTGTTACTTTCAGATTTCTTTTCTAGCTGTTTATATTATAACAACTTATTTAAATAATTTTATATTTAAACATAATTTCGCAAAAATTCATGGCAGTGTAATATAAATAATCAGGTCCTTTTGCCTTTCAAGTCACCATCTCCACAAAGCGCTTTACAAAGAAGCCATTTGTCCACCTAAACCAAGGCTAAGTCTGCAGGTCTATGCTGTGAATACCAGTACAGCCAATAATGACCCACACGATACCTTATAAGGAGTTCGATGGGGTAGTATGACCCCACCCCCAACAAAGTAAAAATTTTTAAAGTGCAGAAATACACCTATATTCCCAGATTGTAATGCCCTTCAGTTAAATTCAGGCTCTAAACAGTGCTGCTATTTAGTCGAAAATGTTTTCTTCTGTGACCCTACACCACCCCTTCCCCTGCCCAATCAGAATGGCTGGCTATATAACCCTGATAAAGTTTACATAAAGATTTTGAGCTGTTTACCCTGTCATACATCACATATCTCCCATAAATAAAAAAACTAATCAAACTTTGATCAAATCAACAACTAAAGTGGGGTTTTTTTCTTAAAAATTTAAAATAATTATCTACTCGGATTGTAATATTCTTTTATAGAGCATAAGGGTGTGCTTTGGACATTACAGCATATGGAAGGTGTTTTAAAACATGTCACCTCTCTGAAAATTACAACAAAAGTTAAATGCAAACAAAAATTAAAAAATAGTAGAAACTCATTGACCATCACACAAAAATGTGCAGGCTTAACCCCAAAATTTGATTGAAAAAATCAGCAGATTGTCTCTGTTTCATTTGCGCCTGTGAAACCTAATAATTTGCATAAACATGTTTGACCAGCGAGGGTCAAAATCAGCAATTTTTTTCCACTTTCCATGTAGGCTGTAACATTGTAACACAACTTATGTTTCTGAGGTCGTTAGACTTTTATTATTTTTAAGGATAAAAACAAATGAAAATTAAACGTGTGTTTCACCAGCTTCAAATAACCAGAAAGCCAAAGGTTTTTAGGTTCCGATGCACAATGTGAATTTTTTCCCCTTCAGCAAAATGATATTAAGCCCCGCCCACTACTCATATATAACTGAAATTCAACATTTTACATACCATGAACATAACGGACTATCTAACAAGATAATTGTAATTATAACAATTAAGCAAAACAACTTGCTAAAATATGAGCTTTTTAAGATTTTGTTCACATTAAACACCGCCAACTAATTAACATGCAACACATCCCCACCAAAAACAATAGGGCATATCTACAGGTCATGAGCTATCTGTGTATCACATACAACAGGAATCCAGGTTATCGTTGCTGAGATTAACCAGCTATTTTCAACAAAAACATATTAAGCCCCAACCGCTATGCATATTAATGAAATTCAACATTTTGATACCATAAACATGTACACAATAAACATCATTATTATCCCAAATATTTACCAAAAACAGACATGCAGTTGTTAGAGTATGAGCATTTTAAAATTTGTACTTTAAGCCCCGCCTACTCATTAACACGCATGATATCACCACCAAAAACAATAGGGAATATCCACAGATGGCCATGAGCTACATGTATCTGTGTACCACGTGACAGGATTCAAGTGTATCATTCCTGAGATATCATGTTTACAAGCTCTGCCCAACAAAATCATATAAAGCTCCGCCCACTAAACATATTAATGAAAATCAAAGTTTTTAGGGCACATCTACAGACCATAGGCTATCTGTGTACCATATATGAAATAAATAAAGAACATCATTATTGATATACCACGTTTACAAGCTCTTTTCAACAAAATCATAGTAAGTCCCACCCACTACGCGTATTAATTAAATTCAATGTCTTCATACAATGAACATGTACAAATCAGCCAACCTCGTAAATATACCACATATACAAAACAGACATGCTTGCAACATTTGCCATGCTCCAGGCTTGCTTTTACACATACAACACAATACAGGAGGAAAGTAAGATTCCTAGCCAATGATATCGTTGGCAATTGACAGCCTGCATTCAAAATAAGATCAAAACTTTCACATACAGTGTGCATGTATATACTGACTATACATGTATATACTAGCCTATTTGTGTTTATGTACAGTAAATGTACTGACATGTTGAATCTTTCATCCCTTAGTCTCATAGTTGTGTCATTTTTCTTTTATTTTTGATTAATTCAAAATCATTTTTGTTTGAAATAATACTTTCTATCGCATCACAGAGGTAAGATTTTCATTTAAGTTAAATAAAAAACTCTGGCGTAAAATTCACGTTATATCTCAATTTTATGACGCAGGTACAACACGTGTTGTAAGAAAATTCAGACAAATTTGTCATTAATGCAAACATACACACACAAACACATACATGCCATCATGACTGCAAAGGTTACTGATGCTGATCGCATCGGAACCAAAAATACCACTTCCTTGGGAGTCTTGACCAATGAAAGGAATTAGAAATGAGACAGTTGCAATATGATTAAAAGAATGAAAAGTAGCTTGAAGATTAAAATTTAAACAAAATTAATCTGACTAAATATCAATTGGACAATTTCAACAAAATTCTGCAAAACTTTGAAGCACTGAATACCAAAGGGCCAAAATAAGAAAAAATCTACTTTTTGTAGATGATAGTATAACTGAAAAAGAAAACATGATTCCAAAAGAAGAATACAAAGATCTTAACTACTAGCAAGATTGAAGGAGTTTCACATTGGCAACTTTACAGATATTTCAATCATTTAGACCTGAGACAATAACAAAAATTAACAAGTGCAGCACTTGCATACTTAGCACAAATGTAGCATTCTAAATGTGTAAGGCAAAATTTCACATACATTGCATTAAGTGAAAGTTAATACACTTTTTTTAGATAAAATGAACTGCTTAGAATTTGTATTATTATAATTTTAAGACTATTCTGGTCAGATTTTAAAGCATTTTCTGGTCAGAATTTAAAGTACTTTCTGGTGCATATGGGAATCAGTGGTTAGGACGTCGGTCTTATACTCACAAGGTACCGGGATCGAATCTCAGCGAGGGCGCTGTGCTTGTGTCCTTGAGCAAGACACTTTATCCATTTGCTCCAGTTCACTCAGCTGTGATATGAGTACCAGTTTCGGCCGGGAAGTTAACCTGCTATGGACTGGTATCCCATCCAGGGGGAGTCAAGTCCGCTCATCCGCTTATTATAGCTCCTTGGAAACTGGGTGTTATTAAGCACCAGCTCTATAAGCCCTTGAAGCTTGAAGGGATTTAACTTAATTCACACATAGAAAGTGCAACATTTTAAATAAGTAAGGTATTACTATTTCACACCACAAAGTATGATTAACCATAGGATTTAAGCGCTTTCTGGTGAATATAAGCCGCCATACTATTAAACAGAGATAATCTTTCACATGAACATTGTTGGCATGCAATAACTAAAGAGTAATGTTGAGGCTAAGTGCTAATATGAGTGCACAGGGCAAATGACTTTGGGCCAGGTAGAATGACCCGACTTTGTATTTATGTATTGCTCACAACAGAAACCACAATCCAGCACAAGCAATTAGCAATTACACCAGGGATTTCTTATTTCTACAATGCACACACTTCACCTCACTTTCCATGGTCATAATCTGACATTGATAGCAAACAAATTTCATTGCAGGTGCACTGACATTGACACTCAACACAAGGACAGAGGTATTCCTTTGTGGTCAAAGGGTCTGGCTTGAAGTAATAATTTACAAATAGGATGGTATTTAACCAGTAAAGCTTTTGTTTGTTTAGGGATACATTTCTTAAGTGATGTTTTTGTCCAACCTTGTAGGCTTTAAGAATTTTGGACTAAAAATGTATTGCAACAGATTTTCATCATGTACAGTTAGGAAAAAATTAAACGTTATTTCAGATTATAAAAAGGCAAATTATTCATAAAAAGACAAGCAAATTATTCATTAAAAAAAAAACTGTATTCGATGTAATATGCGCCCACCCAACATCTTTTAAGTGATATATAAATAATGAATGATGTTTATATGTATTTAAGTTCCATACCTTTTCTTGCACACTATCCCAAATCTCTGTTAATACAGGGAGAAGAAATACGTGGTAGGTACTTAGAGAATAGGGCTATCTTTCCCTTTGTTTCATGGAATTCAAACTTAACACAACCCATGAGCGTGGGCGCTTATTAGGAAGGAGCTTTGCACCTAAAAAGAGGTACAATTTTTTCCGTAAGCGCCCTGGAGCTTATTACGTCGAATAAGGTACTTGAATTTAAATCATGCTATTAAACAGATCATGTTTTTAAGCAGTCTGTGACTATGCAATCGGGTCTGTGACTATGCAATCGGGTCTGTGACTATGCAATCGGGTCTGTGACTATGCAATCGGGTCTGTGACTATGCAATCGGGTCTGTGACTATGCAATCGGGTCTGTGACTATGCAATCGGGTCTGTGACTATGCAATCGGGTCTGTGACTATGCAATCGGGTCTGTGACTATGCAATCGGGTCTGTGACTATGCAATCGGGTCTGTGACTATGCAATCGGGTCTGTGACTATGCAATCGGGTCTGTGACTATGCAATCGGGTCTGTGACTATGCAATCGGGTCTGTGACTATGCAATCGGGTCTGTGACTATGCAATCGGGTCTGTGACTATGCAATCGGGTCTGTGACTATGCAATCGGGTCTGTGACTATGCAATCGGGTCTGTGACTATGCAATCGGGTCTGTGACTATGCAATCGGGTCTGTGACTATGCAATCCGCAAAATTAAAATTTTACTCAAGCAAAATTCAAACTACTGTATATAAAATACAGACACCATTCTATTACAAATCAACATGAAAGGAAGAGAAAATCATGATTTGTATTTAATTAAGGCAATGGTGCTAATAAGGTTGTACCTTTCTTTCTTTAATCTAAATTAAACAGCGCCATCATACCTCTAGGGCCCTCCTACCTCTATCACCCTCCTACCTCTAGGGCCCTCCTACCTCTATCACCCTCATACCTCTACCGCCCTAGTATCCCTAATGCTCTCATACCTCTACCGACTTGCTTCATAATCTACTATGGTATACATCCAGGCCCTCCCACTAACCCAGCTATTCCTTGAATACATCGGTCACGATTGTACAGAGTTGATGCATGGAGTTGATATCGATCTTTCAACATCCACAGAGTTTTGCATCAGCGGTTGACGCTCCTCATCAGAACTATTAATAGTTTCGCCGTCAAATTTCTTCCACGGAGGCCTTCGTCTGATGAAAGTTTCAAATAAGAGAAAAAAAAATCTATGCTTTGAAGATACAGATTCTGAGCTCAGTTATTAATTTTATTTATTTATTTATATAATTATTTTCACTGAATCTTTAACAAAAGAGAACTAACAGCATTTTTACTTTCATAACATAACCTTAAGGAATAAATTACAATAGAAATAGAGTAACAAGTATGAAACAGAATTCTTAAATGCCTACAGTGGAGGAATGTTTAAATGCCTACAGTGGAGGTGTGCTTAAATGCCTACAGTGGAGGTGTGCTTAAATGCCTACAGTGGAGGAATGCTTAAATGCCTACAGAGGAGGTGTGCTTAAATGCCTACAGTGGAGGTGTGCTTAAATGCCTACAGAGGAGGAATGTTTAAATGCCTACAGTGGAGGTGTGCTTAAATGCCTACAGTGGAGGTGTGCTTAAAAGCCTACAGTGAAGGAATGCTTAAATGCCTACAGAGGAGGTGTGCTTAAATGCCTACAGTGGAGGAATGCTTAAATGCCTACAGAGGAGGTGTGCTTAAATGCCTACAGTGGAGGTGCGCTTAAATGCCTACATTGGAGGTGTGCTTAAATGCTAACAGTGGAGGTGTGCTTAAATGCTTACAGTGGAGGTGTGCCTAAATGCCTACAGTAGAGAAATGCTTAAATGCCTACAGTTGAGGTGTGCTTAAATGCCTACAGTGGAGGTGTGCTTAAATGCCTACAGTGGAGGTGTGCTTAAATGCCTACAGTGGAGGTGTGCCTAAATGCTTACAGTGTAGGTGTGCTTAAATGCCTACAGTAGAGAAATGCTTAAATGCCTACAGTTGAGGTGTGCTTAAATGCCTACAGTTGAGGTGTGCGTAAATGCCTACAGTCGAGGTGTGCTTAAATGCCTACAGTGTAGGTGTGCTTAAATGCCTACAGTAGAGAAATGCTTAAATGCCTACAGTTGAGGTGTGCTTAAATGCCTACAGTGGAGGTGTGCTTAAATGCCTACAGTTGAGGTGTGCTTAAATGCTTACAGTGTAGGTGTGCTTAAATGCCTACAGTAGAGAAATGCTTAAATGCCTACAGTCGAGGTGTGCTTAAATGCCTACAGTGGAGGTGTGCTTAAATGCCTACAGTGGAGGTGTGCTTAAATGCCTACAGAGGAGGAATGTTTAAATGCCTACAGTGGAGGTGTGCTTAAATGTACAGTGGAGGTGTGCTTAAATGCCTACAGTGAAGGAATGCTTAAATGCCTACAGAGGAGGTGTGCTTAAATGCCTACAGTGGAGGTGCTTAAATGCCTACAGTTGAGGTGTGCTTAAATGCCTACAGTGGAGGTGTGCTTAAATGCCTACAGTGGAGGTGTGCTTAAATGCTAACAGTGGAGGTGTGCTTAAATGCCTACAGTGGAGGTGTGTGCTAAATGCCTACAGTGGAGAAATGCTTAAATGCCTACAGTTGAGGTGTGCTTAAATGCCTACAGTGGAGGTGTGCTTAAATGCCTACAGTGGAGGTGTGCTTAAATGCCTACAGTGGAGGTGTGCCTAAATGCCTACAGTGGAGGTGTGCTTAAATGCTTACAGTGGAGGTGTGCTTAAATGCCTACAGTAGAGAAATGCTTAAATGCCTACAGTTGAGGTGTGCTTAAATGCCTACAGTCGAGGTGTGCGTAAATGCCTACAGTTGAGGTGTGCTTAAATGCCTACAGTGGAGGTGTGCTTAAATGCCTACAGTGGAGGTGTGCTTAAATGCCTACAGTGGAGGTGTGCTTAAATGCCTACAGTGGAGGTGTGCTTAAATGCCTACAGTTGAGGTGTGCTTAAATGCCTACAGGTTGCTTAAATGCCTACAGTGAGAAATGCTTAAATGCCTACAGTGGAGGTGTGCTTAAATGCCTACAGTTGAGGTGTGCTTAAATGCCTACAGTTGAGGTGTGCTTAAATGCCTACAGTGGAGGTTTGCTTAAATGCCTACAGTGGAGGTGTGCTTAAATGCCTACAGTTGAGGTGTGCTTAAATGCCTACAGTTGAGGTGTGCTTAAATGCCTACAGTTGAGGTGTGCTTAAATGCCTACAGTTGAGGTGTGCTTAAATGCCTACACTTGAGGTGTGCTTAAATGCATACAGTTGAGGTGTGCTTAAATGCCTACAGTGGAGGTGTGCTTAAATGCCTACAGTGGAGGTGTGCTTAAATGCCTACAGTTGAGGTGTGCTTAAATGCCTACAGTGGAGGTGTGCTTAAATGCCTACAGTTGAGGTGTGCTTAAATGCCTACAGTGGAGGTGTGCTTAAATGCCTACAGTAGAGGAATGCTTAAATGCCTACAGTGGAGGTGTGCTTAAATGCCTACAGTGGAGGTGTGCTTAAATGCCTACAGTGGAGGTGTGCTTAAATGCCTACAGTGGAGGTGTGCTTAAATGCCTACAGTGGCGGTGTGCTTAAATGCCTACAGTTGAGGTGTGCTTAAATGCCTACAGTTGAGGTGTGCTTAAATGCCTACAGTGGAGGTGTGCTTAAATGACGATGCAGCCAACAAAATACAAAACTCAAACTATCTACTACGCAGAAACCTGTGATATCTTCAAGCCTCAATTATGGTCTTATTCTTTTCCTATGGTTCTATTTTTGTAAAATAATACACTTATAGCTAGCTAATTGTGCATTATCACATATCAAACAGGAAACTAGTTCAATGCATATTGGTCGGGAGTGGAGTGCATCCCTAAACTTCTACTGGTCAATCTATGATAACGCATAATGAATTTTATGATAACCCATAATGAATTCTATGACAACGCATAATGAATTCTATGATAACGCATAATGAATTATATGATAACGCATAATGCATTCTATGATAACACATAATGAATTCTATGATAAGGCATAATGAATTCTATGATAAAACCTGTTATCTTACCCTTTGCCCCATTGGAACTCCCATATCCCAAATAAGCTGATAATCAACATGGCAAACAGGTTACACCCAGAAAGTACTGTTGCCGCCCAATCAAAACCAAAGATATCAACCAACGCTCCTCCCGCAGTGGGTCCAATAAATGCCCTGAAAGGAAATAGTAAACACTAAGATAAATTCATAAGAAATATAAATACACACACAAAAATCTGAAGTAGGAAGATGTTGATCTTACATGTTCTGGCACTCCTTGCGCCTTTTCCTGGCTTGAACATAAGTGTCCTTACCCTCCTCAAATGATCCCTCCAAATCATCAAAATGGGATAATTCACCAAATTTGGCATGACAAACCTCCTATGCGGCCGTAAAGTGTATCCCTATTTGCAATGTTTCAAAATATGCAGATTTAGTGAGCCGACACACTAAAGCAAAGAATAGACTGAATCAATTGATGGACTGTTCTATTGGGTATAGCTAAAGCTAAAGCAAAGAATAGACTGAATCAATTGATGGACTGTTCTATTGGGTATAGCTAAAGCAAAGAATAGACTGAATCAATTGATGAACTGTTCTATTAGGTATAGCTAAAGCTAAAGCAAAGAATAGACTGAATTAATTGATGGACTGTTCTATTGGGTATAGCTAAAGCTAATGCAAAGAATAGACTGAATCAATTGATGGACTGTTCTATTGGGTATAGCTAAAGCTAAAGCAAAGAATAGACAAACAATTGATGGACTGTTCTATTGGGTATAGCTAAAGCTAAAGCAAAGAATAGACAAACAATTGATGGACTGTTCTATTGGGTATAGCTAAAGCTAAAGCAAAGAATAGACTGAATCAATTGATAGACTGTTCTATTAGGTATAGCTAAAGCCATAAGGCTCATATAGCCAGTGCTGGTGTTAATGGCACAAACGGATGAGAATTCATGACTCCCCTTGACCAGATTAACTCCCAAGCAGTGCTGGAAGCAAGTCGAGTAAAGTGTCTTGCTCAAAGAAACAATGCAGGGCTACTGATGTTAATCGCACCCATCCAATGAGGTGGAAACAAATTTTAAATCCCATTTTCAGAGTTTGACTTATAATTTATTTAATAAGAAGTTTCAAAATGTATACATTTTCTCCAAAATATAAAAATTATGCTAGGTATGAGCAAAATTGTATTACATTTGAACAATTTGACTTGTCAAAATCATTTTGACCAAAAATTAAATACAAATTATCTTTGTATGTGTTTGTCTTAAATTTTTTGAAATGAAAATTTGTTTTAGCATTTTTATTTTACCAAAAAAATATGCAAAACAAATTGTGAAAGATCTAAAAAAGTACTTTCAAATGATACTAAATTCACCCTATATGATTTTGGTATGGTCTCACACCCCTATATGATTTTGGTATGGTCTCACACCCCTATATGATTTTGGTATAGTCTCACACCCCTATATGATTTTGGTATGGTCTCACACCCCTATATGATTTTGGTATGGTCTCACACCCCTATATGATTTTGGTATGGTCTCACACCCCTATAAGATTTTGGTATGGTCTCACACCCCAATATGATTTTGGTATGGTCTAACACCCCTATATGATTTTGGTATGGTCTCACACCCCTATATGATTTTGGTATGGTCTCACACCCCTATATGATTTTGGTTTGGTCTCACACCCCTATATGATTTTGGTATGGTCTCACACCCCTATATGATTTTGGTATGGTCTCACACTTCTATATGATTTTGGTATGGTCTCACACTCCTATATGATTTGGGTATGGTCTCACACCCCTATATGATTTTGGTTTGGTCTCACACCCCTATATGATTTTGGTATGGTCTCACACCCCTATATGATTCTGGTATGGTCTTACACCCCTATATGATTTTGGTATGGTCTCACACCCCTATATGATTTTGGTATGGTCTCACACCCCTATATGATTTTGGTATGGTCTCACACCCCTATATGATTTTGGTATGGTCTCACACCCCTATATGATTTTGGTATGGTCTCACACCCCTATATGATTTTGGTATGGTCTCACACCCCTATATGATTTTGGTATGGTCTTACACCCCTATATGATTTTGGTATGGTCTCACACCCCTATATGATTTTGGTATGGTCTCACACCCCTATATAATTTTGGTATGGTCTCACACCCCTAAATGGTTTTGGTATGGTCTCACACCCCTATATGGTTTTGGTATGGCTTCAAAATTATTTCTTGAATTTTGGTACATAAAAAATGCTGAATAATTCAGCATCTGGTAGATTATGAGTTAATAACTTTACCCAAGAGCTCTGCGTGTTCATTTGGAAAATGTAATTACCTTGCTCTGGGTAGGAAGGCATCACGAGGTGATATATACAAATAGAAGGGCAATAAGGCATCATGTGGTGATATATATGAATAGAGTCAGGTCAGAAAATTACTTTCCCCCTAAAATTCCCGTTTCATTGGAATTTGGGACCAGTTTCTCTACAGTGATTGTTTGTTTGTTTGCTAACAGCACCGGACTGAGGTCCCGGACTGAGGTCCCGGACTGAGATCCCGGACTGAGATCCCGGACTGAGCCCCCGGACTGAGGTCCCGGACTGGGGTCCCGGACTGAGTTCCTGGACTGGGGTCCCGGACTGAGTTCCCGGACTGTGGTCCCGGACTGAGGTCCCGGACTGAGGTCCTGGACTAAGGTCCCGGACTGAGGTCCCGGACTGAGGTCCCGGACTGAGGTCCCGGACTGAGGTCCCGGGTTGAGGTCCCGGACTGAGGTCCCGGGCTGAGGTCCCGGGCTGAGGTCCCGGGCTGAGGTCCCGGGCTGAGGTCCCGGGCTGAAATCCCCGGCTGTAGTCCCGGACTGAGGTTCGGACTGTGCCTAAAAAGATTAAATTATGTCAGAGGTGGCGAGAGGTTGAGCACACAAGTTTGAAGCATAGAAAAACGTAAAACATAGTTATAGTATAAATAAGTTGGAATGAGAAAATAATTTGTTGGGCATAGTTTTTGTGGAAACAACTGAATTGAAGCTAAAGCTGAGGAGAGTTGTGGGCATGATGAGGAGCAGGCAATCTAAGGTTTTGTGATGGACACTTACTCTATTTGTGATGGACACTTACCCTACTTGTGATGGACACTCACTCTATTTGTGATGGACACTAACGCTATTTGTGATGGACACTTACCCTATTTGTGATGGACACTCACCCTATTTGTGATGGACACTCACCCTATTTGTGATGGACACTCAACCTATTTGTGATGGACACTCACCCTATTTGTGATGGACACTCACCCTATTTGTGATGGACACTTACCCTATTTGTGATGGACACTTACCCTATTTGTGATGGACACTTACCCTATTTTTGATGGAAACTCACCCTATTTGTGATGGACACTCAACCTACTTGTGATGGACACTCACCCTATTTGTGATGGACACTAACGCTATTTGTGATGGACACTTACCCTATTTGTGATGGACACTCACCCTATTTGTGATGGACACTCACCCTATTTGTGATGGACACTTACCCTATTTGTGATGGACACTCACCCTATTTGTGATGGACACTTACCCTATTTGTGATGGACACTTACCCTATTTGTGATGGACACTTACCCTATTTGTGATGGACACTTACCCTATTTGTGATGGACACTCAACCTATTTGTGATGGACACTCACCCTATTTGTGATGGACACTCAACCCTACTTGTGATGGACACTTACCCTATTTGTGATGGACACTAACGCTATTTGTGATGGACACTTACCCTATTTGTGATGGACACTCACCCTATTTGTGATGGACACTTACCCTATTTGTGATGGACACTTACCCTATTTGTGATGGACACTTACCCTATTTGTGATGGACACTCAACCTACTTGTGATGGACACTCACCCTATTTGTGATGGACACTCACCCTATTTGTGATGGACACTAACGCTATTTGTGATGGACACTTACCCTATTTGTGATGGACACTTACCCTATTTGTGATGGACACTTACCCTATTTGTGATGGACACTCACCCTATTTGTGATGGACACTTACCCTATTTGTGATGGACACTCACCCTATTTGTGATGGACACTCACCCTATTTGTGATGGACACTCACCCTATTTGTGATGGACACTTACCCTATTTGTGATGGACACTTACCCTATTTGTGATGGACACTCACCCTATTTGTGATGGACACTCACCCTATTTGTGATGGACACTAACGCTATTTGTGATGGACACTTACCCTATTTGTGATGGACACTCACCCTATTTGTGATGGACACTCACCTATTTTGATGGACACTAACCTATTTGTGATGGACACTTACCCTATTTGTGATGGACACTCACCCTATTTGTGATGGACACTTACCCTATTTGTGATGGACACTCACCCTATTTGTGATGGACACTTACCCTATTTGTGATGGACACTCACCCTATTTGTGATGGACACTCAACCTATTTGTGATGGACACTCACCCTATTTGTGATGGACACTCAACCTACTTGTGATGGACACTTACCCTATTTGTGATGGACACTTACCCTATTTGTGATGGACACTTACCCTATTTGTGATGGACACTAACGCTATTTGTGATGGACACTTACCCTATTTGTGATGGACACTTACCCTATTTGTGATGGACACTTACCCTATTTGTGATGGACACTTACCCTATTTGTGATGGACACTCACCCTATTTGTGATGGACACTCACCCTATTTGTGATGAACACTCACCCTATTTGTGATGGACACTTGCTCTATTTGTGATGGACACTCACCCTATTTGTGATGGACACTTACCCTATTTGTGATGGACACTTACCCTATTTGTGATGGACACTAACCCTATTTGTGATGGACACTCACCCTATTTGTGATGGACACTCACCCTATTTGTGATAGACACTTGCTCTATTTGTGATGGACACTAACGCTATTTGTGATGGACACTTACCCTATTTGTGATGGACACTTACCCTATTTGTGATGGACACTTGCTCTATTTGTGATGGACACTTACCCTATTTGTGATGGACACTTACCCTATTTGTGATGGACACTTACCCTATTTGTGATGGACACTTACCCTATTTGTGATGGACACTTACCCTATTTGTGATAGACACTCACCCTATTTGTGATGGACACTAACGCTACTTGTGATGGACACTTACCCTATTTGTGATGGACACTAACGCTATTTGTGATGGACACTTACCCTATTTGTGATAGACACTTGCTCTATTTGTGATGGACACTTACCCTATTTGTGATCGACACTCACCCTATTTGTGATGGACACTCACCCTATTTGTGATGGACACTCACCCTATTTGTGATGGACACTCACCCTATTTGTGATGGACACTTACCCTATTTGTGATGGACACTTACCCTATTTGTGATAGACACTTGCTCTATTTGTGATGGACACTCACCCTATTTGTGATGGACACTTACCCTATTTGTGATGGACACTTACCCTATTTGTGATGGACACTAACCCTATTTGTGATGGACACTCACCCTATTTGTGATGGACACTCACCCTATTTGTGATGGACACTTACCCTATTTGTGATGGACACTTACCCTATTTGTGATAGACACTTGCTCTATTTGTGATGGACACTCACCCTATTTGTGATGGACACTCACCCTATTTGTGATGGACACTCACCCTATTTGTGATAGACACTTGCTCTATTTGTGATGGACACTCACCCTATTTGTGATAGACACTTGCTCTATTTGTGATGGACACTCACCCTATTTGTGATGGACACTCACCCTATTTGTGATGGACACTTACCCTATTTGTGATGGACACTCAACCTACTTGTGATGGACACTCACCCTAGTTCTAATGGACACTTACCCTATTTGTGATGGACACTTACCCTAAAGAGAAGAAACAATTGAACAATCCAGTTACAATGCCCTGAGTAGCCAAATCTTCTGGAAGTCCATACCACCTGCAGCAGAAAATAACACAAGTGTGTTATAATTTATTCCCAATTATCTAAAATGAATATTCATTAGGCTTCATGTAAGGTATGACCGTCACATAATATTGATAAAATCATACAAATTTCATATCTTTCACACACATGTTATAACCCTGTTTGCGTAATGATCCTCCCACTAGGAACTCAGCCTCATATTAGGTCAACAACACCAAGCTGGCAATGTTAGTTTCTGAAGTTGGATAGGAAGTAGTTGAAAACAGGTTAGATTAAAAAAAAACAGGTTAATATAATAAATAAGATTTATAACGCGCACATATCCATCCCAATGGATGCTCAAGGCGCTGTACATATAACAATAAAATTACAGATAAGTATACATGAACAATAAAATCAATAAACAGTGATTTAAAATGAACTACATATTTGCATAGGCATCACACATGAGATGGGTTTTCATACATTTTGTTAATGAGTCAACAGAACAAGTCAACCTGATATGGAGGGGTAATCGATTCCAAAGACGCGGGAGCTACAACAGCAAATGATCTGTCAACCCATGTACTGTATGGTAGGATTTTGGTTCACATGAAAGGAATTTATCACCAGAAGGAAGATTACGAAGAGGAACATTTAATTTCAGCAAGTTAGATATATAAACTGGGGCACAATTATTAGAATCCTGCTCTTTTCGAGAAGTGGACAGAAAACCAAGTACGGGGTGGAGAACCCTATATACCATCAGGACCACAATTTGAAGTCCTCACCCAACCATTTGGGTAAGCTTCCCAAAGACTGGGTGGGGAGCATGTTGGCCAACCTCTGTGATTGATGTTAGTGTATCAATATGTATATCTGTATGTTGGGATGCCAATAACCAACCCCTGTGATTGATGTTAGTGTATCATTATGTATATCTGTATGTTGGGATGCCAATAACCAACCTCTGTGATTGATGTTAGTGTATCATTATGTATATCTGTGGACAAACCTAGGGTTAAATCTTTGCTAGACTCCAACCTGGAACCTGCACATCTCAGTTCTGACTGAGCCATCTTGCTTCCTTCCCTTTCCGTTTGTTTTAGCCATGTTTTGGCCCATGGCATCAGATAGGTATATTCCATGCTGCCTGCATGTACCAGGGATTGACAGTGAATTAGAACCCTGCCATCCTGTCCACAAATAACAGGGCTAAAGGAGCTCTCAGTCAAAAGCAAGGATGGGTGAGGGGGGAGGTAGGGGGACAGGGTCCCGGTTCTTTCGCAAAGTCAAGGGATTTGTGAAATAACACAGGTCTCAATTCTGACGATCATGTCTTTGAAAAATTAATTAAATATTCGTAAGAAATCTACCCCGCTAAGCGTAGCAGGGATATTTACTAGAGTTATACTTTCCTTCCATGCTATAAATCTGCAATCTGGTGCAATGACCTGATTCTAACGCACTTCTAACCGACCTTAAAAACATAATTACCAGCCCAGTCCTGACCTCCATATAACCTCTACTATCCCTCACTTAACATTCTACCAAGGCCTGAACTAGAGGGGAGGCGGGCCAGGATACATGGAAGGTAAGTATAACTCTCGTAAATATCCCCGCTACCCTTAGCGAGATAAATTTACTTCAAATTATACCTAATTTACCTCAAGTATTAAATACCTTACCTTCCATGCTATAAATAATCAGATTGCAACCGAGGATCGGAAGGAAGAAAGTTCAGGTCGAAGCCCAATTTTCTAAAGGCTGGTCCTAATACTTGAACTAGTCCTACTTAAAGGACTAGACTCCTTATCCTCTTAAGGACGACAAACCTCTGAATATAGTAAACCACTCCTAGTCATAACAAAGAAACAGGAAACAATCTGTTGATAATAACCGAGGCAAGACGTCAATAGAATATAGGTTAGTCACCCGAAAACACATGTTAACAGAATCTGTTAGTGAACTGAGTCAAACTGTAAACAACGCTTAATACGTCATGGCGAAAACTTACAAGATTCGCCAGAGGACCGGGACGGATTAGTTAAAAATGAGGGGAACAAAACCGTCCGTAAAGTTAAACTAAACAGAAACTGCCAGAACAGCGGCAGAATTTTGTTAGTAAAAAATAAATGAAATAGAAAGTGCCTTAGCCCAGCAATCTTTCGTTAGTAAAACAACTAACACTTGCCTAAACAACGGCACAGCTTCGTTAGTAAAATAAAAAAATAAAAAAAGTGCCCGAACAACAGCAACAATTTTTTGTTAGCAGTATAAACGAATCAAACGTGCCAAAACAGCGGCCGAAATTCGTTAGAAAACAACTAAGAAGTTAATCAATTAATGGAAGAATCGTAACTGAAAAGAGAGAATGTGAATAAGAAATACAAGAATAATTCACCTCAAGAAAGGGACGGCCCTTGTAACCCCGCCTTGGTAGTCTGGTATATTCTTCAGATATACAGAGACGAACGTGGCTGGTGTTTTCCATACTGCAGCACAAAGAATCTCGTTGAGGGATTACTACCCCACCAAAAAGCGCAATTGATGTAGCTATGCCTCACACCTGATGTGCTTTAACCAATTGTTTCGCGAACAACGCGGATTTATTGTACGTGATTGCCTGAACAATTCATCGCGAAATTGTATTACACGAAATTGCATGATGCGGATTTTGCAAAGACACGAATAAGGCTATGGCTGTCCGAAACACCCTGACTGTATTGATGGATTTATTCAGATTAAACTGACCCAATACAAAATCTGCTACATTACCAAGAGGTGCTGTATTCAGAGAAACCGATCTATTCTTGCACCAGTCTCTGAACATTCCACGTCTGGAAGAATAGCTCCCCAAAGTAGAAAGTCTCCGTCTTTTGGGCTGCCACTTGGGCAGCTGCCTCCGCAAGGCATTGCGACAACAAGTATTCATGGATAGAGGCCACACAGTCCAATGGAGTGCTTTTGGATTGTGGTACAATATGTCGGAGCCCGGGATTGAGACTTAAGTCGTCCCTGACCGGAAGCTCGTACAGGAAACCTGCGACAAGATTGAGCAGCTGAGGGAATCACAATTGTCCGGGCCAATTGGGAGCTACCAGAAGCACCATATGACACTGATCGTACATCACCTTGCCCAGTACTCTCGGTACCAGCATGAGCAATGGGAAGGCAAAGCCAACAAAGTGGGTCCACCTGATCGCGAATGCGTCGACTCTCCAGACTCTGGGGTCGGGGTTCAGAGTGCAAAATGTTGGTGGCTTGTATTTGTCCATAGCACAAACAGGTCTACATCCAGGAGAGCGATGGTCAACCAGATCGCATCCGCCACCTGGGGAAGGATATCGAGGGCCAATTCTGTGGGAGCTCCTTGAAGGCGAGATAACAGATCTGTGATCGTGTTCTCTTTGCCTGTCAGGTGGACCGCCTGAAGGCTGACCTTGCTTGTCATGTACCAAGACAGCAGGGACTTGGCAAGGATCTAGTCTCCTGGATCTCCTGCCTCCCTGCCTGTTAATATACGCCACTAACATGGTGTTGTTGGTGCATATGAAAACAGTCTTGTTCTGTACCTGTGGTAAGAAGTGAACAAGAGAATGGCGTACTGCCTCTAGTTCCAAAAAATTGATGTGCTGTCCGCACCAAGTTCCCGTCCAAAATCCTGCGACATGGGACCATGGTCTGTCACCACTGACACTGAAGGTCTGGCGGGTGGGAAAACAGCTCCCTGTGACAGGTCAGCTTCTAAGTCTTCCTAAGATCGTCCTATCGGCCGGCCTGGCGTGACAGGATGTCTCGGAAGTGACCTGCAAAGAGGTCAGACCTTCTGTTGGCAATTGCTGAAGGTCCTTCTGTGTGGCTTTAGAGCGTCCAAGGATGGGGAGAACATTCTCGTGCTGCTCCATGACCACCTTTGTAGAGACTCGGGTGAGTTGGTTGACTGTCGCGTTGAGCAAATCCGAGAGTCCAGCTATCAAAGGTGCGGTCATCAAGACAATGTCGGCCGGCAGATGTCTGTGCAGGACCTGAGTATAACCC
Organism: Chiridota heheva; assembly: GCA_020152595.1. NCBI lineage: Eukaryota > Metazoa > Echinodermata > Holothuroidea > Apodida > Chiridotidae > Chiridota > Chiridota heheva. Next base: position 999,273 of record JAIGNY010001533.1, read on the forward strand.
TCAGTCACCCATACGGCGAAGAGCTTAAAGCCCTGCCGTATTGCCCGGTCAGCAGCTACGAGGGACTCTACCCTCCACTACACCGCAGGGTCAAGAAATTTCTTGGACCTGGCTGCAGTGCTAGACACCGCTGGGGTGCCGCTCAAGGGCTGGAGGAAGAGTTGCATACTCCTTTCAGGATCAAGGGGGTACCTATGAGTGCCTGGTAGGCAGCTGGCTGGACGCGAGTGGCCTGGTCAACCTCTCTGTTGTAGGCCATCCAGTCCTTGGCGGTGGTCCTAACCCAATGCTGTACCCTGTTTACCAGGGAGGCATCAATGGGGTATTGCTTAGCAGCTGGCTTAGTTTCCCTTTGGACTGTAGTAAGTAGTCTGTGCTGAGACTGTGTGCCAGTCTCTACGAAAGGTGCTTCTAATACATCCAGCCTAATCTCCCGTGCTAGAAAATCTAAAAGCTGGGGAAACCCTCTCCCTCTGTAATAGGGGGTCCACTGGAGCGGGCGGACAGAAGAGGACCTTGTGCGGTACTCGGTAGGGTATGGGGGTCCTATCCAGTGCAGCATGCATCCACAGAGTGGTACTGTGGATGCTTTGAACTGGGAGGAGGGTCCAGATTGTCCATTAGGTCGACATCTTCCCCGGAGGGAAAGATGTCAAGGGCATACTCCTCCGAGACCTCAGGGTCGGGGGATGCCACGCCGTGGTAGCGGCAGCTGCTGGGTGGCGAGGTGCTGGAGGCAGCAGCCTCTGCTCTATCGCCTGGGACACCAAAGTCTGAAGTGTCTGCTTGAGTGTGTCGATGAAGGAGGAATCCTCCAGGGGATTTCCCCTATATCGCTTCCTTCGACTCCGCCTGGGCTCAGGGGAGGGCGAGGAAAAGGAAGAAGAGAGTGACAAGGACTGGTACCGTCGACTCCGTCCTCTCTTGTGTTTACTATCCCGTTCTCTGTCCCTCGTCCGGGGCCTGCCTCGCTTAGGAGAAGTCAGTACCGGGGGTACAGAAGCCCAGGAAAAGCTGGGCTCTGCCACAGCGTCCGGAGCAAAAGGCGTACGCCTACTCAGCTGCGGGGGCTCATCATCGGGCGCCCTGCTGAGTGTACGTGGCGGCCTCGCCTCCCAGGCGGGAGGGTGCTACAGCTTGGACTTAGGTGGAGGAGGGGGAGAAGGCGATGACAGTCTGTCTGACCATCGCTTCTCTGCCCTCTCGGCTGCTCTTTGAAAGCGCCGGTCGCAGTGGAGTCTATGCTCCGACCACATGGCTTGATCCCAGTCACTGCAGAGAGTACACGGGTTGGACTCGCAGCATAAACTACACGCATAACACGTGAGATAGATATCTGAGAAGTGCAACTTAACAAAGCGCACACGAGACAATCGCGAGAGATCTTGTGTGCGTAATGCACCTGACACTCGGGGACCTGTCCTCCGTGTCCAAATTTTTGCGAAACCATGAAATTCAATGCGGAAAATCTAACCAAGGTAGTTCACACGGCCATGGAACTACGTAGCTGATGGCTACAGTAACAAAAAGAAAATAGCTCTCGTGGTGCTATACTTCTTGTGAAGATTGTTTTCTTATTACCTGACCATGTAGCTTCGTAGCTAGTGGGTCTATTTCCGGGTTTGTCGTACGTTGTACGTTATCCAGTTCAAAAAATATGGAACCTTACCGTTTTCACCGGAGCCGTAAAGCCTGGGTACGGAGCTGTATGGACCTGTAAAACTTGGTTACGGAGCCGTATGGACCTGTATGGAGCCGTGCAATGGACCCATATAGGGCTGTTTTACGGAGCCGTGAAACCACGTCGTAGAGCCGTACGGAACAATCACCAGAGCCGTGTGGACCCATGGAAGTAATTCAATGGCTCTACTGCGAGCCGTAAAATTACTTGTAACTCACTTAGGGCGCCGCCTCTTGTGGCCCTACCAGTCTCTACACAGGACCGTGGTCCACAGCGGTGTAAAAGGATTTACCCACACCACCTGCGCCTCACTTACTCAGTATCGTCGAGATGTGGGTGCTAGTAATGAGTGTTTTATTCTAAGTTGTCTCAAGATGCCACTTAGCTGATCAAAATAGTCTCAGAAATAACTTACTTCCGACAAGCCTCAGCCCACGGTCCTTCCACAGCATCGAGTCGGGCCCACCAAGGGGTAAGTCAATATAAGCTAACAAAATATACTACTGCATCAGACATCCACAACTCAGTAGCATCAAGCCGTGGATCGTGGCATAAGTAGAAAACTCTCACAGACCATAGTGATTTATATATCGCCTCTTGCCATTTGATTTTATAGTAAATATATATATATATAGATATATACTTATACCAAAACTTACAGGTGATGTACTTATGACCCCTATGCAGGCGACACAGAACTGCGGAAGACGTCAAACATAGTGTGAGGCAAGCCACAGCAATTTAGTACATCAGAAAATATAATCAGATAAACTTATATCTAAAAAACTTTAAAACCCGAGAAAATGCACGAAATGTAAAACCAACCACTGTGAACGGTGTCTGTGGAAATAAAAAGAAAAGGTGAATTCTCCTGAAAAGAGGATGCCAGAGAGACCCCCATCAGGGTCTCTCCATATATATCCCTTACAAAAAAACCTGTGTCAGCTGTTCCAATTTCATGCATTAACACGCATGAAAACACAGGATAATCCCTGGTATTTGCCACTGTTTGACACTCTTTCTCACTCATCCCACAAAAAACACTGATTGACACTCTTTTACACGTAAAACATGGAAACTACACTTCACAGGTTTTCCTGTGTCGAATAGGACAATGCGTGTCATACATGAAACAAGAGAAAACCTGTGTCATGAACACGTGACAAAACATGATTTCACAGGACACAAAATTTTATTTAGCCACTGGACTATTCTTGAAGAAATACTGCCACCAATATAATATCATTAAAAGAGATAACTTTTTATGAGTCTTTGCTAAAATACTGACAGTGGCTTGCCACTGTCAGTATTTAGGCAGGTGAGCCAACTTTGATTCATCATGGTGGTCATTATGACCATAATGCTTGCAGGTAGATGTTCATTGTAACTTAAGTTTTATTACTTGAAGTATATTATATATTAAACACTAGCTTTTAATGCCAGGGTGGGTGGGGTGGGGAGGAGGGACAACCAGGGTCATATCTAGCTTTAAATTACCTTGGGAAACCCATTACATTTTTTTTATCTACTATCAATTTCTCCTCCCTAAATTGGTTCAAAATTAATAGTCTCTAAAAGTTGGATTGCAGTCCAAACTTAAAGACTATTGGTCCTAAATTGTACTATTTGTTTCAAACAAACTTGAAGATTTTTGGTCCAAAATTGAAAATTTATTTCCCTAAATTTAAACTTTCCCCCTAAATCATTTGTAAAGTTTGTGACTTGACATTTAGTTCAGAATGGATTATCTTTTGTGCAAAATATTTTTGGCTCTTAATTTAAGTTTTTTGGCCTTAAATTGAAACATTTTATTACAAAAATTGAGAATTTTTTGAGTTAGTTTAGAAGTGAAGATTATGGGCTCAGAGAGAATTGAAGCTTTTTTGCTCAAAATCAATGGTTTTTGGTCCAAAATTGAAGATTTTTCATGCAAGCTGGAAGAGTTTTGTTTAGATAATTTACTTGATATAAATAATTAATATCAATATCTGTCAGTCTGTTCTCCATGAGTCACTTGATATGTAGATTTTTTTTTAATTTGTGACTGACAAAATATGGGGGTGGGGTAGGGGGAGGATTTCTCACTTCTGCAGAATAATTAAGCACCCAATATCCCACCTAAGACACATCACTGGGGCAAACGATAATTATTGGAAAGTGGAAATTTGCTAGGGGCAAAGTCATTACCAAATTGGGCCTATTTTAAAATATCATCAGCAAATTTGGGTAATTGATGATTTTATGATATCCTTATTTAAATTTTAGTTTATTGCCCGAATATGTACAGTATAGCATATTGTACTGGTATATCCCACCTAAATTTTTTCACAGTGAAGAAAATTCATATTTGTTTCTCTTTCTCATTTCATGTTACAGGTAAACATTCTCTTTCTTATTTTCTAATTATTGTCAGTGGTTTAACTTAAGTTTTCCATAACAATGATTTCATTTACAGTTTGCAATCATGCATCAAAAATACTACTACTACTACTACTACTACTACTACTACTACTACTACTACTACTACTACTACTACTACTACTACTACTACTACTACTACTACTACTACCACTATTAATACTACTACTACTACTACTACTACCACTATTAACACTCCTACTACTACTAATAATAAAAATAAAAATAATTGTATCCAAATAATGGTTATAGACTTTTGTTTTGGGATTAGCAATGCATCAAAAAGCATGTAGGCACATGAGGTACATTTACATACCTGAAAGGCTAGTTAAAACGCAATGTAGAGTTAAGAAAATCATTTTTTCGTTCACATATACAGTGAAAATAAATGCATTAAATTCGAACAAATATTGATATCTTGAAATGAATTATGTTCCTTTTACTAAATTTTCTTAATGTTAATACTTTTATGAAATGAAAATATTGAAGAAGTATTAAATTAAACCCAGGGGCATAGGAAAGGTCACTTCTCAGGGGATAAATACTCCCCCCATATTTCCTGGTGACAAGTGGAAAAATTGCAGTAGTTAATAAAGTTTCCATCAAAAGTTGCTGCTAGATTTTTGGGGTGAGTTTTCCAGGAACTTTTGGACAATGCCTCGGAAAATTTAACCCAAATATCCAATAATAATTTCAAAATTTCTCTCATAGGGGGAAAGTTTCCCCCTGCCTCCCTGATTCTTACACCTCTGATTATGGGTGGGATTCATGCCGGCATTCAATGCTGGCATTCAGCCAGGGCTGGTTTCTGATTTAATTCATTTGTTTTGTATAGTAACTTTTGAAATGAAATACTGAAAAGGAGAGCAGTTAAGCACTAACAAAAATCAACATAAATGCTACATAATTATATTCAAGTTCCTTTGGAGATATCTACCATGCATATGCACAACTCACCATTGGGGCAATAATACATTTGCCCCCTCCCCCCCTTCCCTTCTCAAAAATGATCTTTTATTTTGTATTTAAAAATACAAAACATCCTTAATTATCTATATAATTAAGAGAATGTTCATCCTTGCCCCCCCTCTCCTCACTTCTTTCCCCCCATACACAAATCATTGCCTTCCAATTAAATTTTCTAGCTACCTATGCTGGGGCCTATGCTACCATGGATTCCTTTTAAAAAGAAACAAGGTTTTAAATTTAACACTAGATCATAATCTAATAACAGCCACTAATCTTGTAGGTCAAATCACCAAACTCACTCAAGCATGAAAGCAAACAGTCTAGGATTTGTTTGTAAACAAAGAGCTTTGCTCAGATTTCTTAGAAATGGCTGCCATTGTGACTGTCCAATTCCCAAAGTTTATTGTGGAGGCAACAACTAGTCTGTAGCTCTGCTAACTTGAATAGGAGGAAATTGTATCATGGAGCTCCATGACTGCATGTATGTGCATGATATGATCTGCATATTTTTGTAATGCAAAAAGTAGGCTGGTTTCATTGATATTTCTAATGTGGGGTTGGATGAAAATAGCACAATAGAAAACAATTTTATAAATCACTTCAACTATACTACAAACAGTCTTATAATAAACTCAGAAGCATGTATGTGCATGACATAATCTGCATATTTTTGTAATGCAAAAAGTAGGCTGGTTTAATTGATATTTCTAGAGGGGTTGGATGAAAATAGCACAATATAAAACAAGTTTATAAATTACTTCACCTAATACTACAAACAGTCTTAAAATAAATTCAGAGGCATAGCCAGAGGAGGCGGGGGCATAGCCAGAGAGGGCGGAGGCATGAGCCCCAAGTTTTACAATATATTGTAATTATTAATTGCATCATTAACCTCTCCCCTGCAAAATCCTGCCAAACTCCCCCTCCTCCCTCCCAAATGCCAGTGCCTAGCCACGCTACTGGACAAACTTAAATTAATGTTCACAATATATGCAAAAAGCATGCAAATTTTAGTAGTGTAGCTGCAAAATAAAGGTAAACCAATGAAACTTGTGAATCTTGCACATCCAATTATCAGAGATTTTTAATGTTATTTTAATTTATTGCCTCTTTATGCCTTGTACATTTAGTTGACACTACATTTTTCATAAGTTCCTACTGTGTAATTATTGAATGGAACCAAACATTCACTCTATGTATCTTGTGAGAGAAGTCAATCATGAAACGTTGAATAACCACATGACCAGGGGTGCATAGGAAGCTTAGGTGAGGGTGGCACAGCCTCTTAGGGGCTACTTCTTAAGTCATAGACATATGTCCTCCAGTCTGTAGATATAGTGAGTCCAAATTAACAGAGTAAATGCAGTACTTCATTTTAGAAGGGGCACTTAATTTCATTTTTTTCAAAGCTGCGCATGCCACCAGTAATTGCACCTTCAACTGTTATTAAGGGCCTGCACTTTTCACTTTTGAAAGGGGGACTCTACTCTTTGTTTGTCATTTTTCAGAAAAGTGGGGGGGGGGTGGTAACATGCCCTAGCTCCTGCCAAATTCCCCTCCCCCGGTTCCATTACCTGTGCAAATGACTTTCAGCTCCAATGTAATAGGTTTTTAGTGAAACCAAAACTTATAATGTATTCAAAATTTTGACTCCAACATGTGTATATTAACAAAATAATTTTAAGAAAAGTCAAGCTTCAAAATTTGGTATAAAACAATTCTTCCTAGGAAATAGATATGAACTTAAAACAGATATTTGTGCCAACCACACAGTGAATTTATTTAACTTTAAAAGGATTAAGACACACATTGACACACTTTTTCACATAACTCTTTCATTGTTCTGACACAGGTTTTCAGGGTTTTACACATATTTCCATGTGTTGGCACATGTTTTAGGCTTTAAAGTTTATGAAGCCTTATTATAGGTATTTTCATTCAAGAACATCAATATGTATTTTGTAAAAGACATAATATGAGGAAGGTCAGGCTTCAAAATTTGGTATTACACAATTCTTCCTAGAAAATAGATATGGACTTAAAACAGATATTTGTGCCAACCACACAGTGAATTTATTTAGGTTTGATAGGATTAAGACATGCATTGACACACTTTTTCACATAACTCTTTCATTGTTCTGACACAGGTTTTCAGGGGTTTACACATATTTCCATGTGTTGGCACATGTTTTAAGCTTAAAAGTTTATAAAGTATTATAGGTATTTTTATTCAAAAGCATCAATATGTATTTTGTTAAAGATATAATATGAGGAAAGTCAAGCTTTCAAAATTTAGTAGTACACAATTCTTCCTAGGAAATAGATATGAACTTAAAACAGATATTTGTACCAACCACACAGTGAATTTATTTGACTTTGATAGGATTAAGACATGCATTGACACACTTTTTCACATAACTCTTTCATTGTTCTGACACAGGTTTTCAGGGTTTTACACGTATTTCCATGTATTGGCAGAGGCTTTTGGCTTAAAAGTTTATGAAGTATTATAGGTATTTTCATTCAAAAAATCAATATATGTATCTTTTAAAAGACATATGAGGAAAGTCGAGCTTTCAAAATTTAGTATTACACATTTCTCCCTAGGAAAGAGATATGAAGCTAAAACAGATATTTATGCCAACCACTTGATCCTGTGAATTTATTTAACTTTGATAGGATTAAGACATGCATTGACACACTTTTTCACAGAACTCTTTCATTGTTCTGACACAGGTTTTCAGGGTTTTACACATATTTCCATGTATTGGCAGAGGCTTTTGGCTTAAAAGTTTATGAAGTATTATAAGTATTTTCATTTAAAAACATAATATATGTATTTTGTAAAAGACATAATATGAGGAAAGTCGAGCTTTCAAAATTTGGTATTACACAATTCTTCCTAGGAGATAGATATGGACTTAAAACAGATATTTGTGCCAACCACACAGCGAATTTATTCAACTTTGATAGGATTAAGACACGCATTGACACACTTTTTCACATAACTCTTTCATTGCTCTGACACAGGTTTTCAGGGGCTAACACGTATTTCCATGTGTTGGCACATATTTTGGGCCTTAAAGCTTATGAAGCCTTATTATAGGTATTTTCATTCAAGAACATCAATATGTATTTTGTAAAAGACATAATATGAGGAAAGTCAAGCTTCAAAATTTGGTATTACACAATTCTTCCTAGGAAATAGATATGAACTAAAAACAGATATTTGTGCCAACCACTTGATCCTGTGAATTTATTTAACTTTGATAGGATTAAAACATGCATTGACACACTTTTTCACAGAACTCTTTCATTGTTGTGACACAGGTTTTCAGGGGTTTACACGTATTTCCATGTGTTGGCACAGGTTTTTGGCTTCAAAGTTTTTGAAGTATTATAGGTATTTTCATTCAAAAACATAATAATTGTATTTTTTAAAAGACATAATATGAGGAAAGTGAAGCTTTCACAATTTGGTATTACACAATTCTTCCTAGGAAATAGATATGCACTTAAAACAGATATTTGTGCCAACCACACAGTAAATTCATTTAACTTTGATGGTCAATTAGGATAAACACTGCTCTGTACAAGCTACATGTACCTATAGTATAGGTTTACTTAATATTACTAAACTGATCTCCACAGAAGCCTTTGTTGTGACTTCCTGTTTGGCTTTCTTTGCCTTATTATGCATTACCTGCTGGATTGTTGTGGTCTCTGACAGTGGAGAGGTGTGAAGTGTGTTTTTGTTAAAAGAAAGCAGGATTACACTAATCTCGTTGAAACACAATAGAGTTACCCAGTGATCAGGCAGTGACTTAGCTATACTTTTTTGAAGAAAGGGGGAGTGGGGATCATAAATAAAATCCTAGTTTACCCTCCCTTCCCTACACACAGAAGAAATGAAATTTTAAGATAAATAATTTGAGAATTTTAAATTTTGAGGAAAATAACTTTTGATAATTTGAGGCGAAAATAAGAACATTTTAAAGAAAATTAAGATATTTTGAGGAAAACCTGAGAAGTTTTTGGGAAAATGTTGCATATTTTTTAGGAAAGATACTTCAGAATTTTTTAGGACAAGTTATGATATTTTAAGGAAAGCTTTGGAGTTTTTGAGTAAGATAATTTGAGGACAAACATCTAAAATGTTAGGAAATTACTTGATAACTCTAACCGGTTAAGTAGGCCTAACTTAAAGATTCAATTTTCGGAAATATTCTATTAATTTTTCTCAAGATGGCTTTCATCAGGATTACCAAAACAATTCAAGTTTGTTTGTTTGTTTGATGAGGTCTTAACGGCACCACGACAACGAAGGTCAAATTGTGCCTGAGAGGTCAGATCATTTTAGAGGTAGTAAGGAAAGAGACCAGGGGAAGAATGAGAGAAATTCAAGAACAAAAGCCAGAAAGCTGTGATCGAGAGAGGAGGTGCATGGGTAAAACTAAAAACAAAGTAGAGAGGGGGTGGAAGAGGAGGATTAAATATGGTTGTAGAGGGATGCATGCTGAAGGAAGGAGACTATTTTATCTGGAGGATTTTTTTGGAAGAACTCAGCAATTGAGTTGTGGGGAGCGAGAGAAGCTCTGGGAAGGTTGTACAGGGGACAAGCAAGGAGAACGTGTTGGATTGTAAGGATGCAGTGGCAATTGTTACAGAGGGGTTGGGGGGAACCAATAAGGAGGTGGGAGTGAGTGAAGTGGGTGTGACCAATTCTAAGACGGGTAATATGAACGTTGTCGATACGAGAAAGGTTGTTGATGGTGGATTTGATCGGGATTGTGGGCTGGATAACATGGAGTTTGTTATCAATTTGGAAGTTCCATAAGGTTTGCCAACGTTCACGAACAAGAGAAGCGATAAGCGGTTTGATGTCAGAGAGGGTTTTGGGAAAAGGGGAAGGGAGGAGGTTAAGGGCAAGCTTAGCGGCTGTATCAGCCCTGTCATTGCCAGGGATGCCAACATGGCTGGGTATCCAGAAGAAAAGAACACTTTTCCTGCAGAGGGTGGGAGAAAAGAGTTTCGGAGGAGGAGGTGGCAGGTGAGGTTATCCCATTTAAGATTGAGTAATGAAGTAAGAACAGCCTTTGAGTCAGAGAAAATGGCAAAGTGACTAAGAGGAGAGTACTCAATAAAGTTGAGGGCGAGGAGAATGGCCTTAGCCTCGGCTGAAAAGATGGATGAGTGGTCAGGAAGTCTGCTACTGAGGGTGATGTCTTGGATGATGGCAGCAGCAGCTGTCTTGTTGCCTTCCTTGGAGCCATCAGTATAGATGGAGGTGTAATTTGAGAGTTGGTCTTTGATTTGGTTGTGGAGATTGATGAAGAGATTAGGGTGAGTTTGAGTTTTGTTATAAGTGGAGAGGTCTAGGTGGACAGAAGGAAGGGGGTGGCCCAAGGCGGAAAAGTGGGCCAGGAATAGGTGCCGAGAGTGGCGGGGTTGATGCCAAGTTGAAAGAGGTCTGATTTAATGCGTAAGCTGAAGGGGGCGATAGGGTTTTAGTCCTATCAAAGAGGGAGGAGAAATTGGGGTACCTAATGAGGTTGTAAACAGGGTTCTGGGTGTTGGTGAGGACTCTAAAAGCATAGGAGAGGCTAAGCTTTTTACATCTAAGTAGAAAGGGGGTTCGTTGGCTTCAACATGAAGGCTAGTGATTGGGGAGGTCCTGTAGGCTCCTAGACAAAGCCTGAGGGCTTCATTTTGGATGGTGTTAATGTGGTTGAGGTATGAGTTGTGAGCGACACAGTAAACAATATTGCCATAGTCAAGCTTGGCACGAATGGTGAGCCTGAAAATTTTGAGGAGAGCATAGCGGTTCGCTCCCAAGTAGTGTTGAAGAGCAGTCGGAGGAGGTTGAGGGAGCTATTGCATTTTAGTTTCAGGTTGGTGATGTGTGGCTTGTAGGTGAGCTTGGGGTCTAGAGTTAGACCAAGGAACTTTGTGTTTTCAACTTTAGGGATGTGATTCCCATTGAGCACAAAGTTCGGGTTGGGGTGGAGGTTGTTGAAATGACAAAAGTGCATGCAGACTGTCTTGTCTTTGGAGAATCTAAAACCGTTATTGTTGCTCCAGACTTGCAGCTGATTGAGGCTGGTTTGAAGCCTATTTTCAACAATAGGAAAGCTAGGGAGGAGTAGAAGATGGTGAAGTCATCCACGTAGAGAGGGTACGTTTGATGCTGGGGCCAAGGTCATTCCCGTTGTCATTAATGCTCAGGTTGAAGAGAGTGGGGAGAGGATGCTGCCTTGGGGACGCCCTCTTCTTGGGGGTACGGCTTGGAGAGGGTGTGGCCAATACTGAACTTGGAACTGCCTGGGTGAGAGGAAGTTTTGAATAAAGATGGGGAGGTGGCCTCTGAGGCCAATGGTGTGAAGTTTCCGGGTAATGCCGTATTTCCAAGTAGTGTCGAAAGCTTTTCGAGGTCAAAAAATATGGCAATGAGGTGTTCCTTTTTGCAAAGGATTCCCGGATAGCGGTGTTGAGCGTAATTAACTGGTCTAGGGTATTGCAACGTTTTGGAAGCCGCTTTGGTGAGGAGAGAGGATTCTGTTGGTCTCGAGGAACCAGTTTAGTCTCTGATTAATGATCTTTTCCATAATTTTACAGAGACAGCAAGTAAGGGCGATGGGTCGGTAGCTGGTGGGGTCGGTGCTATCCTTCCCGGTTTAAGGGGGATGACAATAGCTGTCCTCCAGATAGGGGAAAGGAGTGTGAGGACCAAATGTGGTTGAAGATGGTGAGTAGGGTAGTGGTGGCTTTGATGGGGAGGTGTTTCAGAAACTGATAGGGGATGTTATCTGGGCCCTTGGAGGTGCAGCCAGCGTCGCTGATGGCTTGGTTTAATTCAGAAAGGGTGAGAGGGGTGTTGTAGCTTTCGGAGTTGTCAGAGGGAAAAGTGATTCTCCGGGCTTCATCGCAAGCTTTTTGATTTTGAAAGCATTGGAGTAGTTGGTCGAGGCCGAGATGTTGCTGAAAGAGGCGGCGAGGTGGTCAACGATGTCTTTTTTTGCGGTGAGAAGGTCTCCATTCCAAGAGAGATGGGAGATGGAAGATTTGCCTACTCTGCCGTGGAAGCTGTTAACCATTCTCCAAATCTTCTTAGTGGGGGTATTGGTGGTGAGAGAAGAGATAAAGTTGTTCCAAGTGTTGGTTTTACTGTCCTTGATAGTGCGTCTGGCCTTGCACGGCTGATGCGAAAGAGGTTAAGGTTATGGGTGGTCGGGTTAGTTTTAAAGTTCCTGAGGGCTCTTTTCCTGTTCTTGATGGCGGTTTTGCAGTCATCTGAGAACCAGGGGTTGGGGATGATTTGGGGTTTGGAGGTTTTGGGAATTGAGCAGGTGGCGATGTTGATAAGGATATTACTGAAGTTAGACATGGGATCCTCATCCTCGAGAAGATGGGGAGAGGTGTGAGTCACAGAGGGTTTCAAAAAGGGACCAGTCAGCCTTGTCGAGGTTCCAGTTGGGGTGTGCTCAGTGGGGATTTGAAGATTGGAGTGTATAAGAAGAGGGTAATGATCACTACCACAGAGGTCAGCAGTGACTCTCCAACTAAAGTCAGGGAGGAGGTTAGGGGAACAGATAGACAGGTCAATACAGGTGAGAGAGCCTGTGGCAGGATGAAGGTAGGTCGGGAGTTAGTGTTCAGTAAGGACAGGCTGTGCTGACGGAGAGCGTTTTCGATGAACTTGCCTCTAGGGGTGGTGGTATTAGAGCCCCACAGAGTGTTGTGAGCGTTGAAGTCACCAAGAAGGATGAAGGGGTGGGAAGCTGAGAGATGAGGTTGTTAAGGCTGGTTGGTTGAATGTTGGTGTTGGGAGGAGATAGATATTGCAGAGAGTGAAAGTTTTGTGGAGGGAGATAGAAATACAGATGGCCTGAAGGTCGGTGTGCACACGAACAGGGCTGTGTGGGATATCGTGTCTAACGAGAATGGAGACGCCACCACAGGCCCTGTCAGCATCCACTTGATGTTTGTGATAGCAAGCAAAGTTGTTAAGGGAGTAATGGTCGGTGGTTTTCAAGAAAGTTTCTTGTAGGCAGAAGACAACCGGGTTGAAGGTGGAGGCCAGAAGGTCAATTTCTTCAGAATTGGCCTTAAGGCTCCTAATTCAAGATACTGATTTTTCTGTTGTGCAAATTTTCTGGATTTTTGGAAATTCCTGACAAGGCCCTTTTCCTTCCTTTTAGATATGCCACTGGTTTTTAATAAAGATGTAAAATATAATTATCTCTTTAAGAGACCATGTAAACCAGTAACTTTCTCTACTTGTTCAGTATCAAAAGTAATAATTCTGAGGAAAGTCAAGCTTCAAAATTACAGAATTCTTCCTAGGAAATAGATATGAACTTAAAACAGATATTTGCGCCAACCACTTCAACCTGTGAATTTATTTAACTTTGATAGGATTAAGACACGCATTGACACACTTTTTCACATAACTCTTTCATTGTTCTGACACAGGTTTTCAGGGTTTTACACGTATTTCCATGTGTTGGCACATGATTTTGGCTTAAAAGTTTATGAAGTATTATAGGTATTTTCACTCAAAAACATGATATATGCATTTTGTAAAAGATATAATATGAGGAAAGTCAAGCTTCAAAATTTGGTATTACACAATTCTTCCTAGGAAATAGATTTGAACTTAAAAACAGATATTTGTGCCAACCACACAGTGCATTTATTTAGGTTTGATAGGATTAGGACACGCATTGACACACTTTTTCACATAACTCTTTCATTGTTCTGACACAGGTTTTCAGGGGTTTACACGTATTTCCATGTGTTGGCACATGTTTTGGGCTTAAAAGTTTATAAAGTATTATAGGTATTTTTATTCAAAAACATTAATATGTATTTTTTTAAAGACATAATATGAGGAAAGTGAAGCTTTCAAAATTTGGTATTACACTATTCTTCCTAGAAAATAGATATGAACTTAAAACAGATATTTGTGCCAACCACTTCATCCTGTGAATTTATTTAACTTTGATAGGATTGAGACACGCATTGACACACTTTTTTACAGGACTCTTTCATTGTTCTAAAACAGGTTTTCAGGGTTTTACACGTATTTCCATGTGTTGGCACATGTTTTAGGCTTAAAAGTTTATGAAGTATTATAGGTATTTTCATTCAAAAACATAATATATGTATTTTGTAAAAGATATAATATGAGGAAAGTCAAGCTTCAAAATTTAGTATTATTTAAATCTTCCTAAGAAAGAGATATGAACCTAAAACAGATATTTGTGCCAACCACTTGATCCTGTGAATTTATTTAAGTTTGATAGGATTAAGACACGCATTGGCACACTTTTTCACATAACTCTTTCATTGTTCTGACACAGGTTTTCAGGGTTTTACACGTATTTCCATGTGTTGGCACATGATTTTGGCTTAAAAGTTTATGAAGTATTATAGGTATTTTCACTCAAAAACATGATATATGCATTTTGTAAAAGATATAATATGAGGAAAGTCAAGCTTCAAAATTTGGTATTACACAATTCTTCCTAGGAAATAGATTTGAACTTAAAAACAGATATTTGTGCCAACCACACAGTGCATTTATTTAGGTTTGATAGGATTAGGACACGCATTGACACACTTTTTCACATAACTCTTTCATTGTTCTGACACAGGTTTTCAGGGGTTTACACGTATTTCCATGTGTTGGCACATGTTTTGGGCTTAAAAGTTTATAAAGTATTATAGGTATTTTTATTCAAAAACATTAATATGTATTTTGTAAAAGATATAATATGAGGAAAGTCAAGCTTTCAAAATTTGGTATTACACTATTCTTCCTAGAAAATAGATATGAACTTAAAACAGATATTTGTGCCAACCACTTCATCCTGTGAATTTATTTAACTTTGATAGGATTGAGACACGCATTGACACACTTTTTTACAGGACTCTTTCATTGATCTAAAACAGGTTTTCAGGGTTTTACACGTATTTCCATGTGTTGGTACATGTTTTAGGCTTAAAAGTTTATGAAGTATTATAGGTATTTTCATTCAAAAACATAATATATGTATTTTGTAAAAGATATAATATGAGGAAAGTCAAGCTTCAAAATTGAGTATTATTTAAATCTTCCTAAGAAAGAGATATGAACCTAAAACAGATATTTGTGCCAACCACTTGATCCTGTGAATTTATTTAACTTTGATAGGATTAAGACATGCATTGACACACTTTTTCACAGAACTCTTTCATTGTTCTGACACATATTTTCAGGGTATTTCACGTATTTCCATGTATTGGCACAGGCTTTTGGCTTAAAAGTTTATGAAGTATTACAGGTATTTTCATTTAAAAATATAATATATGTATTTTGTAAAAGACATAATATGAGGAAAGTCGAGCTTTCAAAATTTAGTATTACACAATTCTTCCTAGGAAATAGATATGGACTTAAAATAGATATTTGTGCCAACCACACAGTGAATTTATTTAACTTTGATAGGATTAAGACATGCATTGACACACTTTTTCACAGAACTCTTTCATTGTTCTGACACAGGTTTTCAGGGTTTTACACGTATTTCCATGTGTTGGCACATATTTTGGGCCTTAAAGCTTATGAAGCCTTATTATAGGTATTTTCATTCAAGAACATCAATATGTATTTTGTAAAAGATATAATATGAGGAAAGTCAAGCTTCAAAATTTGGTATTACACAATTCTTCCCAGGAAATAGATATGAACTAAAAACAGATATTTGTGCCAACCACTTGATCCTGTGAATTTATTTAACTTTGATAGGATTAAAACATGCATTGACACACTTTTTCACAGAACTCTTTCATTGTTCTGACACAGGTTTTCAGGGGTTTACACGTATTTCCATGTGTTGGCACAGGTTTTGGCTTCAAAATTTTTTGAAGTTTTATAGGTATTTTCATTCAAAACATAATAATTGTATTTTTTTAAAGACATAATATGAGGAAAGTGAAGCTTTCACAATTTGGTATTACACAATTCTTCCTAGGAAATAGATATGCACTTAAAACAGATATTTGTGCCAACCACACAGTAAATTCATTTAACTTTGATGGTCAATTAAGATAAACACTGCTCTGTACAAGCTACATGTACCCATAGTATAGGTTTACTTAATATTACTAAACTGATCTCCACAGAAGCCTTTGTTGTGACTTCCTGTTTGGCTTTCTTTGCCTTATTATGCACTACTTGCTGGATTGTTGTGGTCTCTGACAGTGGAGAGGTGTGAAGTGTGTTTTTGTTAAAAGAAAGCAGGATTACACTAATCTCGTTGAAACACAATAGAGTTACCCAGTGATCAGGCAGTGACTTAGCTATACTTTTTTGAAGAAAGGGGGAGTGGGGATCATAAATAAAATCCTAGTTTACCCTCCCTTCCCTACACACAGAAGAAATGAAATTTTAAGATAAATAATTTGAGAATTTTAAATTATGAGGAAAATAACTTTTGATAATTTGAGGCGAAAATAAGAACATTTTAAAGAAAATTAAGATATTTTGAGGAAAACCTGAGAAGTTTTTGGGAAAATGTTGCATATTTTTAGGAAAGATACTTCAGAAATTTTTAGGACAAGTTATTATAATTTAAGGAAAGCTTTTGGAGTTTTTGAGTAAGATATTTTGAGGACAAACATCTGAAATGTTAGGAAATAACTTGATAACTTGCTAACTTTAACCTGCTAAGTAAAATTGAACTTAAAGATTCAATTTTCGAAAATATTTATTAATTTTTCTCAAGATGGCTCTTATCAGGATTACCAAAACAATTCAACATACTGATTTTTCTCTTGTGCAAATTTTCTGGATTTTTGATAATTCCTGACAAGGCCCTTTTCCTTCCTTTTAGATATGCCACTGGTTTTAAATAAAGATGTAAAATATAATTATCTCTTTAAGAGACCATGTAAACCAGTAACTTTCTCTACTTGTTCAGTATCAAAAGTAATAATTCTGAGGAAAGTCAAGCTTCAAAATTACAGAATTCTTCCTAGGAAATAGATATGAACTTAAAACAGATATTTGTGCCAACCACTTCAACCTGTGAATTTATTTAACTTTGATAGGATTAAGACACGCATTGACACACTTTTTCACATAACTCTTTCATTGTTCTGACACAGGTTTTCAGGGTTTTACACGTATTTCCATGTGTTGGCACATGATTTTGGCTTAAAAGTTTATGAAGTATTATAGGTATTTTCATTCAAAAACATGATATATGCATTTTGTAAAAGATATAATATGAGGAAAGTCAAGCTTCAAAATTTGGTATTACACAATTCTTCCTAGGAAATAGATTTGAACTTAAAAACAGATATTTGTGCCAACCACACAGTGCATTTATTTAGGTTTGATAGGATTAAGACACGCATTGACACACTTTTTCACATAACTCTTTCATTGTTCTGACACAGGTTTTCAGGGGTTTACACGTATTTCCATGTGTTGGGCTTAAAAGTTTATAAAGTATTATAGGTATTTTTTATTCCAAACCATCAATATTTATTTTGTAAAAGATATAATATGACGAAAGTCAAGCTTTCAAAATTTGGTATTGAACTATTCTTCCTAGGAAATAGATATGAACTTAAAACAGATATTTGAGCCAACCACTTGATCCTGTGAATTTATTTAACTTTGATAGGATTAAGACATGCATTAACACACTTTTTCACAGAACCCTTTCATTGTTCTGACACAGCTTTTCAGGGTTTTACACGTATTTCCATGTGTTGGCACATGTATTGGGCTTAAAAGTTTATGAAGTATTATAGGTATTTTCATTCAAAAACATAATATATGTATTTTGTAAAAGATGTAATATGAGGAAAGTCAAGCTTTAAAATTTGGTATTACTTAATTCTTCCTAAAAAATAGATATGAACCAAAAACAGATATTTGTGCCAACCACTTGATCCTGTAAATTTATTTAACTTTGATAGGGTTAAGGCATGCATTGACACACTTTTTCACAGAACTCTTTCATTGTTCTGACACAGGCTTTCAGGGTTTTACACGTATTTCCATGTGTTGGCACAGGTTTTTGACTTAAAAGTTTATGAAGTATTGTAGGTATTTCTATTCAAAAACATAATATATGTATTTTGTAAAAGACATAATATGAAGAAAGTCAAGCTCTAAAATTTGGTATTACACAATTCTCTCTAGGAAATAGATATGAACTTGAAACAGATATTTGTGCCAACCACTTGATCTTGTGAATTTCTTCAAGTTTGATAGGATTAAAACATGCATTGACACACTTGTTGACAGAACTCTTTCATTGTTCTGACAGAGGCTTTCAGGGTTTTACACGTATTTCCATGTGTTGGCACAGGTTTTTGGCTTCAAAGTTTATGAAGTATTATAGGTATTTTCATTCAAAAACATAATATATGTATTTTGTAAAAGATATAATATGAGGAAAGTCAAGCTTCAAAATTTGGCATTATTTAATTCTTCCAAGGAAATAGATATGAACTTAAAACAGATATTTGTGCCAACCGCTTGATCCTGTGAATTTATTTAACTTTGATAGGATTAAGACATGCATTGACACACTTTTTCACAGAACTCTTTTATTGTTCTGACACAGGTTTTCAGGGTTTTACACGTATTTCCATGTGTTGGCACAAGTTTTTAGCTTCAAAGTTAATGAAATATTAAAGGTTTTTTCATTCAAAAAAATGATATGTGTATTTGTATAAAAAAAAATATATGAGGAAAGTCAAGCTTTCAAAATTTGGTATTACACAATTCTTCCTAGGAAATAGATATGCACTTAAAACAGATATTTGTGCCAACCACACAGTGAATTTATTTAACTTTGATAGTCAATTAAGATAAACACTGCTCTGTGCAAGCTACATGTACCTATAGTATAGTTTCACTTAATTTTACCAAAGTGATCTCCACAGAAGCTTTTGTTGTGACTTCCTACTTGGCTTTCTTTGCCTTATTATGCACTACCTTACTGGATTGTTGTGATCTCTGACAGTGGAGAGGTGTAAAGTGTGTTTTATTTAAAGAAAGCAGGATTACACTAATCTCGTTGAAACACAATTGAGTTACCCAGTAAATCAGGCAGTGACTTAGCTAGACTTTTTTGAAGGAAGGGGGAGTGGGGACCATAAATAAAATCCCAGTTTACCTTCCATCATCTACACACAGAAGAAATACAATTTTAAGGGAAAAGTCAGAAGTTTTGAGGAAATACTTTGAGATTTTTAAATTTTGAGGAAAACCTGAAAAGTTTTTGGGAAAATGTTGCATATTTTTCAGGAAAGATACTTCAAAAAATTTTAGGACAATTTATGATATTTTGAGAAACGCTTTGAAGTTTTTGAGTAAAGAGTAAGATATTTTGAGAACAAACATCTGAAATGTTAAGAAATAACTTGATAACTAGGTAACTCTAGCCTGCTAAGTAGTCCTAACTTAAAGATTCAATTTTCAGATATATTCTATTAATTTTTCTCAAGATGGCTTTCATCAGGATTACCAAAACAATTCAACATACCGATTTTTCTGTTGTGCAAATTTTTTGCCACTTTCCTTCCTCTTACACTGGAATGAAATAGAGATATAAAATATAATCATCTCTTTAAGAGACCATGTAAACCAGTAACTTTCTCTTATTGTCCAGTATTAAAAAAAAAATATTTGACGAAAGTCAAGCTTTCAAATTTGGTGTACGATTTTGTCTTACAGGAGCAGATATTTGCATCTAC
Organism: Chiridota heheva; assembly: GCA_020152595.1. Classification (NCBI taxonomy): domain Eukaryota; kingdom Metazoa; phylum Echinodermata; class Holothuroidea; order Apodida; family Chiridotidae; genus Chiridota; species Chiridota heheva. Next base: position 1,019,101 of record JAIGNY010001533.1, read on the forward strand.
TGAAAATTTGAGAAAAGAAATTTGATAAATAATTTGATATCAAACTGCTTTGCATTTACACCATTCATTTTTTGTACGTTCTAGTCTAGTTCTAGTCAAAAATGTATGCTTAAAGATAGCCTAAAGATAAAACAGTTAGAATCATCCTGTGATGAATATAAATATAAAATAAAAAAAACTGATTAATGATTAATTGTAATAATTTTGTCATACATAAAATGATCCTTCTCTTCCCCAACACATAATCATATTGCTGGTAATCAATTAGAGGATATCATATCTTTCCTGCAGTATTCAAGTTGTTACCACCTTAACAAAGTAACACACTTTCTTTGATTCTGCCAACTAAAGTATTATACCCATCCTCAAAAATGTTGTATTAATCCATCGTAACAATGTAAGGTAAATTGTCATGTCGAAAAGCAAGTGTGAAGGCTTGGGGGAAGCTAAATTTAATTGTCTCAAGAAGTGTTTTGAAAGTTATGCAAAAATTATGTTTTTGATACTTAAATTTCGAGAATATTTTTTGAAATCATTTATGTACAACCAAAGGAAGTTTCATGACATAGAGTCATGAAAGTAGTTTTAAGCTGAAATCACAAGTATGCTGTGATAAAGTAGTTTTATCATGACCAATAAAACCAATTAACATAATGAAATCCATTTGTCCCTCTTAAAATTTTCCCAGGCAGTCCTCTTAAAAAAAAACATGTATTGCCGATTTTCAACAAGAGGACATTCTAATTTTCCTGCATTATATTTGTTTTTAAAAAGTAGATTTAGGGGTTACATGTATGAAACATAATGTCCTTGCATTTTATCATGTTCTTCCAGAGGCAAATTTTTTTCGTAACAGTTTCGCAAGTTTAATATTATTGGATGAACACAACAAAATTGAGTGTTATACAACTCGAGTCATAAAACATTTGAACAAGAAAAGTGACACTTAAATTGTAACCTTCCTATTCAAACACATTTTGCTTTTACAACTTAAAAGAAAACCAAAATTTTTGACAAAACCTTGCATAATACTTATGATGTGGCAATGACTGTGCCTGTATGTCTACATATCCATAGAACATATATTAACTTTCACACACTTCCAAAGGAGGGCCTCCTTGCATAATGCAATGGCTTAGCTGTAAAGCTGGTTAAAAAAAACTTCAAAATTTGCCACGCTTTGCCACACTTTTTGTCACAGGTTGGAACTTGTTTTACCACACTTTTTCATGTCTTGTTAAAACACTTATTTTCACACATTTACATGCATGTCAGCCACACGTGAACACATGTGTAATTACCTGTTAGACACGCAGGGGATTAGTTCCAATTTCATGCATTGTCATGTGTGTCACTTTTGTTTGCCACATGTAAAGTCTTTTGTCTGCCACATGCGTTCCTGCAGGAACACAGACAAGGTTTGACACACTCTTTTTTGTAAGGGGCAGCACCCCATAATTCAAGCTCATAAATTAAAAACTTTATCTTAATTATATGCAAGAAATACAAACTCACGAAATGTATGGTAAAGTAGAATAATATATAGGCTCTCTTGTAATAACTGTAGCTCCTTGGAGCTGGCTGAAACCAACTCCTCATTGACCCTGTTGTGATGTCGACCTCTTGCGCATGCGCCAACATCGAAATGAGAAGTTGGCCTAATGCATACGAGAACCTGTGCTGAAGACATCCTAACATGTTAATACAATGCACTGTAAAACACTAGACTATATCCTCATGGAAAGGCGGGCCTAGCATGAAAAACACTAAAACCCAAGTGATTGGGGTCCTCTAAACAGGCACACCAGGTGGTCTAGGGACTAAAACACCCGCCGCGAGAGTGGGACTCTCTCATTCTAGCCACCCGTTTTGTACGGATAAAATCAAAAACACTTTAACTTAAGTGTAAGATTAATGGGAGAAGTCCTGTGAGTCGTACCGGAAAAATCCCGGTCCCATGGCCACATTGTCTTACCTCACATGACTTGAAAAGGCCTAACAGCGTAAAAGCCTGCATGGTAGGAGCTGCAAAGAAGAAAATTGTTAGAAAAAGAAGAAAATTTTGAAGAAACTTTGTAGCCAGTTCCAGCGATGTTGTGAAAATAAGTGGGGGATATTTTGGAGGACCACAAAAAGAAGTGAGGGATATTTTGGAGGACCACAAAAAGAAGTGAGGGATATTTTGGAGGACCACAAAAAGAAGTGAGGGATATTTTGGAGGACCACAAAAAGAAGTGAGGGATATTTTGGAGGACCACAAAAAGAAGTGAGGGATATTTTGGAGGACCACAAAAAGAAGTGAGGGATATTTTGAGGACCACACAAAGAAGTGAGGATATTTTGGAGGACCACAAAAAGAAGTGAGGGATATTTTGGAGGACCACAAAAAGAAGTGAGGGATATTTTAGACCACAAAAAAAAGTGAGGGATATTTTGGAGGACCACAAAAAGAAGTGAGGAATATTTTGGAGGACCACAAAAAGAAGTGAGGGATATTTTGGAGGACTACAAAAAGAAGTGAGGGATATTTTGGAGGACCACAAAAAGAAGTGAGGGATATTTTGGAGGACCACAAAAAGAAGTGAGGGATATTTTGAGGACCACAAAAGAAGTGAGGGATATTTTGGAGGACCACACAAAGAAGTGAGGGATATTTTGGAGGACCACAAAAAGAAGTGAGGGATATTTTGGAGGACCACAAAAAGAAGTGAGGGATATTTTGGAGGACCACAAAAAGAAGTGAGGGATATTTTGGAGGACCACAAAAAGAAGTGAGGGATATTTTGGAGGACCACAAAAAGAAGTGAGGGATATTTTGGAGGACCACAAAAGAAGTAAGGGATATTTTGGAGGACCACAAAAGAAGTGAGGGATATTTTGGAGGACCACAAAAAGAAGTGAGGGATATTTTGGAGGACCACAAAAAAGGAGGGATATTTTGGAGGACCACAAAAAGAAGTGAGGGATATTAGAGGTAATATGGAGGTCAGGGCTGAGCTGGTAGCTATATTCTTAAGGTCAGTTAGAAGTGCGTTAGAATCAGGTCATGTGACCAGATTGCATATTTATAGCATGGAAGGTAAGGTATAACTTGAAGTAAATAATTGTGAATATCTTGAACATTCATATTAAAGGTTTTTCAGTACCAAAACATGTACGGAAATTGTGTTGGAATATTCTTGAGATTCCAGAAAAATAGCCCCCACTTTTTGGCTACTTCATGACCTTTACTCATGACCTTTACTCATGACCTTTACTCATGACCTTTACTCATGACCTTTACTCATGACCTTTACTCATGACCTTTACTCATGAGGTGAAGCTACCATGCAAATTTTGTGAAAGTGGCATCAACGTTGCATCGGCCTTATTGGCCGAGGGGTAAACAACAAAACACAAAAAGTATATCTTGTACAACTCACTTTGCTTCCATGAAAAGATCTAGAAATGCCGGCATGATGGACATTCCTAGGGCTGCTGCAATCAGTGCTAAACTAAAAACGACCAACCACAGCTGACTGCAGAAAGAAAGAAATAATCAGATTCAACACTCATCCTGAAACATCCATACCAGCAAAACTATATAAACCTGTAGCGAATTGGTTTAGGTTACAATAACCTTTTGTAAATTACGCCCTCATTGTATATTGCTCTTATGGCTTTCATGATATAGGTTAATAAGATATGAATAATACTGGAAAAAAAAATATTGCGATATATCACCATATCGTGATACATCACCATATCGCAATATATAATCATATCGTGATATATCAACATATCGCAGTATATAATCATATCACGATATATCACCATATCGGTATTACCATATCGTGATATATCACCATATTGCGATATATCATCATATCGCGATATATCAATTTGAGAAACTGCTTAGCTTATCAGTATGCAGATCTCATTTTATCCCATGAAAACCCACCACAATACAACCACCACACATACAGTATGTGGGGATCAATACAAGCAACACACATACAGTATGTGGGGATCAAAACAAGCAACACACATACAGTATGTGGGGATCAATACAACCACCACACATACAGTATGTGAGGATCAATACAACCACCACACATACAGTATGTGGGGATCAATACAACCACCACACATACAGTATGTGGGGATCAATACAACCACACATACAGTATGTGGGAATCAATACAACCACACCACATACAGTATGTGGGGATCAATACAACCACCACACATACAGTATGTGGGGAGCAATACAACCACACCACATTCAGAATGTGGGGATCAATACAACCACCACACATACAGAATGTGGGGATCAATACAACCACCACACATACAGAATGTGGGGATCAATACAACCACCACACATACAGTATGTGGGGATCAAAACAACCACCACACATACAGAATGTGGGGATCAATACAACCACCACACATACAGAATGTGGGGATCAATACAACCACCACACATACAGAATGTGGGGAACAATACAACAACCACATACAGAATGTGGGGATCAATACAACCACCACACATACAGTATGTGGGGATCAATACAACCACCACACATACAGTATGTGGGGATCAATACAACCACCACACATACAGTATGTGGGGATCAATACAACCACCACACATACAGTTTGTGGGGATGATCCCTGTAGCAGCCAAATAACTTATCTCACCATTTTGTATTTGTATCTGTTGGACCGTGGACAGTTTTTATTCTCCTGAGTATTGTTTGAAGGATCACCTTCTTCCACAAGAGGCTTTATTTTCATATAAGTTGAATCCATCCGACCCATAGGCCCATAGGTTTATCCACGGTTTCCTTGGTGTAAGCAGATCAATGCACATGGCTCCCTTGATCGCAGTTAAATTCCCAGCAGTGCTGGCACTCATTTACAGCTAAGTGGATTGAAGCAGCTTGCAAGTAGAGTAAACGTAAGTGTCTTGCTCAAGGACAACGTGCAGGGCTCATGATAGGTGTCTTGCTCAAGGACAACGTGCAGGGCTCATGATAGGTGTCTTGCTCAAGGACAACGTGCAGGGCTCATGATAGGTGTCTTGCTCAGGACAACGTGCAGGGCTCATGATAGGTGTCTTGCTCAAGGACAACGTGCAGGGCTCATGATAGGTGTCTTGCTCAAGGACAACGTGCAGGGCTCATGATAGGTGTCTTGCTCAAGGACAACGTGCAGGGCTCATGATAGGTGTCTTGCTCAAGGACAACGTGCAGGGCTCATGATAGGTGTCTTGCTCAAGGACAAAGGGCTCATGATAGGTGTCTTGCTCAAGGACAACGTGCAGGGCTCATGATAGGTGTCTTGCTCAAGGACAACGTGCAGGGCTCATGATAGGTGTCTTGCTCAAGGACAACGTGCAGGGCTCATGATAGGTGTCTTGCTCAAGGACAACGTGCAGGGCTCATGATAGGATCAGGAGGTGTCTTGCTTCAAGGACAACGGCAGGGCTCATGATAGGTGTCTTGCTCAAGGACAACGTGCAGGGCTCATGAGGTGTCTTGCTAGGACAACGTGCAGGGCTCATGATGGTGTCTTGCTCAAGGACAACGTGCAGGGCTCATGATAGGTGTCTTGCTCAAGGACAACGTGCAGGGCTCATGATAAGTGTCTTGCTCAAGGACAACGTGCAGGGCTCATGATAGGTGTCTTGCTCAAGGACAACGTGCAGGGCTCATGATAGGTGTCTTGCTCAAGGACAACGTGCAGGGCTCATGATAGGTGTCTTGCTCAAGGACAACGTGCAGGGCTTATGATAAGTGTCTTGCTCAAGGACAACGTACAGGGCTCATGATAGGTGTCAAACTTGATACCTCTCAAATACGAGTATGATTCCTTAACCACTAAGCCACTACTCCTCAGGTGAATATTGATTGAAGGAGCACCTTATATTCCCCAAGAGTGTATTTCATACAAAACCTATATTAGGCCAAAAAAACCTTGTTTGTTTGCCTGTACTAGTGGAAAATTGTAAAAGAGAGGAGGGGGAAGGGGGAGGGGGAAGGGGGAAGGGGGGGGGGAAGATTTTTTCCCCCACAGATCACTAAAACGGAACCTTTCCTTTACAGTATGCTTACGATCAAGAGAGCTCACTCAGTATTTGGTATCAAAAACACTTAGAAAACATAATCAAAACACATATTTTCAGATTGTTGGTTCGTTTTATTTTGCTATTTTGTGCAAGTAGGTTGTTGCAGATACCGTGTTTCTAACTAGAGTCACACTTAGTGACCCTATTTTTGTTTCACCCGTTAGAAAATCAAATAAGGCATTTTACTTACGATGCTTTGGGTATGTTCAAAAGAGGCGACGGACCAACCAGAAGGTATCCCACACACGCCAAGTAAAAACCAATATTGTACTTACGATGCTTTGGGTATGTTCAAAAAAGGCAACGGACCAACAAGAAGGTATCCTACACACGCCAAGTAAAAGCCAATATTGTACTTACGATGCTTTGGGTATGTTCAAAAGAGGCGACAGACCAAGAAGAAGGTATCCTACACACGCCAAGTAAAAACCAATATTGTACTTACGATGCTTTGGGTATGTTCAAAAGAGGCGACGGACCAACAAGAAGGTATCCTACACACACCAAGTAAAAACCAATATTGTACTTACGATGCTTTAGGTATGTTCAAAAGAGGCGACGGACCAACCAGAAGGTATCCTACACACGCCAAGTAAAAACCAATGATCATCATCCATCTTGTTGATTTCTGGTTGGAAAAGAAAGACCACAAATAACAACAGGATGATTCAAGTTTATTGTAATTCAAGCGCTTTTTCTGCGCATGTGATTGGATGATGTTTGTTTGTTTGTTTGGTGAAGCTTAACAGCACCACGACAGCAATGGTCAACTTGTGCCAGAGCTTAGATTATATCTGAGGTAAGAAAAAGGTGAAAGGATTTATCTGAGAAAAGGTTGAGAGCCAATACACATAAAGCTAGGATCCTAAGAAGTTCAATAGGGTAAAAAAGGTTGAGAGTCAATACAATGAAGCTAGGATCCTAAGAAGAAGTGCAATGGGGTAAAAAAGTTTGAGAGTCAATACACATGAAGCTAGGATCCTAAGAATTGCAATGGGGTAAAAAAGGTTGAGATTCAATACACATGAAGCTAGGATCCTAAGAATTGCAATGGGGTAAAAAAGGTTGAGAGTCAATACACATGAAGCTAGGATCCTAAGAAGAAGTGCAATGGGGTAAAAAAGGTTGAGAGTCAATACACACGAAGCTAGGATCCAAAGAATTGCAATGGGGTAAAAAAGGTTGAGAGTCAATACACATGAAGCTAGGATCCTAAGAATTGCAATGGGGTAAAAAAGGTTGAGATTCAATACACATGAAGCTAGGATTCTAAGAATTGCAATGGGGTAAAAAAGGTTGAGAGTCAATACACATGAAGCTAGGATCTTAAGAATTGCAATGGGCTAAAAAAGGTTGAGAGTCAATACACACGAAGCTAGGATCCTAAGAATTGCAATGGGCTAAAAAAGGTCGAGAGTCAATACACACGAAGCTAGGATTCTAAGAAGAAGTGCAATGGGGTAAAAAAGGTTGAGAGTCAATACACATGAAGCTAGGATCCTAAGAATTGCAATGGGCTAAAAAAGGTTGAGAGTCAATACACACGAAGCTAGGATCCTAAGAAGAAGTGCAATGGGGTAAAAAAGGTTGAGATTCAATACACATGAAGCTAGGATTCTAAGAATTGCAATGGGGTAAAAAAGGTTGAGAGTCAATACACATGAAGCTAGGATCCTAAGAATTGCAATGGGCTAAAAAAGGTTGAGAGTCAATACACACGAAGCTATAGGATCCTAAGAAGAAGTGCAATGGGGTAAAAAAGGTTGAGAGTCAATACACATGAAGCTAGGATCCTAAGAATTGCAATGGGGTAAAAAAGGTTGAGAGTCAATACACACGAAGCTAGGATCCTAAGAATTGCAATGGGCTAAAAAAGGTTGAGAGTCAATACACATGAAGCTAGGATCCTAAGAAGAAGTGCAATGGGGTAAAAAAGGTTGAGAGTCAATACACATGAAGCTAGGATCCTAACAATTGCAATGGGGTAAAAAAGGTTGAGAGTCAATACATATGAAGCTAGGATCCTAAGAATTGCAATGGGGTAAAAAAGGTTGAGAGTCAATACACACGAAGCTAGGATCCTAAGAAGAAGTGCAATGGGGTAAAAAAAGTTGAGAGTCAATACACATGAAACTAGGATCCTAAGAAGACGTGCAATTGGGTAAAACATAAAATATGGAGGCAGGGGAAATAGGAAAAGAAGACTAAATATAGTTGTAGAGGGAGGTATGATGAAGAAAGGAGATCATTTTATCCGGGGAATTTGTTCAGATGAGCTCGGCAATGGAACTGTAAGGAGTGAAGGAAGCTCTGAGGAAGTTGTAGAGGAGGCAGTCAATGAGGACATGTTGAGACAGTGAGGGGCAATGACAGTTATTGCAGAGAGGTAGGGGAGCTGCTAAGGAAGTGGGAGTGTGTGAGGTGACAGTGGCCTATCCTAAGGGGTAGGGGAGCTGCTAAGGAAGTGTGAGTGTGTGAGGTGAGAGTGGCCTATCCTAAGGGGTAGGGGAGCTGCTAAGAAAGTGGGAGTGTGTGAGGTGAGAGTGGCCTATCCTAAGAGGTAGGGGAGCTGCCAAAGAAGTGGGAGTGAGTTAGGTGATAGTGGCCTTTCCTAAGGGGTAGGGGAGCTTCTAAGTAAGTGGGAGTGTGTGAGGTGAGAGTGGCCTATCCTAAGGGGTAGGGGAGCTGCTAAGGAAGTGGGAGTGTGTGAGGTGAGAGTGGCCTTTCCTAAGGGGTAGGGGAGCTGCTAAGGAAGTGTGTGAGGTGAGAGTGGCCTATCCTAAGGGGTAGGGGAGCTACTAAGGAAGTGGGAGTGTGTGAGGTGAGAGTGGCCTATCCTAAGGGGTAGGGGAGCTGCTAAGGAAGTGGAAGTGTGTGAGGTGAGAGTGGCCTATCCTAAGGGGTAGGGGAGCTGCTAAGGAAGTGGGAGTGTGTGAGGTGAGAGTGGCCTTTCCTAAGGGGTAGGGGAGCTGCTAAGGAAGTGAAAGTGTGTGAGGTGAGAGTGGCCTATCCTAAGGGGTAGGGGAGCTGCTAAGGAAGTGGGAGTGTGTGAGGTGAGAGTGGCCTATCCTAAGGGGTAGGGGAGCTGCTAAGGAAGTGGAAGTGTGTGAGGTGAGAGTGGCCTTTCCTAAGGGGTAGGGGAGCTGCTAAGGAAGTGGAAGTGTGTGAGGTGAGAGTGGCCTATCCTAAGGGGTAGGGGAGCTGCTAAAGAAGTGGGAGTGAGTTAGGTGAGAGTGGCTTTTCCTAAGGGGTAGGGGAGCTGCTAAGGAAGTGGAAGTGTGTGAGGTGAGAGTGGCCTATCCTAAGGGGTAGGGGAGCTGCTAAAGAAGTGGGAGTGAGTTAGGTGAGAGTGGCCTATCCTAAGGGGTAGGGGAGCTTCTAAGGAAGTGGGAGTGTGTGAGGTGAGAGTGGCCTTTCCTAAGGACGTTGTCATTACAAGAGAGATTGTGAATAGTGGGTTTGGCTGGAATAGTGGGCTGGATGTTGTGGAGTTTGTTATCAGTTTAGGAGTTCCATGTGGTAAGCCAGCGGTCACGAACAAGAGAAGCGATAAGCGGTGACTGGGTGACTTTACCTAATTTGCATAGTACATTATCCCATAAAAAACAGTAAATCTTTGAAAATATATATCTTTTTTTTTGGGTAGATTTATATTGAATTTGTTGAGTAAATTGAAGGTAAGAATTTTCATTTTTATTGTAAATAAATCACCAAAAAGCAACAATTTAATTTTTCTTTCATTTTAGGTCAAAATTATTTAGACATGTCAATTTGTTCAAATCTAATCATATTTTACTCATACCTGGCAATACATTTTCAATGTTGGGTAAAATGTGCCAAAGTTCTTTTCTGTGCAAGTGATTGGATGGGAGGGGACACACCCCTTATTTGCATTATCCAATAACAATTGTCCATTGTGAATATGAATTCATCATAACTTTTTCCTGCTGAATTCTGCAACTCAATTAAGTTGGGTGGTTAAGCTTATTTCAATAAGTTGTTGTAACTCAATCTAGTCAGTTGCTGTAGATGAATTCAGTTGCTGATGGACCTCAATCTGGTTAATTCCTATAGCTAAATCTGGTTATATTAGTGTAGCTTAGTTCATGGAGTGCATAGTCTAAATCAATTAATGTTTGTTTGTTTGTTTGATGAGGGCTTAACGGCACCACGACAACAAAGGTCAAATTGTGCCTGAGAGGTCAGATCATTCTAGAGGTAAGAAGAAAAGGAAACAGGGGAAGAATGAAAAAAATTAAAGAACAAGAAGTCAGAAAGCTGTGATCGAGAAGGGAGGTGCATGGTTGAAACAAAAACAAAGTAGAAAGGGGGTGGAAGAGGAGAATTAAATATGGTTGTAGAGGGAGAGAGGCATGATGAAGGAAGGAGATAATTTTATCCAAAGGATTTTTCTGGAAGAACTCAGCAATTGAGTTGTGGGGAGCGAGGGAAGCTCTGGGAAGGTTGTACAGGGGGCAAGCAAGGAGGACGTGATGGATTGTGAGGGTGCAATGGCAATTGTTGCAGAGGGGTTGGGGGGAGCCAATAAGGAGGTGGGAGTGAGTGAGGTGGGTATGACCTATTCTAAGACGGGTAATATAAACCTTGTCGATACGAGAGAGGTTGTTGATGGTGGATTTGATCGGAATTGTGGGCTGGATGATGTGGAGTTTGTTGTCAATTTGGGAGTTCCATGATGTTTGCCAGCGGTCACGAACAAGGGAAGCGAAAAGCGGTTTGATGTCAGAGAGGGTTTTGGGAAAAGGGGTAGGAAGGGGGTTGAGGGCAAGCTTAGCGGCTGCATCAGCCCTGTCATTGCCTGAAATGCCAAGATGGCTGGGTATCCAGAAGAAAAGAATACTTTTCCTGCAGAGGGTGGGAGAAAGGAGTTTCCGGAGGAGGAGAGGGCATGTGAGGTTTTCCCATTTAAGATTGAGTAAAAAAGTAAGAACAGCCTTCGAGTCGGAGAAAATGGCAAAGTGGCTGAGCGGAGAGTACTTAATAAAGTTGAGGGCGAGGAGAATGGCCTTAGTTTTGGCTGAAAAGATGGATGAGTAGTCGGGAAGTCTGCTACTGAGGGTGATGTCTTGGATGACGGCAGCAGCAGCTGTCCTGTTGCCTTCCTTGGAGCCATCAGTATAGATGGAGGTGTAATTTGAGAGTTGGTCTTTGATTTGGTTGTGGAGATTGATGAAGAGGTTAGGGTGGGTTTGAGTTTTGAGATGAGTGGAGAGGCCCAGGTGGACAGAAGGGAGGGGGGTGGCCATAGGAGGAAAAGTGGGCCAGGAGAAGGTGCCGAGAATGGCGGGATTGATGCCGAGATGGAAGAGGTCTGATTTAATGCGTAAGCAGAAGGGAGGGGATAGGATTTTAGTCCTATCAAAGAGGGTGGAGAAATTGAGGTACCTATTGAGGTTGTAAACCAATTAATGAAACGCTGAATACCCACATGGGTTGCTTCTTGGGGGTGGGGGGGGGGGGAAACATAAAGGCTTTTAAAGCAAAATCAAAATCAAGGTTACCTTTTTATCAGCTATGAACCCCCAGACAGGCTGAGTTGCTCCGTAAACTCCACCAATTATAAGGAAGACCACACCAACCATCGCTGGTGAAACACCAAACTGTGAATGAAAATGGAATTTATCCTTAAAGAGTTTTCTCGGTTTTTATTATTATGAAAAAAGGTGACACATTCGTTAAATGGTTCTTCTAACTTTTAATCAGTTTGGACATGCCTTCAGCTTACTACAGTAATTCATTCCTAACTTGTCTGATCAGTTTGGGCATGCCTTCAGCTTACTACAATAATTCATTCCTAACTTGTCTGATCAGTTTTGGCATGTTTTCAGCTTATTACAGTAATTCATTCCTAACTTGTCTGATCAGTTTGGGCATGCCTTCAGCTTACTACAATAATTCATTCCTAACTTGTCTGATCAGTTTGGACATGCCTTCAGCTTACTACAATAATTCATTCCTAACTTGTCTGATCAGTTTGGGCATGCCTTCAGCTTACTAGAGTAATTCATTCCTAACTTGTCTGATCAGTTTGGGCATGCCTTCAGCTCACCACAATAATTCATTCCTAACTTGTCTGATCAGTTTGGGCATGCCTTCAGCTTACTACAGTAATTCATTCCTAACTTGTCGGATCAGTTTGGGCATGCCTTCAGCTTATACAGTAATTCATTCTTAACTTGTCTGATCAGTTTTGGCATGTTTTCAGCTTACTACAGTAATTCATTCCTAACTTGTCTGATCAGTTTGGGCATGCCTTCAGCTTACTACAATAATTCATTCCTAACTTGTCTGATCAGTTTGGACATGCCTTCAGCTTTAATACTACAGTAATTCATTCCTTACTTGTCTGATCAGTTTGGGCATGCCTTTAGCTTACTACAATAATTCATTCCTAACTTGTCTGATCAGTTTGCACATGCCTTCAGCTATACTACAGTAATTCATTCCTAACTTGAAACCTGCAATGGAGAAGTTTTTTGTTATACAGAGTTGGAATCAATTATACAAATTTTCCACAGTTCTAAATGGAAGGTGTGGAAAATTTTCCCACGAAAAATCGCAACAGAAATAATATCAATGTAGTGAATACAATGTAGTGAATACAATGTAGTGAATACAATGTAGTGAATACAATGTAGTGAATACAATGTATTGAATACAATGTATTGAATACAATGTGGTGAATACAATGTAATGAATACAATGTAGTGAATACAATGTAATGAATACAATGTAATAAATACAATGTAGTGAATACAATGTGGTGAATACAATGTAGTGAACACAATGTGGTGAATACAATGTAGTGAATACAATGTAGTGAATACAATGTAGTGAATACAATGTAGTGAATACAATGTAATGAATACAATGTGATGAATACAATGTAGTGAATACAATGTGGTGAATACAATGTAGTGAATACAATGTAGTGAATACAATGTAGTGAATACAATGTAGTGAATACAATGTGGTGAATACAATGTAATGAATACAATGTAGTGAATACAATGTAATGAATACAATGTAGTGAATACAATGTATTAAAAACAATGTAGTGAATACAATGTAGTGAATACAATGTAGTGAATACAATGTAGTGAACACAATGTGGTGAATACAATGTAATGAATACAATGTAGTGAATACAATGTAATGAATACAATGTGGTGAATACAACGGGTGAATACAATGTAATGAATACAATGTAGTGAATATAATGTGGTGAATACAATGTAGTGAATACAATGTGGTGAATACAATGTGGTGAATACAATGTAGTGAATACATATTTATATACTTCCCTCTTTCGCAATTAATGTATTTTTCATTGCACAATTACATGGGGGACATTTTTAGAGCACATATTCACCACATATACTTTTGTTTACTCAAAAAATCTATAAAAAAAAATGAATATGATTTTTTCTTCCTGCAAATTCCCGATTTTCCTGCAGTTCTACAACCTGCGGAACTGTAGATTGTTTGCAGCTCAAATACTGTACAAGGTTGTGAAAGTTAAGGGCACTATAGCAAGCTTAAGGACAGTGTGGTTTAGTGGTACAATCATGTCTTCCAATAAGAATGTTTAAAGCCAGCCCATTAACCAGCCATTCATTACACAGCACATCTTTAGAACAAAAAAAAACTCTTCAGCTGGTTTTATTTTTGTTTTAAACTGACTTGTTGCTTCTACCGGTTCATCAATGTTTATCCAATCATTAGTTTGAGATAAATCAAATATATTTTCCTGTTTGAAGTATAACAATATGAATAGTTATTAGTTGGGGAGATCCTTTACATCTAAGGTTCACAGAACCCCTTACTTTGCATAGAGTAAGGACCAAAAACACATTAGCAGCAGCCATTAAACAGGGTTACCCATGATGCAGCAGCCTTTGAACAGGGTTACCCATAATGCAGCATTCTGACTGCACTTGTTTAGTGAGGGGATTAAACTCTGAAACCTATAAGCTTTGGTTGGCTTCGGTAAAAAACACATCATGAATATTCAAGTGAATCAGCTATAAAGGAATCAAAAACTTGTTACCCTATTAGGGATTCCACATTTGCATTTTTTTGAGAAAGTCTCAGAAAATATTTATTAGCACAGGTAGTGTAGTACGGAATGAGGTTACATCATTGACATGCATACTTGTCCCTAAAAGAATGAGGTTACCTCATTGACATGTATACTGTCCCTAAAAGAGTTAGGTTACATCATTGACATGCATACTCTGCCCCTGAAAGAATGAGGTTACGTCATTGACATGCATACTCTGTCCCTAAAAGAATGAGGTTACACCATTGACATGAATACTCTGTCCCTAAAAGAATGAGGTTACCTCATTGACATGTATACTCTGTCCCTAAAAGAATGAGGTTACCTCATTGACATGAATACTCTGCCCCTGAAAGAATGAGGTTACGTCATTGACATGCATACTCTGTCCCTAAAAGAATGAGGTTACGTCATTGACATGCATACTCTGTCCCTAAAAGAATGAGGTTACGTCATTGACATGCATACTCTGTCCCTAAAAGAATGAGGTTACACCATTGACATGAATACTCTGTCCCTAAAAGAATGAGGTTACGTCGATGACATGAATACTCTGTCACTAAAACAATGAGGTTACCTCATTGACATGAATACTGTCCCTAAAAGAATAAGGTTACGTCATTGACATGCATACTCTGTCCCTAAAAGAATGAGGTTACGTCATTGACATGTATACTCTGTCCCTAAAAGAATGAGGTTACCTCATTGACATGAATACTCTGCCCCTGAAAGAATGAGGTTACGTCATTGACATGCATACTCTGTCCCCAAAAAAATGAGGTTACGTCATTGACATGCATACTCTGTCCCTAAAAGAATGAGGTTACGTCATTGATATAAATACTTAGTCCATAAAAGAATGAGGTTACGTCATTGACATGCATCCTCTGCCCCTAAAAAAATTAGGTTACGTCATTGACAGGAATACTCTACCCCTAAAAGAATGAGGTTACGTCATTGACATGAATACTCTGTCCCTAAAAGAATGAGGTTACGTCATAGACAGGAATACTCTGTCCCTAAAAGAATGAGGTTACGTCATTGACATGCATACTCTGCCCCTGAAACAATGAGGTTACCTCATTGACAGGAATACTCTACCCCTAAAAGAATGAGGTTACGTCATTGACATGAATACTCTGTCCCTAAAAGAATGAGGTTACATCATTGACATGCATACTCTGCCCCTAAAACAATGAGGTTACCTCATTGACAGGAATACTCTGTCCCTAAAAGAATGAGGTTACGTCATTGACATGCATACTCTGTCCCTAAAAGATTAAAGTTACTTCATTTACAGGAATACTATGTACCTAAAAGAATAAGGTTACGTCATTGACATGCATACTCTGTCCCTAAAAGAATGAGGTTACATCATTGACATGTATACTCTGTCCCTAAAAGAATGAGGTTACGTCATTGACATGAATACTCTGTCCCTAAAAGAATGAGGTTACATCATTGACATGAATACTGTCCCTAAAAGAATGAGGTTACGTCATTGACATGCATACTCTGTCCCTAAAAGAATGAGGTTACATCATAGACAGGAATACTCTGTCCCTAAAAGAATGAGGTTACGTCATTGACATGCATACTTTTGTCCCTAAAAGAATGAGGTTACGTCATTAAAATGCATACTCTGTCCCTAAAAGAACGAGGTTACGTCATTGACATGAATACTGTCCCTAAAAGAATAAGGTTACGTCATTGACATGCATACTCTGTCCCTAAAAGAATGAGGTTACATCATTGACATGTATACTCTGTCCCTAAAAGAATGAGGTTACCTCATTGACAGGAATACTCTGTCCCTAAAAGAATGAGGTTACATCATTGACATGCATACTCTGTCCCTAAAAGAATGAGGTTACGTCATTGACATGTATACTCTGTCCCTAAAAGAAAGAGGTTACGTCATTGACATGAATACTCTGCCCCTGAAAGAATGAGGTTACGTCATTGACAGGAATACTCTGCCCCTAAAAGAATGAGGTTACATCATTGACATGAATACTGTCCCTAAAAGAATGAGGTTACGTCATTGACATGCATACTCTGTCCCTAAAAGAATGAGGTTACGTCATTGACATGCATACTTTGTCCCTAAAAGAATGAGGTTACGTCATTAAAATGCATACTCTGTCCCTAAAAGAACGAGGTTACGTCATTGACATGAATACTGTCCCTAAAAGAATAAGGTTACGTCATTGACATGCATACTCTGTCCCTAAAAGAATGAGGTTACATCATTGACATGTATACTCTGTCCCTAAAAGAATGAGGTTACCTCATTGACATGCATACTCTGTCCCTAAAAGAATGAGGTTACCTCATTGACATGAATACTGTCCCTAAAAGAATGAGGTTACCTCATTGACATGAATACTCTGTCCCTAAAAGAATGAGGTTACATCATTGACATGAATACTGTCCCTAAAAGAATAAGGTTACGTCATCGACATGCATACTCTGTCCCTAAAAGAATGAGGTTACGTCATTGACATGCATACTCTGTCCCTAAAAGAATGAGGTTACGTCATTGAAATGCATACTTTGTCCCTAAAAGAAAGAGGTTACGTCATTAAAATGCATACTCTGTCCCTAAAAGAATGAGGTTACGTCATTGACATGCATACTCTGTCCCTAAAATAAAAAGGTTACGTCATCGACATGCATACTCTGTCCCTAAAAGTAAGGTATACTGTCTTTCTATTAAAGTAAGGGATGTACTAGACTGTATATTAATTTTAAATAAATTGAACATATTTTCCAGTATAAAGTAAAACAATCTGAATAATTATTAGTTTTAAAAACATGTAAAAGTCTATGGACAGGTATAAATTTAAGGTACAAAGGGTACAGGTATAAAGGGTACAGGTACAAAGGGTACAAGGGCACAGGTACAAAGGGTACAGGGTACAGGTACAAAGGGTACAGGTACAAAGGGTACAGGTACAAAGGGTACAGGTACAAAGGGTACAGGTACAAAGGGTACAGGTACAAGGGCACAGGTACAAAGGGTACAGGTACAAAGGGTACAGGTACAAAGCGTACAGGTACAAAGGGTACAGGTACAAGGGTACAGGTACAAGGGTATGGGTACAAGTACAAAGGTACAAGTACAAAGCTATAAGGGTACAGGTAGAAAGGGTACAGGTAGAAAGGGTACAGGTAGAAAGGGTACAGGTAGAAAGGGTACAAGTACAAAGGTACAAGGGTACAGGTACAAAGGGTACAAGTACAAAGGGTACAGGTACAAAGAGTACAAGGGTACAGGTACAAAGGGTACAGGTACAAAGGGTACAGGTACAAAGGGTACAGGTACAAAGGGTACAGGTACAAAGGGTACAGGTACAAAGGGTACAGGTACAAAGGGTACAGGTACAAAGGGTACAGGTACAAAGGGTACAGGTACAAAGGGTACAGGTACAAAGGGTACAGGTACAAAGGGTACAAGGGTACAGGTACAAAGGGTACAGGTACAAAGGGTACAAGGGTACAGGTACAAAGGGTACAGGTACAAAGGGTACAGGTACAAAGGGTACAGGTACAAAGGGTACAGGTACAAAGGGTACAGGTACAAAGGGTACAGGTACAAAGGGTACAGGTACAAGGGTACAGGTACAAGGGTATGGGTACAAGTACAAAGGTACAAGTACAAAGTTATAAGGGTACAGGTATAAAGGGTACAGGTACAAAGGGTACAGGTACAAAGGGTACAGGTACAAGGTACAGGTACAACAGGTAAAAGGGTACAGATACAAAGGGTACATACAGATACAAAGGGTACATACAGATACAAAGGGTACAAGTACAAAGGTACAAGGGTACAGGCACAAAGGTACAGGTACAAAGGGTACGGGTACAAGGGTACAGGTACAAGGGTACAGGTACAAAGAGTATAAGTACAAAGGTACAAGGATACAGGTACAAAGGGTACAGGTACAAAGGGTACAGGTACAAAGGGTACAGATACAAAGGTACAAGGGTACAGGTACAAGTACAAAGGCACAAGGGTACCGGTACAAAGGGTACAGGTACAAAGGGTACAAGTACAAAGGGTACAGGTACAAAGGGCACAGATACAAAGGTACAAGAGTACAGGTACAAAGGGTACAAGTACAAAGGTACAGGCACAAAGGTACAGGTACAAAGGGTATGGGTACAAGGGTACAGGTAGAAGGGTACAGGTACAAAGGGTATAAGTACAAAGGTACAAGGGTACAGGTACAAAGGCCACAGATACAAAGGTACAAGGGTACAGGTACAAAGGGTACAAGTACAAAGGTACAGGCACAAAGGTACAGGTACAAAGGGTACGGGTACAAGGGTACAGGTACAAGGGTACAGGTACAAAGGGTATAAGTACAAAGGTACAAGGATACAGGTACAAAAGGTTAAAGGTACAAAGGGTACAGGTACAAAGGGTACAGGCACAAAGGGTACAGATACAAAGGTAAAAGGGTACAGGTACAAGTACAAAGGCACAAGGGTACCGGTACAAAGGGTACAGGTACAAAGGGTACAAGTACAAAGGGTACAAGGGTACAGGTACAAAGGGCACAGATACAAAGGTACAAGGGTACAGGTACAAAGGGTACAAGTACAAAGGTACAAAGGTACAGTTACAAAGGGTACAGGTACAAACGTACAAGGGTACAGGTACAAAGGGTACAAGGGTATAGGTAAAATTTTACAGGTACAAAGGGTACAAGGGTACAGGTACACAGGTATAGGTACAAAGGTTACAGGTACAAATGGTACAGATACAAAGGGTAGAGGTACAAAGGGTTTTTATCAAACCAACGAAAAGAGCATTTAATCCACCTTACTAGGCCACACCCACCCTAGGAATGCAGTAACTAGGTGGGCGGAAAAAGGCCACACCCACCCTAGCAACGCAGTAACTAGGTGGGGAAAACAAACTTCAAATCCACAATCATGCATTTGTTCATGTGGTCTGTCACAAGTAGTCATCCATTTATGGCACTTCTCCGGATCTTAAGAGTTTTTAGCAAAAGGAATAAACAAAATTCCATTTCCTATCCCTTCTGGGTAAAAGGAATCCGATTTACAAAGCCCGTAGCGGGCTCGTATGTACAATTTTTGTTCACCTTTTTGTCGTCACTCGGTCTGTGTGTGCAGAAATTTGTTTTGTGCAGTATATTGCATTGACTACATGAGCGCGCGCTGTTAGCTACCTGTACTGTACCACTATCACGTAGGACTTTTGCCCAACTTAGTTACGGAGATTTTGTTGCTAGACAAATTCTTGCGGTGATTGGTTAAAAAGCTGTCAATCATCTAATTAAGGGAATAATGTAGAGTTTAATAGTCATCCAATCTTGAAAATAGCATGTATAGTTTTCAAGTTATGAGTGATCACAAATTGAATTTTCTTTATTATAATTAAAAAATGTGATGTATGAACAAGAAAACACCTCAAAATGCTTTTCTTTTTCTTTTAATTTTCTTCCCTTTATTTCAAACCATGAAAATGTTCAACATGCCTTCTCCAGCTTGAGGTTGGTATTCATTAGAATTGTCTTCCTTTTTTAAAAGAAAAATGGTAGAGGGTTATAAAACAATGAATTTACAAAAGCATATATATATAGAGACTATGTCCCATTCATACATCACAAGATCATAGAGACTATGTCCCATTTATACATCACAAGATCATAGAGACTATGTCCCTTTCATACATCACAAGATTATAGAGATTATGTCCCATTCATACATCACAAGATCATAGAGACTATGTCCCATTCACAAGATTATAGAGACTATGTCCCATTCATACATCACAAGATCATAGAGACTATGTCCCATTCATACATCACAAGATCATAGAGACTATGTCCCATTCATACATCACAAGATTATAGAGATTATGTCCCATTCATACATCACAAGATTATAGAGACTACGTCCCATTCATACACCACAGGATTATAGAGACTATGTCCCATTCATACATCACAAGATTATAGAGACTAAGTCCCATTCATACATCACAAGATCATAGAGACTATGTCCCATTGGTACACCACAAGATTATAGAGACTATGTCCCATTCATACATCACAAGATTATAGAGACTATGTCCCATTCATACATCACAAGATTATAGAGACTATGTCCCATTCATACATCACAAGATTATACAAATTATGTCCCATTCATACATCACAAGATCATAGAGATTATGTCCCATTAATACATCACAAGATTATAGAGACCATGTCCCATTCGTACATCACAAGATTATAGAGACTATGTCCCATTCATACATCACAAGATTATAGAGACTATCTCCCATTCATACATAACAATATTATAGAGACTATGTTCCATTCATACACCACAAGATTATAGAGATTATGTCCCATTCATACATCACAAGATCATAGAGACTATGTCCCATTCATACATCACAAGATTATAGAGACTATGTCCCATTCATACATCACAAGATCATAGAGACTATGTCCCATTCATACATCACAAGATTATAGAGACTATGTCCCATTCACACATCACAAGATTATAGAGACTATGTCTCATTCATACATCACAAGATTATAGAGACTATGTCCCATTCACAAGATTATAGAGACTATGTCCCATTCATACATCACAATATTATAGAGACTATGTCCCATTCATACATCACAAGGTTATAGAGACTATGTCCCATTCACACATCACACGATTATGGAGACTATGTCCCATTCATACATCACAAGATCATAGAGACTATGTCCCATTCACAAGATTATAGAGACTATGTCCCATTCATACATCACAAGATTATAGAGACTATGTCCCATTCATACATCACAAGATTATAGAGACTATGTCCCATTCATACATCACAAGATTATAGAGACTATGTCCCATTCATACATCACAAGATTATAGAGACTATGTCCCATTCACAAGATCATAGAGACTATGTCCCATTCATACATCACAAGATCATAGAGACTATGTCCTATTCACAAGATCATATAGACTATGTCCCATTCATACATCACAAGATCATAGAGACTATGTCCTATTCACAAGATCATAGAGACTATGTCCCATTCATACATCACAAGATTATAGAGACTATGTCCCATTCATACATCACAAGATTATAGAGACTATGTCCCATTCATACATCACAAGATTATAGAGACTTTGTCCCATTCACAAGATCATAGAGACTATGTCCCATTCATACATCACAAGATCATAGAGACTATGTCCTATTCACAAGATCATAGAGACTATGTCCCATTCATACATCACAAGATCATAGAGACTATGTCCCATTCATACATCACAAGATCATAGAGACTATGTCCCATTCATACATCACAAGATTATACAGACTATGTCCCATTCATACATTACAAGATTCTAGAGACTGTCCCATTCATACATCACTCGCCAGTGCACCACAACTGGTTATCAAAGGCTGTGGACATTGACTTGCATGGTTGTCGATGTTATGTCTGTCCGTACGTTGTACCTGTGTTCTCGTCCGGGTCGTATTAAGCGTTTCGTGACAGCATTGTTACTATCATAACCGAATACCCAGGCGACGACCCCGTCATTGTAATTGTGTGTTCATTGGTCGTCAGCAGCGATTCATACATCACAAGATCAATAGAAAAAACAATTACACAACAATCTCCAAAAACTGTATTATGACCAATTTTTAACCAATTTTGATGACTTTTCTTTTTTGTTGCTTTTTTTTAGGTTTTGTACAAGATTAAAAATTAATTTAGCTAATTTTGCCTAGACCTGTCCATAAACCTTTAATATATTCATTGGGCGAAAAGTAAAACAATTTGAAAATGTATTAGTTATACTTACTGATGTAGTTAGATGCAAGGCTAACGTTGGATCCAGGAATGTTATAGAGGCGCTACCAATGAGTATACAAAAACATACTGGATACACCGCGGGAATAGCAAACATCTTAGTTAAAGACCCTGGTTCGTGTTCATCCACTCCTGTGAGGGGTTAAAGAAAACATGAACTACATGTGGCTGAAATTTCCTGTATCTGACTACTTTTGGCATAATGGGATCGCTTACGAGGGCAAAAAGAGAAGCTTGAGAATGCAGTGCAGGGATGTGGTAAAGTTCCAATCTTAGGGGCGCAGGAATCTCCAAAATTCTCTGATACAAGAAATTGCCCTGCAAGATATATTTTTTCATCAAATTGTGCGAGTAGCATTTTGCCAAAACCAACTGTTTGTTTGTTTGTTTGATGAGAGTTTAACGGCACCACAACAGCAAGGGTCAAATTGTGCCTGAGACGTTAGATCATTTCAGAGGTACTGTAGGAAGGAAAGTAAACCAGGAGATTGAGAGAAACACAATTAAGAACTAAAAGCCACAAAGCTGGGATCGAGAGAGGTGGTGTATGGGTGGAAAAAATAATGTAGAGAGAGAAGAGGGGGTGGGGAAGGAGGACTAAATATGGTTGTAGAGGGAAGCATGTTAAAGGAAAGAGATAATTTTATCTGGAGGAAGAACTTGGCTACTGAGTTGTGGGCAGCGAGGAAAGCTCTGGGAAGGTTGTACAGGGGACAAGCAAAGAGAATGTGATGGACTGTGAGGGTGCAATGGCAATTGTTGCAGAGGGGTGGGGGGGAGCCAGTAAGAAGGTGGGAGTGAGTGAGGTGGGTGTGACCTATTCTAAGGCGGGTAATGTGGACGCTGTTGACACAGGATAGGTTGTGAGTAGTGGGTTTGATCGGAATGGTGGGCTGGATGACATGGAATTAGTTATCAATTTGGGAGTCCCATGAGGTTTGCCAGCGGCCACGAAGAAGGGAAGTGATAAGCGGTTTGATGTCAGAAAGGGTTTTGGGAAAAGGAGTAGGGGGAAGGGTGAGGGCAAGCTTAGCAGCTGCATCAGCCCTGTCATTGCCAGGGATGCCAACATGGCTGGGTATCCAGAAGAAAAGAATATGTTTCCTACTGAGGAGGGGGCTGAAAAGAGTTTGCGGAGAATGAGGTGAGGTTATCCCATTTAATATTGAGTAATGAAGGAAGGACAGCCTTGGAGTCAGAGAAGATGGCAAAGTGGTTGAGCAGAGAGTATTCAATAAAGTTGAGGGCGAGGAGGATGGCCTTGGCCGAGAAGATGAATGAGTAGTCGGGAAGCCCACTACTCAGGGTGATGTCTTGGATGACGGCAGCAGCAGCTGTCTTGTTGCCTTCCTTGGAGCCATCAGTATAAATGAAGGTATAGTTTGAGAGTTGGTCTTTGATTTGGTTAAGGTTGATGAAGAGGTTAGGGTGGGTTTGGGTTTTGTGATAGGTGGAGAGGTCCAGGTGGATAGTAGGGAGGGGGTGGCCCAGGGAGGAAAAGTGGGCCAGGAGAAAGTGCTGAGAATGGCGGGATTGATGCCGAGATGGAGAAGGTCAGATTTGATGCGTAAGCTGGGAGGGGATAGGCTTTTAGTTCTATCAAAGAGGGTGGAGAAATCTAGGTACCTAATGAGGTTGTTAACAGGGTTCTGGGTGTTGGTGAGAGGACTGCTAAAGGATTAGTTCAGTGCATGGTCCAGAGAGTTTATTGGATATGAAGAGGACTTGAATCAGAACTACTTCAATATCTGATTCTGTTTATATTATAAACGGAGATATTCAAGTTTAAGGCTCTGTCTTACAGTATGTATGTAGATATTTCTGTGGTAGTAACTCTACTATGGAAGTTATATATTATAAATGGAGATAATCAAGTTTAAAGCTCCGTCTCATGTATGTAGATATTTCTGTGTACTAAGTCTACTATGGAAGTTATATATTATATATCAGTTTAAACGGATATATATTCAAGTTTTAAATATTTCTTTGTCTTACTCTGGAAGTTGTATATCATAAACGGAGATATTCCAGTTTAAAGCTCCGTCTCATGTATGTGGATATTTCTGTGGTAGTAACTCTACTCTGGAAGTTGTATATCATAAACGGAGATATTCCAGTTTAAAGCTGCGTCTAATGTATGTGGATATTTCTGTGTACTAAGTCTACTATGGAAGATTGGCACCTTCATCTTCACATTCTTAAGAATTTTTAATGCATTTTAAAGAACATTTATTTCACCATTGTACTATTTGATATTATTTTTCCTCAAACCTTCTTCTGGTGTTGAATTATAAATACCCTGACAAGTTTCTGCTTTACTACTTTTCTGACATATGCGAGGAAGAAATATAATACAATACATAAAGACTTTGCGGAATCTGATGCTGTGATTTCGTAACTTGTCTGATTTAAGTAATTTCCACACAAATGATACCAAACTTTATAAACTTAAATATCTCCTTAACGGAATAAGACTTTTGAATGCTTTCTTCACTATTTTGTTTCTTTTAAAATTTTCATTTCTCTAAAGTTCTCTTTAACCCCTGAACTAATCCTTTAGCTGTTTTCCAACATTTTTGTATGTAGGTTCATTTTTCAACTTTTAATTTTCAAGGGAAAATAAAACAGCATTTTTGGCTGCTTCCTTCATCATTTATTTTTATATTTTAAAATACCACTTTATATTGGATAGACTTGCTTGACCAATGAACTAATCCTTTAAATATCTTTGAGAATTACAAGATATAGAACTCACCTATTGAGGGAAGCGATTTCATATTGGATGGGACTTGCTTGACCAATAAACTAATCCTTCAGATATCTTTGAGAATTACAAGATTCAGAACTCACCTATTGAGGGAAGTAGAAAAAAATTGATACAAATAGAACTTGTAGCAATTCCACCTAGCACCATGAAGGGGAGCTTGTATCCACCTATCTGTTGAAGAAAGGAGAAAAACAAAATGTCAATATCCCTTTTTCAAACCAATTTAGCAAAATATGCTATATGCTGACAGAGAGAATCCAGAACACTATATGCTGGCCAGGAGAATCCAGTATGCTATATGCTCCCCGGGAGAAGCCAGTATACTATATGCTGGCCGGGAGAATCCAGTATGCTATATGCTCCCCGGGAGAAGCCAGTATACTATATGCTGGCCGGGAGAATCTAGTATAGTATACGCTAGCCGAGAGAGTCCAAAATGCTATATGCTGGCCGGGAGAATCCAGTATACTATATGCCCACTGAGAGAATCCAGAATACTATATGCTGACCGAGAGAATACAGAATACTATATGCTGGCCAGGAGAATCCAGAATACTATATGCTGACAGAGAGAATCCAGAATAGTATATGATGGCCGGGAGAATCCAGTATGCTATATGCCCACTGAAAGAATCCAGAATACTATATGCGGACGGAAAGAGTCCAGAATACTATATGCTGGCCAGGAGAATCCAGAATACTATATGATGGCCAGGAGAATCCTGAATACTATAAGCTGACTGAGAAAATCCAGAATACTATATGCTGGCCGGGATAATCCAGAATACTATATGCTGGCCGTGGGAATCCAGTATACTATATGTTGATTGAGAAAATCCAGTATACAATATGCTGGCCGGGAGAATCCAGTGTTATATGCTGGCCAGGAGAATCTAGTGTACTATATGCTGGCCGGGAGAATCCAGAATGCTATATGCTGGCCGGGAGAATTAAGTATACTATATGCTGGCCAGGAGAATCCAGAATACTATATGCTGGCCAGGAGAATCCAGAATACTATATGCTGGCCGGGAGAATCCAGAATACTATATGCTGGCCGGGAGAATCCAGAATGCTATATGCTGGCCGGGAGAATTAAGTATACTATATGCTGGCTGGGAGAATCCAGAATGCTATATGCTGGCCAGGAGAATCCAGAATACTATATGCTGGCCGGGAGAATCCAGAATACTATATGCTGGCTGGGAGAATCCAGAATGCTATTTGCTGGCCGGGAGAATCCAGAATACTATATGCTGGCCGGGAGAAGCCAGTATACTATATGCTGGCCGGGAGAAGCCAGTATACTATATGCTGGCCGGGAGAATCCAGAATGCTATATGCTGGCCAGGAGAATCCAGAATACTATATGCTGGCCGGGAGAATCCAGAATACTATATGCTGGCTGGGAGAATCCAGAATGTTATTTGCTGGCCGGGAGAATCCAGTATACTATATGCTGGCCGGGAGAAGCCAGTATACTATATGCTGGCCGGGAGAATCTAGTATACTACAGTATATGCTGGCCAGGAGAATCTTCCCTCTTAATCAGCTGCAGTTGTGGAGGAAACATTGTAAATACAAAATCAAAATACATCATGACATCATAACATCACAAATTTGGTATTTTAAAGTGTTGTACTGGATTTTGAAGCAGATGGTAATATTAGATCCTTCAATGTCTATGGATCTGATATTACCTTGGACATGTACATGTAGCATTTTCTTTATTGCTTGAAAAAGTATTAAAAGGTGAGGTAACGATCCAGAAATATTCCAACTAAATTTAGGTTTCTTTCCAAATAGCTTCCCCACAAGAGGGGAGGGTTCTACTGTCCATCCCCCCTACCCCCACCACTTCCTTTCCGGGCACATTCCAGTCTATCTATATGTGTGAATTATCTTCCTAACAAAAGAGTATAATTGTGTGTCCTTGGAATGTTAAATATACATTTACATAAAACATGAAAGGAAAGTACTGATCAAGAACTTACACTGTACAATAAACCCCCCAATGGGGGTCCTAACATAAATCCAGCTCCACTGAACATCTCGAGCAAGCCCTAAAAAAAAAAAAAAAAAAGTGATTTGGTGAGCAAAAAGGTTTTGTGGTTCTGATGCTTTTTTTTCATGCTGATTGATTTTGTATTAACTGTTATGTCATTGCAAATCATGAAATATTTGAGATATCGTGCTTACAAGCTCTTTCACCAAAATCATATTAGGCCCGCCAACAATGCATATTAATGAAATTCAATGTATTTATCAAATGAACCGTACAAACTACCTAAAATCATAATATCAAACAGAACAGACATGTGATTGTTAAAATATGATCGTTTTAAGATTTTCACATTGAGCTATGCCTACTAATTAGCATGTATGACATCACAGAAAACAATAGGGCACTTCTACAGACCATGGACTATCTGTGTACCACAGCCCATAAAGCATTTCAATTTTTTTTATATTAAGCCCTGCCTACTCATTAATATGCATGATATCACCACCAAAAACAATAAGACACATCTGCAGACCAGGGGCTATCTGTATACAAAATATGACATGAATCCAGTTAACCGTACTTGAGATATACCATGCCCACAAGTTCTTTCAACAAAGTCACGTTAAGCCCCGCCCACCATGCATATTAATCGATATGGTCATTGGCTTCACTGATAAACTTAGACATTAGAAAGCTCTAAACTCTGTCCTCTTTAACTCAAAAATTACCCCTCCTGGGCAAACATACTAGAAATTATTCAATTTTGAAGTTTCTGTTGTAAATATCTTGCCATCCCTTGTCAGAACTGGTTTCTATATGGGTCAAGGGGCCATTTCTTGGTTAACATAATGGTTTTTTTTGTTAGTGCCTGATAACTTCATGATATCAATCACCTTCACTTAAGTTACTCTATCTATTTGACGATATTCATTGATTAATAATGACTGTGTTTTAGTTCTATGTACATGTTCATGATGTAAAAATGTTGAATTTCATTAATATGCGTAGTGGGTGGGGCTTAATATGGTTTATTGAAAAAAGCTTGTAAACACAGTATCTCAATAACAGTAAACTCAATATTTAGTACACAGATAGCCCATGGTCTGTAGATGTACCCTAATTATCATTATTTTCTTTGGTGATATCATGCGTATTAATAAGTGAAAATATTGAAAAAGTGATAAATGAGCAACTGTGTATCCGTCTTTACAATTTTCTATATATAATCTTTTCTGATCCTTCATGAAACTGTGGTTTCTATTCGGGTCAAGGGGCCATTTCTTGGTAAACATGTTTTTTTTTGTTAGTGCCTGATAACTTCATGATATCAATCACCTTCACTTCAGTTACTCAATCTGTTTGACGATATTCATTGGTTAATAATGAGTGTGTTTCAGTTCTATGTACATGTTCATGATGTAAAAATGTTGAATTTCATTAATATGTGTAGTGGGTGGGGCTTAATATGGTTTTGTTGAAAAGAGCTTGTAAACACAGTATCTCAAGAACAATAAACTCATATTTGGTACACAGATAGCCCATGGTCTGTAAATGTGCCCTAAACTATTAATTTTGTTGGTGATATAATGTGTATTAATAAGTGGGCGGGGCTTAAAGTAAAAATATTGAAATAGTGATAGATGAGCAACTGTATATCCGTTTTGCGTCGTATTGGGCATGATAATTTTGTTGGTTATTGTGTACATGCTTATGTTATCAGCAGATGTCATTAAAATGCATGGTGGGCGTGGCTTAATGTGAAAGTGCTAAATGATGTAAACACCATACTGTATCTCATGAATGATATACCAGATTTATGCTATATTAGGTACAGATGGGTCATGGTCTGTACATACAGTATATTCCAATGTTGCAGTGATGTCATGAATATTAATGAGTAGGTGGCTAAGGTGGGGCTTACTGACAAATTCTTGAAATAGAATAAATAAGCAACCTTTTTTGCATCATACGTGCTATGGCAATGTTGTTAATTATTGTACAAATGCTAATGTTGTCAACATTTTTATCGATCTACATGGTGAGTGTGGCTTATGAATAAATATCATGAAAGAAATATTATGATGCAAAAACGTGACATTTAATACAAATTTTTCAAATCAATCAGCTTGTGAAAAAAAAATTGGAACCACAAAATCTTTTGGTTCTGTAGGAAATGAATATAAAGGAAACATTAACACTACAAAAGAAAAGTTTCAGCTTGAATTGTCATTTTCATGCATTACATGAAAAACTATAGGAATATTCCTTTAATTACAGGTTCATGTGACCTTCCTAAATAACCCACCCACAGATAGTCCATGTGCCACCATTTCCACCAAAGGATATTCCAGGGCTTTATGGCATAAAACACCCACTTTCATCTGTCCTGATTCTTTTCTAAATGAAATGAATTACTTCCCCCAGGTTAGTGCTATGTCACAACTCTTCACCAACCTTCATCATAGCTACATTTTTAACAAAACATATGAGTTACTATTATTTGGCCTTTCTGAATGGCTATGGAATGTCACTCATCTCATTATGATTTATTTTCATGCCTATTACTGATTGAATGATTGTAGAACCAATTTTGACCTTATATTTATATTATAGAAACTACTTTGGAGAAAAAGGAGGCTCTCATACATGCACTATAGTTGACAATTTTAACATGCAAGATTAATGCGAACAGACATAATACGCTTGCAATAAATTTATCACTTTTTCAAGATTTCGTTTCACACTTTCACATTAACTTCCCCCCCAAATGACATGCATGACATCACCACCAACAGAGCACACACAAATGGACCATGGGTTATCTGTACACCACATATGACCTATATTCAATGCATTGTCCTCGAGTTACGGTGTTTACAAGCTCTTTTCAGCAAAATCATGTTAAGCCCCGCCCACTATGCATGGTAATGAAATTCAACGTTGTTCACACCAGCTAACAACATATTTATACCACATACCAAACAAAGCGGAGGTACATGTAATTCTTAAAATATGAGCATCTTAAGATTTCAAAATTAGGCCCCGCCTTCTCATTACATCACCACCAAAATCTATAGGGCACATTTACAGACTATGGACTATCTGTGTACCACATGTGACATAAAACCAGAATATCGATCTTCAGATATTGTGCTTACAAGATTTTTTTAGCTAAATCGTATTAAGCCCAGCCCATTATGCATATTATTGATATTAAACGATTTTATACAATGAACACATACACACTGGCTAACAACATAATTATATTGAATATGAAACAAATCAGACATGTGATTGTCAAAATAAGAGTATTTCAAGATTCTGTATTTTAAACACCGCCTACTCATTAATATGCATAATATCACTACAAAAACAATATGGCATATTCACAGACTATGGGCTATCTGCGCACCAAATATGACATAAATCTAGTTTACCGTTCTTGAGATACCGGGGTTACAAAAATCTTTTCAACAAAATCTTGTTAAGCCCTGCCCACTATGCATATTAAAGAAATTCAACATTTTTGTACCATGAACATGTACACACTAGCTAACAGCATCTATACACTTAATATGAAACAAAGCCGACATACGGTTGTAAAGATATGAGCATTTCAAGATAATTACATTAAGCCCCGCCTACTCATTAATATGCATGACATCGCCACCAAAAACAATAGGGCACATCTTCGGACAATGGGCTATCTGTATACCACATATGACATGAATCCCATGTATCCTTCTTGAGATATCGTGCTTACAAGCTTGCTATCACAGACGCACATACACAGGTACATACACACCTACACGCACACACACACATACACACGCCAGCAACTGTATAGGTTCCTTATGCTATTAGCATCAGAACCAAAAGTGAAGGCATATTATTCCCTGGAGTCTCTAGAATATTTGGAAAGCGACTATAATGGGCTTAGACAGTGTTGGCCTTGAGAATTGACAGAGGCCCAATAGAAGAGCATTGACGTTGGGGCAAATTCACCCCTCATTTCTTGGCAGCACTGGTGCAACATGTATTTGCAAACTAGTTTTCCTGGTTTAGAGCTGATTTTAAGATAACTGATGTAAAAGTCTGCATGACACATGTAGATTCACAAACATTGCCATCGGGTATCCAAGACAGTTAAAAAGCCAGCAAGTCTATTGGGTATCCAAGACAGTTAAAAACCCAGCAAGTCTATAGGGTATCCAAGACAGTTAAAAAGCCAGCAAGTCTATTGGGTATCCAAGACAGTTAAAAAGCCAGCAAGTCTATTGGGTATCCAAGACAGTTAAAAACCCAGCAAGTCTATTGGGTATCCAAGACAGTTACAAACCCAGCAAGTCTATTGGGTATCCAAGACAGTTAAAAAGCCAGCAAGTCTATTGGGTATCCAAGACAGTTAAAAATGCAGCGAGTCTATTGGGTATCCAAGACAGTTAAAAAGCCAGCAAGTCTATTGGGTATCCAAGACAGTTAAAAACCCAGCAAGTCTATTGGGTATCTAAGACAGTTAAAAACCCAGCAAGTCTATAGGGTATCCAAGACAATTAAAAACGCAGCGAGTCTATTGGGTATCCAAGACAGTTAAAAAGCCAGCAAGTCTATTGGGTATCCAAGACAGTTAAAAACCCAGCAAGTCTATAGGGTATCCAAGACAGTTAAAAACCCAGCAAGTCTATTGGGTATCCAAGACAATTAAAAAAAAACTATTGGGCAAGACAGTTAAAAACCCAGCAAGTCTATTGGGTATCCAAGACAGTTAAAAAGCCAGCAAGTCTATTGGGTATCCAAGACAGTTAAAAACCCAGCAAGTCTATAGGGTATCCAAGACAATTAAAAATGCAGCGAGTCTATTGGGTATCCAAGACAGTTAAAAAGCCAGCAAGTCTATTGGGTATCCAAGACAGTTAAAAACCCAGCAAGTCTATTGGGTATCTAAGACAGTTAAAAACCCAGCAAGTCTATAGGGTATCCAAGACAATTAAAAACAAGTCAGCAAGACAGTCTATTGGGTATCCAAGACAGTTAAAAAGCCAGCAAGTCTATTGGGTATCCAAGACAGTTAAAAACCCAGCAAGTCTATAGGGTATCCAAGACAGTTAAAAACGCAGCGAGTCTATTGGGTATCCAAGACAGTTAAAAACCCAGCAAGTCTATGGGGTATCCAGGACAGTTAAAAACCCAGCAAGTCTATAGGGTATCCAAGACAGTTAAAAACCCAGCAAGTCTATTGGGTATCCAAGACAGTTAAAAACCCAGCAAGTCTATAGGGTATCCAAGACAGTTAAAAACCCAGCAAGTCTATTGGGCATCCAGGACAGTTAAAAACCCAGCAAGTCTATAGGGTATCCAAGACAGTTAAAAACCCAGCAAGTCTATAGGGTATCCAAGACAGTTAAAAACCCAGCAAGTCTATAGGGTATCCAAGACAGTTAAAAACGCAGCGAGTCTATTGGGTATCCAAGACAGTTAAAAACCCAGCAAGTCTATAGGGTCCAAGACAGTTAAAAACCCCAAGACAGTTAAAAACCCAGCAAGTCTATAGGGTATCCAAGACAGTTAAAAACCCAGCAAGTCTATAGGGTATCCAAGACAGTTAAAAACCCAGCAAGTCTATAGGGTATCCAAGACAGTTAAAAACCAAGACAGCAAGTCTATTGGGTATCCAAGACAGTTAAAAACCCAGCAAGTCTATAGGGTATCCAAGACAGTTAAAAACCCAGCAAGTCTATAGGGTATCCAAGACAGTTAAAAAACCCCAGCAAGGGTATCCAAGACAGTTAAAAACCCAGCAAGTCTATAGGGTATCCAAGACAGTTAAAAACCCAGCAAGTCTATTGGGTATCCAAGACAGTTAAAAACCCAGCAAGTCTATAGGGTATCCAAGACAGTTAAAAACCCAGCGAGTCTATTGGGTATCCAAGACAGTTAAAAACCCAGCAAGTCTATAGGGTATCCAAGACAGTTAAAAACCCAGCAAGTCTATAGGGTATCCAAGTATCCAAGACAGTTAAAAACCCGGCAAGTCTATGGGGTATCCAAGACAGTTAAAAACCCAGCAAGTCTATTGGGTATCCAAGACAGTTAAAAACCCAGCAAGTCTATAGGGTATCCAAGACAGTTAAAAACCCAGCAAGTCTATTGGGTATCCAAGACAGTTAAAAACCCAGCAAGTCTATAGGGTATCCAAGACAGTTAAAAACCCGGCAAGTCTATGGGGTATCCAAGACAGTTAAAAACCCAGCAAGTCTATAGGGTATCCAAGACAGTTAAAAACCCAGCAAGTCTATAGGGTATCCAACACAGTTAAAAACCCAACAAGTCTATTGAGTATCCAAGACAGTTAAAAACCCAGCAAGTCTATAGGGTATCCAAGACAGTTAAAAACCCAGCAAGTCTATTGGGTATCCAAGACAGTTAAAAACCCATACCCAGCAAGTCTATAGGGTATCCAAGACAGTTAAAAACCCAGCAAGTCTATGGGGTATCCAAGACAGTTAAAAATCCAGCAAGTCTATTGAGTATCCAAGACAGTTAAAAACCCAACAAGTCTATTGGGTATCCAAGACAGTTAAAAACCCAGCAAGTCTATAGGGTATCCAAGACAGTTAAAAATCCAGCAAGTCTATTGGGTATCCAAGACAGTTAAAAACCCAGCAAGTCTATAGGGTATCCAAGACAGTTAAAAACCCAGCAAGTCTATTGGGTATCCAAGACAGTTAAAAACCCAGCAAGTCTATAGGGTATCCAAGACAGTTAAAAACCCAGCAAGTCTATAGGGTATCCAAGACAGTTAAAAACCCAGCAAGTCTATAGGGTATCCAAGACAGTTAAAAACCCAGCAAGTCTATTGGGTATCCAAGACAGTTAAAAACCCAGCAAGTCTATTGGGTATCCAAGACAGTTAAAAACCCAGCAAGTCTATAGGGTATCCAAGACAGTTAAAAACCCTGCAAGTCTATTGGGTATCCAAGACAGTTCCAAGACAAAAACCCAGCAAGTCTATTGGGTATCCAAGACAGTTAAAAACCCAGCAAGTCTATAGGGTATCCAAGACAGTTAAAAACCCAGCAAGTCTATAGGGTATCCAAGACAGTTAAAAACCCAGCAAGTCTATAGGGTATCCAAGACAGTTAAAAACCCAGCAAGTCTATAGGGTATCCAAGACAGTTAAAAACCCAGCAAGTCTATTGGGTATCCAAGACAGTTAAAAACAGCAAGTCTATAGAATTCCAAGACAGTTAAAAACCCAGCAAGTCATAGTATCCAAGACAGTTAAAAACCCAGCAAGTCTAGGGTATCCAAGACAGTCTATTGGGTATCCAAGACAGTTAAAAACCCAGCAAGTCTATTGGGTATCCAAGACAGTTAAAAACCCAGCGAGTCTATAGGGTATCCAAGACAGTTAAAACCCAGCAAGTCTATAGGGTATCCAAGACAGTTAAAAACCCAGCAAGTCTATAGGGTATCCAAGACAGTTAAAAACCCAGCAAGTCTCCAAGATAGTTAAAAACCCAGGTAGGTATCCAAGACAGTTAAAAACCCAGCAAGTCTATTGGGTATCCAAGACAGTTAAAAACCCAGCAAGTCTATAGGGTATCCAAGACAGTTAAAAGCCAGCAAGTCTATTGGGTATCCAAGACAGTTAAAAAAACCAAGACAGTTAAAAATCCAGCAAGTCTATTGGGTATCCAAGACAGTTAAAAACCCAGCAAGTCTATAGGGTATCCAAGACAGTTAAAAACCCGGCAAGTCTATTGGGTATCCAAGACAGTTAAAAACCCAGCAAGTCTATAGGGTATCCAAGACAGTTAAAAACCCAGCAAGTCTATAGGGTATCCAAGACAGTTAAAAAGCCAGCAAGTCTATTGGGTATCCAAGACAGTTAAAAACCCAGCAAGTCTATAGGGTATCCAAGACAGTTAAAAAGCCAGCAAGTCTATAGGGTATCCAAGACAGTTAAAAAGCCAGCAAGTCTATTGGGTATCCAAGACAGTTAAAAAGCCAGCAAGTCTATTGGGTATCCAAGACAGTTAAAAACCCAGCAAGTCTATAGGGTATCCAAGACAGTTAAAAACCCAGCAAGTCTATAGGGTATCCAAGACAGTTAAAAACCCAGCAAGTCTATTGGGTATCCAAGACAGTTAAAAACCCAGCAAGTCTATAGGGTATCCAAGACAGTTAAAAAGCCAGCAAGTCTATTGGGTATCCAAGACAGTTAAAAACCCAGCAAGTCTATTGGGTATCCAAGACAGTTAAAAACCCAGCAAGTCTATAGGGTATCCAAGACAGTTAAAAACCCGGCAAGTCTATTGGGTATCCAAGACAGTTAAAAACCCAGCAAGTCTATAGGGTATCCAAGACAGTTAAAAACCCAGCAAGTCTATAGGGTATCCAAGACAGTTAAAAAGCCAGCAAGTCTATTGGGTATCCAAGACAGTTAAAAACCCAGCAAGTCTATAGGGTATCCAAGACAGTTAAAAAGCCAGCAAGTCTATTGGGTATCCAAGACAGTTAAAAACCCAGCAAGTCTATTGGGTATCCAAGACAGTTAAAAACCCAGCAAGTCTATAGGGTATCCAAGACAGTTAAAAAGCCAGCAAGTCTATTGGGTATCCAAGACAGTTAAAAACCCAGCAAGTCTATTGGGTATCCAAGACAGTTAAAAACCCAGCAAGTCTATAGGGTATCCAAGACAGTTAAAAACCAGCAAGTCTATTGGGTATCCAAGACAGTTAAAACCCAGCAAGTCTATAGGGTATCCAAGACAGTTAAAAACCCAGCAAGTCTATAGGGTATCCAAGACAGTTAAAAACCCAGCAAGTCTATTGGGTATCCAAGACAGTTAAAAACCCAGCAAGTCTATAGGGTATCCAAGACAGTTAAAAACCCAGCAAGTCTATTGGGTATCCAAGACAGTTAAAAACCCAGCAAGTCTATTGGGTATCCAAGACAGTTAAAAACCCAGCAAGTCTATAGGGTATCCAAGACAGTTAAAAACCCAGCAAGTCTATGGGGTATCCAAGACAGTTAAAAACCCAGCAAGTCTATTGGGTATCCAAGACAGTTAAAAACCCAGCAAGTCTATAGGATATCCAAGACAGTTAAAAAGCCAGCAAGTCTATTGGGTATCCAAGACAATTAAAAACCCAGCAAGTCTATTGGGTATCCAAGACAGTTACAAACCCAGCAAGTCTATTGGGTATCCAAGACAGTTAAAAACCCAGCAAGTCTATTGGGTATCCAAGACAGTTAAAAACCCAGCAAGTCTATTGGGTATCCAAGACAGTTAAAAACCCAGCAAGTCTATAGGGTATCCAAGACAGTTAAAAACCTGGCAAGTCTATTGGGTATCCAAGACAGTTAAAAACCCAGCAAGTCTATATAAAACCCAGCAAGGGACAGTTAAAAACCCGGCAAGTCTATGGGGTATCCAAGACAGTTAAAAACCTGGCAAGTCTATTGGGTATCCAAGACAGTTACAAACCCAGCAAGTCTATTGGGTATCCAAGACAGTTAAAAACCCAGCAAGTCTATTGGGTATCCAAGACAGTTAAAAACCCAGCAAGTCTATAGGATATCCAAGACAGTTAAAAAGCCAGCAAGTCTATTGGGTATCCAAGACAATTAAAAACCCAGCAAGTCTATTGGGTATCCAAGACAGTTACAAACCCAGCAAGTCTATTGGGTATCCAAGACAGTTAAAAACCCAGCAAGTCTATTGGGTATCCAAGACAGTTAAAAACCCAGCAAGTCTATGGGTATCCAAGACAGTTAAAAACCCAGCAAGTCTATAGGGTATCCAAGACAGTTAAAAACCTGGCAAGTCTATTGGGTATCCAAGACAGTTAAAAACCCGGCAAGTCTATGGGGTATCCAAGACAGTTAAAAACCCAGCAAGTCTATTGGGTATCCAAGACAGTTAAAACCCAGCAAGTCCCAGCAGCAAGTCTATTGGGTATCCAAGACAGTAAAAACCCAGCAAGTCTATAGGGTATCCAAGACAGTTAAAAACCCAGCAAGTCTATAGGGTATCCAAGACAGTTAAAAAGCCAGCAAGTCTATTGGGTATCCAAGACAGTTAAAAACCCAGCAAGTCTATAGGGTATCCAAGACAGTTAAAAACCCGGCAAGTCTATTGGGTATCCAAGACAGTTAAAAACCCAGCAAGTCTATCCAAGACAGTTAAAAGCCAGCAAGTCTATTCAGACAAACAAGTCTATTGGGTATCCAAAACAAGTTAAAACAGCCAGCAAGTATCCAAGACAGTTAAAAACCCAGCAAGTCTATAGGGTATCCAAGACAGTTAAAAACCCGGCAAGTCTATTGGGTATCCAAGACAGTTAAAAACCTGGCAAGTCTATTGGGTATCCAAGACAGTTAAAAACCTGGCAAGTCTATTGGGTATCCAAGACAGTTACAAACCCAGCAAGTCTATTGGGTATCCAAGACAGTTAAAACCCAGCAAGTCTATTGGGTATCCAAGACAGTTAAAAACCCAGCAAGTCTATAGGGTATCCAAGACAGTTAAAAAGCCAGCAAGTCTATTGGGTATCCAAGACAGTTAAAAACCCGGCAAGTCTATTGGGTATCCAAGACAGTTAAAAACCTGGCAAGTCTATTGGGTATCCAAGACAGTTAAAAACCCGGCAAGTCTATGGGGTATCCAAGACAGTTAAAAACCTGGCAAGTCTATTGGGTATCTAAGACAGTTACAAACCCAGCAAGTCTAAATCCCCCTCCCCTTTTAAAAACAAAATATATAAAAACTTTTGCGTCATAAATTTCTCCGAAACCTGTAAAATTATAAAAAAAAAAATTCTGAACATGTCTTTAATTTAAGTCACTTTTAGAAATATAGCAAAATCCTGATTTTAAAAATTATATTGTTATTACAGTTGGCCATTTGGAAGACCCACGAATTAGAATTTGAATACTGGTTGTAGGATATTAAACTATGAAATTTTAAAATTTTCCAAAAAAACACTTTTGGTTTGAAAAATGATCAAAGTTTGATCAAAAAAAAAAAAAAATATAATCTATTCCTCTAAAATATATTGGCGCCGCTAAACTAAAACCCCCGAGTCAGAATTTTTGCATCATTTAAAAAATTTATGATGGCTTAAAAAAATGATTTACAACGAAAATACCGCCCCCCCTTTTTAAAACACAAACTTTGCATAAAATATCAAATTAATCGGAATTTAAAAAAACTGTAAACCCAATTTTTATGAAATGTTTTACTACTGGAACTTTTTTTTCAAAAGCCCAAAAAAATTTTTGTTGGTTTTTTTTTCCCTTCTTTCAAACATGGCAGAACTCTAGAAAAAAAAACTTGCTTTTCAAATTGGGCAGGGAAGTGAACAAACCGGGTTTTCCCTTTCTGAAGGTTTCAGAGAACAAGGGGGCGGTGACTCTCCCGCCATCAGGAATCATTTTTCCCATCCCGGGACTTGGGGCCCCCCATCAGGACCAGCATTTAATTTTCCCCCCTGGGGCATGCGAAATCAGGACCATTTTTGTCCCCCTCCCCGGGACAGTAAAAACGCCACCTCAGGAAGCATTTAATTCCTCCTCCTGGGACAGTGCGCCAGCCATCAGGACCATCATTTATTGTCCTCCCCCTTAATGGGGGCCAGCCATCAGGACCACATTTAATTCCCCCTCCCCGGGACAGTAAAGGGCCCCCATCAGGACCAGATTTAATGTCCTCCTCCTGGGGCAGGCCCCACCAAGGACCCTTTGTTCCCCCATCCCTGGGACAGTGCCCCGCCTTCAGGTTTTTTTGTCCTCCCCCTGGTACAGTGGCCCGCCATCAGGACCACATTTAATTCCTCCTCCCCGAGCCAACCGGGTCTCAGTGGCACCACCAACTGCACTCCTGACTCCCCGAGCAACCTGACTCCTGAGCAACCTGGCTCCCCCCCGAACCTGGCTCCCCCAAAAATCCTGCTCAAGCTCCCCCCACCCCCACCACCCTTTTTACCCCCATGCTCCCCCGCTACCACTCCCCAGGCACTGACTCCCTAAAACCCGGCACCCCAAACTCCTCCCTAAGCCCCCGACTCCCCCTTCTGCCTGGCTCCCCAACTCCGCCCCCAAACTCCGGCCAAAAACCACCCCCAAAAAAACCCCCACGGGGTCCAAAAACGGCTCCCCACCTGGGGTCCCCAAAACCGACACCGACCCCCCCTACGCTCCCAAACTCCGACTGGTCCCCCCGCCCCAGGGCTGGG